>CM057225.1:58819449-59376949 GCA_029891385.1 Erythroxylum novogranatense | reverse complement strand
ATTTGTTTGTGATTAAGTTGAGCTGAAATGAAATATGAATGAAGAGAAAATAGTGAGGACATAAGTTAGAGATGGTAGATTAAGCAAAAGAGAGGAAGAAGAGAAGAAAAATCTGCAGTTTCATATGAATGAGGAGTTCCGCGATTGTGTCGTGCACAAGCACAATCGTGACTTTGATGAAACATCTCGCAATGCACTATCGTGATACTAAGAGGTGCAGAGAAAAATGATTGATGTGAACATCCTTCACTCTTTTAGCCATAATTTCTTCTCCTAACCTTCGAATCACTTGATTTTTTAACCAACTGAAGTGAATCACACGTTAATACAATACTTAGAAAACGATATAAGAATGCACGAGAAGGGGGGTTGAATTGTGTATTCTCCCTTTTTTGAAAAATCTTTCAAAACTGTTTGTTAGAAATAAAATTCTTTACAGAACTTCCGATAGATTCTAATTAATCAAAACTTTTGAAAAACTTTGTTTACGAATTAAGTACTGATAAAACTTGAATCTAAAATAGAGATAGAGTGAGAGTAGTTGACACGTAGATTTATCCCTGGTTCACCCCAAACCGCATGAGCTACGCCCGATCCTCGAGTTCCTTCCGAGATTTCACTATCTCTTCAACTTTACAAGTATTCTTTCATGAGCCTCTTCAGGTCTCTACAATCAGTATTCTTTCACACTTAGCCTCTGCAGGCTATCTGTACTATTTTTCTCAGAAAAGTGTGTGAACACTTGTTACAGTAAAATAGTTCTCAGGTAATTCGCACAATAAGCTCGTAGATGTAATTCAGCTAACTCTTCTAGCTTTGCTAACTTTTTCTCACTTTGTCTAACTTTGCAATCTTTGACTTCGACTTATATTTATAGCCTTCGTCTCCAACTGCTTCTTGATTGTTGTTTCTTGAATCTTTAAAGAAACGGTTATTCAGTTGAGTTCTATAATTAACTCGAACTGACTCCTTCATCTTCTTTTTGAATTCTGCATCTTCTTTTCTTAAATCATATTTTATCGCTCATGTTTTTTGCGCTCAAGGCTCGCTTTTACTATTTTGCGTCTTCGCTCGCTTTACTATTCGTGATTCGTATGTTCAAGGCTCAGATCTCGCTTTGCTTTAGCGTGCGATTCTGCGTGCAATTCGACTTCGCTCAGTATGACTTAGTCTGTCTGACTTCGTCTGTTTTGCTTTTCTTTTTATTGATTTTCTTTGTTATACATCAAAATCATATCTAAGTAAAGTCATTTGGACTTGACAATCTCCCCCTTTTTGATGATAACAAATTATATACAAAAGAAAACAAAATATAATGTTTTGAAAAGAACACAAAAAAAACTTATCTTCAGAACTTCTTCTTTGACTTTTTCCTTTCTTCGTTTGCTTCAGTCACACCTTCTTTTCTGAACATCCTCTTCTCTTCTGCTCATTCTCTTCTCCCCTTGTTCATTATCTTCTTTTCTGCTCTTCTCCCCCTATTTGTTATAATAAAAAATGATTAACGATGATGGCTCTTCAGCAGTTCTGTCATCATCTTCTTCAAATCATTCATCGTCTCCTTAATCTCGTTGACTTCTCCGCGTAATCTACTGAGTTCATCTGGTGAGTCAATCGATGAGGAGGGTTTATCAACATTTGCTGAGGGAGGAGTGAATGGTATTGTCGTAGTATAAGCATCAGAGGTCGAAAAGTATTCATCATTGATCTCAATAGTTGGTGGACGAATAAACGTATTAGCTTCAGGAAGATCTAAGTCAAACGGAGCAGGTAGCATCAACAACTGTCTTCCTTGCAGGGGTAATGCTTCTGCTTGAATAGATAGTGTATTAGACAAAGGTCTAATACGCAGAATTGTCTGAACAAGGAACTCAATAAACGTCCCTATTATTACTCTTCCCCCCACTGGACAGTCTTCTTGCTTGTCAGTATAATTGCAGCTCGCTTCATCTTTATTGTGTAGAAGCGCATGCCTCATCAATTCTACGCACTTCTTCTGCTATTTGATCTGCGGACAGATCATTACAAACTTCTTCAAGAAATAGTTTCGACTTCTCCTTAGTCAAATCCAAAGGATATCTTGGCTGAATGTCTGGTGCAACCTTTATTTCGGTCTCTTCTGTGATCGAAAAAATAGTACACGACTTACAGGAAATTTTTGTAGGGTATGGCTTGGTAGCAGCATCCCTTAAAACATCGTAGAAAATCTTTTCATCTTCTTTCAGTAAGTCCCATGTGTCACTATTTATCGACATAGGTTGTACGACAACCACTGTCTTCTTCACTGGTTGACTACAGATTGCAATAGCAGTTCTTCTTCTAGTAACAACTTCAACCATTTTGATCTTCAGTTTCTGTTTTCTCAAAAACTTAAAATAGTTGTATACCATCAGACAAGGTTCATCATTATCTGAGTCTGATTCTGCTGTTGCCTCTGGTTGTACTTTAATAGGATTCTTCTGAACCGGGCTTTGCTCCACTGGTTCCTCCTGTTGAGCAATGGAGATTTCCTAAACTGTGCTCTGCTCAGTTTCTTTTTCTTTTTGAGCAGCATCAAAGGTTTCTCTCTTTCGACTAACTTCCCTAGCAGTTGATATGGTTTTCTTCCGACTAATCTTCTTAGTCTTTTCTTCTGCTTCAGTCAGTCTTGAAGATTTCTGCACTTGAGATTTTTCTCTCTCAGATTCTGATTTTCTCTTCTTCTCAGTCTCTTTAGTCTTTCTGGTTGTATCCTCTTCCAGAATAGAAACTAAGGATCTTGTTGCTCTAGGTGCACGAGATTGAGAGGATTGTTCCTGACTCTGTTCTCTGGCATTCTTCTCTTCTTGTTGCCTTAGAGTCCGAATCCTCGGTGATCTCTTCGCCTTCTTCGTAACTTCACTTAAAAGACTTTCTCCTTGTCTTTTTGGTGCACCTTCTTCTTTCCTTCGAGGTAGACTTACTTCGATTTTAGGACTCGCCTGTTTTATCAACGGTCTTCCTGTTGTTCTTCTTATTTCATCCGCAGGCGATCTCATACTTTGTTGAGTTCGAGAACTTGAAGCGGGAGTCTTCTTCAAAACACGCTCCCCCTCAGTTCTTGTTCTCCTTGAAAAATCGGCTTCTTCTTTAATTACTGTTTTCAGACCCATTCGTCGTATTGTGATTGAATCAATCTTACTTTTCACTGGTACAATCCTTCTATTTCCTTTGTGTAGAAGGATTTCGAATTCCTTAAAAATCCTTGTAAGAAGCATACCGTAAGGATAGCTATTTGTATCCTTCATCCCCTTAATCATGTAGTAAAAGATTAAGAAGGGTAAATCAATAGGGTTGCGATTCAGCAGGTAAAACAAGCATTATTCATCCAGGGTAGTCACCAAATGTCTTGAACCTGCTCTGGGTAAAAATGCAGTTAAACAGAATCGCATGAAGAACCCTAGCCTTTGGAACCAAACTAGAGGTCTTCATCTCCCATGGTTCATTGGCTCCATATAATTGTCTTCTGACATCTTCTTCTCTTATACCAACCTAGGATATCCAACCGACCTTGGTAGACAAAGTCTCACTAACTGATGGACAATCAGTCACCTTCCTTATCAGCTCTTTAGTCAAGACAACAGATATACCGTCTACTGAAGATACGATAGTGTTGTCTACAAGTTGAGCATTTTTCCAAAACTCGAATACCTAATTGGTATACACTGGTTCTCGTACCTGGAAAAAATTTCTCCAACCAACTCTTTCAATCTCTCGTTCTACGTCCATTCCATCATTCCTCAATGACTCGAAATCCACATGCCTTCCGAATATCATAGCTGTCTCCATTGTCTCAGAATGAAAACTGTTTCTGGTAAGCTTTTCATCTAGGGTAGGATGATTGGGAGAAATTTTGAAAGCAAGATGAACCGACTAGAGATGAGAGTAATCGCAATGATTTAAGCTTCAGGCTACTTGTAGGGGTATAGTCCGGTGTATTCTAGAATCATTAAGATCCTCGAAATTATAAGATTTTTCCCTCCAAAAATTCCTTGTAAGAGAAGTTACTAGTTGTACCTCACTGTTTCTAACGTCGTTAGTTTTGACGTTACTTTAGCCTGACTGTTCACTTAACATAACCATGTTAAGGTTGCTTCTGATCTTCTGGAACCGTTCTTCACTCAGTGGTTTGGTGAAGATGTCTGCCCATTGATGCTCTGTTTCGATGAACTGTAGACGCACCACCTTCCTCTGAACATAGTCTCTCAAGAAGTGATGTCTGACTTCTATGTGCTTCACTCTAGAATGCTGAATCGGATTCTTTGACAGATTGATTGCACTTGTGTTGTCGCAGTAGATTGGAATCTCCTATTCTCGAATGAATAGTCTTCAAGTTGATATTTGATCCATAACGCCTCGTGAACAAAGAACTTCATGCGCATATATACTCGCTTGGCGGTTGATAGAGCGATTGAGCTTTGTCTCTTGCTTGACCAGGAAACTAGGTTTGCGCCAAGAAAGTGACATCCTCCACTTGTGCTCTTTCTTTCGATTCTATCTCCGGCATAGACCGCATCGCAATATCCGATTAACTTGAAATCTTTACCTTTCTCAAACATTAAGCAAAGATCAGTAGTACCTGCGAGATATCTCATAATTCTTTTAACAGCGATAAAATGAGACTTTCTAATATCGGCCTGAAATCTTGCACACAAGCATACATCGAACAAAATATCAGTCTACTTGTCAGAAGATACAAGAAAGAACCGATCATCCTCTATATGTGGTTTGATCCACCTTCTTACCAAGTTCATCTTTGGACAAAAGGTTTGAAGGGTGCATCGGAGTCGCCATAGGCTTCACATTATTCATATCAAATTTAGACAACAGTTCTTTCATATTTTTTTGTTGATGAATGAAGATTTTCTCTTCGGTTTGCTTAACTTGCAACCCAAGAAGAACTTTAATTCACCCATCATGCTCATTTCAAACTCTTTCTTCATTAGACTCTCAAACTTCATGCATAACTTGTTTGAAGTAGCACCAAAAATAATATCATCAACGTAAATCTGAATTAAAATAAAATCATTCTGAAAATTCTTCCTAAAGAACGTCTTATCAACTTGACCTCTACTGAAACCATTTTCTAAAAGAAAAGTACTCAGATGATCATACCAAGCTCTAGGAGCTTGCTTCAGGCCGTATAAGGCTTTATGAAGTCTATAGACATGGTCTGGATTTTTAACATCCTCGAAATCAGGTGGTTGCTTAACATACACCTCTTCGTCTATAAAAACCATTCAGAAAGGCACTCTTCACATCCATCTGAAACAGTTTTATATCATGACAGACCGCATATGCCAGCAATATCCTAGTGGCTTCAAGTCTTGCTACTGGAGCATATGTCTCATTATAGTCTATTCCTTCTTGTTGATTGTAGCCTTGTGCTACTAATCTAGCCTTATTTCGACTCACTCTACTTGATTCGCCTAACTTATTCTTAAAGACCCATCTGGTTCCTATGATGGATTTCTTAGGGGGTTTCGAAACTAAGGACTAGACATTATTCCTAGTAAATTGATTCAGCTCCTCTTGCATGGCTAACACCCAAGCTTCGTTTTGAAGAGCTTCTTCAACCTTCTTAGGTTCTATTTCAGAAATAAAAGCCACATTAGCTTCTCTTCTGAATCTGGGCCTTGTTCTAACTCCTTCTAAGGTCTCTCCGATAATCAACTCTTCTAGATGAGAACTTTTATATTTCCAGTCTCTTTTTAGTCCAATAGTTTTTGGAATATCTTCAACTTTGTCTACTTGAGTTCCTGATGATGGAGTTTCTGTTCTATCATCTAAGTTCTTTGAAGGACCTTCACTTTCCATGTCATCTTCCTTATTGGGTTGGGATCTATCATCAAACTTGACATGAATAGTTTTCTCAACTGTCTTTGAAGTAAAGTTGTACACCCGAAATGCTTTAGACGATGATGAGTAGCCTAGAAAAATTCCTGGATAAGTCTTTGAATCGAATTTATCCAACAGCTCCTTTGTATTCAGAATAGAGCATTTGCACCCAAATGGATGAAAGTAAGATATGTTTGGTCTTCTTCCATTCCATAACTCATAAGGAGTCTTCTTCAACATGGGTCGCAACAGAATTCTATTCTGAATATAACATGCTATATTCACAGCTTCTGCCCAGAAGTAC
Organism: Erythroxylum novogranatense; assembly: GCA_029891385.1. NCBI lineage: Eukaryota > Viridiplantae > Streptophyta > Magnoliopsida > Malpighiales > Erythroxylaceae > Erythroxylum > Erythroxylum novogranatense. The sequence goes on along the minus strand of CM057225.1, from coordinate 59,370,789 downwards.
TTAGGAAGATTCATCTCACACAGCATGGTCTTTGCCATCTCTTGAATCGTCCTGTTCTTCCTTTCAACAACTCCATTCTGTTGAGGAGTCCTAGGAGCAGAGAAATTGTGAGAACATCCATTCTCCTCACAGAATAATCTAAACTTCTCATTCTCAAACTCTCCACCATGGTCACTCCTGATACTGGCTATAGATATTCCTTTTCATTTCAGAACTTTCGGATAAGGTCCTAAAGCACTTAAAAGATTCATCTTTATGTGATAAAAACAATATCCAACAAAATCGAGTAAAGTCATCAACAATAACAAATCCATATTTCTTTCTGCCAAGACTTATTGTCCTTGTTGGACCAAATAAATCCGTATGTAACAACTCTAAAGGTCTAGATGATGTTACAAAACTTTTAGAAGAAAAAGAAGTTTTAACTTGTTTTCCTTTCAAACAGTTTTCACAGAAAAACTCTTTGTCAAAACTTACTTTTGGTAATCCTCTCACCAAATCATGTTTTGCCAACTTTGAAATATGTTTAAAAGAGACATGACCTAGCTTTTTATGCCAGATTAGTCTTTCCTCTTCGGAAGATAGAAAACATGAAATATTTTGACTTTGAAAATCTTCTAAATCAATTTTGTAAAGATTATTTCTTCTCTTGGCAGAGAAAAGTATAGACCCATCTTTGTTTCTGACTTCGCAAAGATTTTGATTGAATGTGACTGTAAAACCAGAATCACACAATTGATTGACGCTAATCAAGTTATGCTTCAGACCATCAACAAGCAGTACATTATTTATGCATGCAAAGGAATCTTTACCTATTTTACCGATTCTAATAATCTTGCCCTGCTGGTTGTCTCCGAAAGTTACCGATCCTCCCTTCTTATATCAAGATCTAGGAACATAGACCTTCTTCCGTCATTATATGTCATGAGCATCCACCGTCTAAATACCAATGGTGCTTGCCGTATTTTCAAAGGAAGGATATCTGCAGGAGAAACTATTTTATTTTTTGGTACCCATAATTTTTTGGGTCCTTTATGGTTAGTAGTATGCATATGATGAGTTCTTTGATGCATATAACTAGAACGTTGATTAAAATGAGATTTATTATGGTTTCTCTTTTGAAAGAAAGTTTTTTTATGAGACTGAGTCTTGTTACCTGTAAACCCTAATCCGGTTTTATCACTCGGATGTCTATATTTTTTAAACATCTCATTCATTTTCTTAGTGCTCTCTGTGAAAGTAGCTAAATCAGCTGACAAATTTTTAATTCTTAGTTTAAGCTGATTGATCTCTTCTGATCTGTCTACAACTTTATTCTTCTCTTCTAATTGCTTTTTCAGACAGATATTTTCTCTCTCTATTTCTTCCGTATGTCTAATATTTTCTGCATATTTTTTCTTTAACAGTTTGTACTGTTTCAGATTAGCATGAGAATCTTCTAACAATTCTGAGTAGGCATCATGCAAATTATCGTAGTCAGATTTTACCTCCTCATCACTATCTTCCTACCATCAAGAAATGTTTGCATGTTCGCACGATTCGAACTCATGATCGATTCTCGATGAATCTAGGTCCTCCCATGTTGCCATCAAGCTTTTCTTGCCTTCTCTACTCTTCTTTGGTTTCTTCTTTAGAGTCGGACATTCGGATTTGTAGTGTCCAGGCTGATTGCACTCGTAGCAAATGACAAATGACTTTTCTGGTTTGGCTTCATCTTTGCCATTCTTCTTGAAAGTCTGATTCCCTTTGGACTTCTTCTTCGACATGCGTCTTATCTTTCTGGAGATGAAAGATAATTCGTCATCTTCATCACTTGACTCTGGTTCTGATTGGCTGGAGTCGTCATCCTTTGATTCTTCAATTTTCAATGTTTTTGATGACTTCCTCCTTCTTTGAGTCTTGTGATTTTTTTGTCTGGCCTTCAGCTCTATCGACTTGTCCCGTTTGGGCTTGTCTTCAGCATCGAGTTCAACTTCATGAATCTTCAAGGATCCAAGCAACTCGTCAAGCTTTAACACGCCAAGTCTTTGGCTTTCACCGCATGAGAACTTTAGGTCTCCATCTCTTCGGAAGACTTCTTAGGATCTTTCGAACATGATCTTGATTGTTGTACGTTCTTCCAAGAGCTTTCAATCTATTGACAATTGTTTGAAATCTTCCAAACATTTGATCAATAAATTCTTCATCTTTCATCCTGAAAAGTTCATACTGGTGCACAAGAATACTTATCTTGGATTCTTTAACTTGGCTTGTGCCTTCGTGAGCAATGGACAATGTGTCCCACATCTCCTTTGCGGTATCGCATCCGTGGACTTTGTCATACTCGCTTCTGCTTAGGACACACGTCAAGAAGAACTTCGCCTTTGAGTTCAGTTGTATTCTTGCATTTTGATCAGCCGTCCATCTAATTCATGGAATAGAATTGCCATCTTCATTTATGGATGTATAGGGTCCATTCTCTATCACGTCCCAAAGGTCGACATGAGTAGATTCAATGAATAGCTGCATCCTATCTTTCCAGTAGTGATAGTCTTCTCCGTTGAATGCTGGAGGTCTAGTGACTGAGGCTCCTTCTGCGATGTATACATATGATTCCGCCATTATCTTTGATCCACACTTTGCTATAGTGATTCTTGGATACCAGGCTCTGATACCAATTGAAGTGAATCACACGTTAATACAATACTTAGAAAATGATATAAGAATGCACGAGAAGGAGGGTTGAATTGTGTATTCCCCCTTTTTTGAAAATCTTTCAAAACTGTTTGTTAGAAATAAAATTCTTTACAGAACTTTCAATAGATTCTAATTAATCAAAACTTTTGAAAAACTTTGTTTACGAATTAAGTACTGATAAAACTTGAATCTAAAATAGAGATAGAGAGTGAGAGTAGTTGACACAGAGATTTATCCTGGTTCACCCCAAACCGTGGGCTACGTCCAGTCCTCAGAGTTCCTTATGAGATTTTACTATCTCTTCAACTTTACAAGTATTCTTTGCGAGCCTGTTCAGGTCTCTACAATCAGTATTCTTTCACACTTAGCCTCTGCAGGCTATCTGTACTACTTTTTCTTAGAAAAGTGTTTAAACACTTGTTACAGTAAAATAGTTCTCAGCTAATTCGCACAATAAGCTCGTAGATGTAATTCAGCTAACTCGTCTAGCTTTGCTAGCTTTTTCTCACTTTGTCTAACTTTGCAATCTTCGACTTCGACTTATATTTATAGCCTTCGTCTCCAACTGCTTCTTGATTGTTGTTTCTTGAATCTTTAAAAAAACGATTATTCAGTTGAGTTCTGTAACTAACTCGAACTGACTCCTTCGTCTTTTTTTTGAATTCTGCATCTTCTTTTCTTCGTCTGTATTTTATCGTCTGTGTTTCTGCGTCTGCGTCTGCGTCTGCGTCTGCGTCTGCGTCTGCTTTTACTATTTCACGTCTTCGTCTTCGTCTGCTTTACTATTCGCATCTGCGTCTGCGTCTGCTTTGCTTAGCGTTTGCGTTTGCGTCTGCTTTGCTTAGCGTCTGCGTCTGCGTCTGCGTCTGTATGACTTCGTCTGTCTGACTTCATCTGTATGACTTCGTCTGTATGACTTCTTCTGTCTGACTTCGTCTGTCTGACTTCGTCTGTATGACTTTGTCTGTTTTGCTTTTCGTTTTATTGATTCTTTTTGTGTAGCGCCCCCTCACCGTAGAGTACACATCGGGAAACCCGGAGGTCGCTCCGATACGTATCCCACGATGAAGGTGCACAACCAGAACATTTTCCAATAATATCATCATGGCATCGCAATAAATTAAAACCATAAAATAATACAATATCAGAAACTAGCAAATTTGAATCCAAAATAATAATCATCTGGTACAGTCATCCAGTGCCAGAATAGACAAGTCTATCAGTCTCCTAACAAAACCAAAAAGGAAACTGATACAAGCATCTATCCTAAGTCATCCTCAAAAGCTAACCCAGCTGACCGACCTGTGTGCCATCGCGCCTCTCGCCAGCAACTCGCACGGCAGAAATGAATATCTTCGATGGTTTGCGAACTCAGTGAGAAACCATCATCGATGGTTCACTCAAATCATGCATTACGCAAATCATGTACAAGACGACACAAGAATATCAATTAATGATTTTATAACAAAGGTATGTAGTTTATATCGAGTATGCGGTATCGATATGCGATGATTACAAGAGCTTAGTAGCATATTCACAAGATCACATCACAATTTACAAGAAACATGGCATCACGATTCAAGAATCATCACACAATTTAGCAATTCAATCGGTCATGTATATGATGCATATGAGACTCTTTCCAGTTATTCAGTATTGTGCCCAAGTGCTCGATCGGTGTTCGATGGGGACGCGCCGTGGATTTTCCCTGCTAAGCCCGACAAGATGGTCGAGCTCTAGGCTCTTTTCAGTGGTAATAGCAACTTGGGACACGTCCATTATCTGATCATGCATTTATGCATGCGGTGCGATGTTCGAAGAATTCAAGATTCAAGTGATTCAAGAATTTACAGTGTATGGTCAAAGCCCGTGATTGTACCTCTCAAGAATACAAGAATACATGAGTTCGATTCAATAATTCAATCCAGTCATTTGATCATGTACATTACGAACAGTTCAGTAATCATGCAATTCAATCCAATCAATTTCTGTAATCAGGTAATAGTCCAGTCCCATCCATTAGTAGCATGCAATTCGATCCTAATCACGCCAGAAATCATACAGAGCATATAAACAATCAGGAATTTGAGAAACCAACTAGGTTACTCACTTGTAACTTCCGAGCTACTGCCTGGAAGTCCCAGCAATGTCCGTGGAACGACGGTCCAATGACGCCTCTAACAAAGAAAGCAGGTCCATTACTAAATTACTCAATTAAACAAGAACTTAATGCATATGTCTCAAGACAATGATGTACAATGCATGTTCACGATTTCCTATTTAAAACCCAATTTTGGTATCCTCGTGCTAAAACCTATCTCGTTGTTCAATTGATCGATAACTATTTGATTCACACCTAAAATTCAGTCAATTTCCTCAATTGATTCCTATCGCAGCTTCCTATTTATCGGGTCAAAACCTCAATTACAATTTCCAATTAACACTCCAATAGTCTCAATTTGACATTTTGGTCTCACTATGCACTATAATTGACCCAATTCTCTATAATTCAATACCAATTAAATCAATTAGAACTCCTATACTTATTCTCAATTGTAGACCTCTTTCCCTAGTTCATAACAAATCTGAAATCACCTCAATTGGAGGTCTACACCAAAAGTTATGCTCAATAAACCAATTTTAATCCAATGGAACAGTGTCTCTCGCCGATGCGGCATAAACGAGTCGCTCGTCGCGCGCGTAACACTCTCAGCGGCGCCATGAGGCGAGGATCACGTCGCGGCATCAAGTAAATTGACGCTCGCCGCGGCGCCCACGCTTAGTTTCGCCGTGGCTTAACTAACATAAATTTGTCGCGAGGCTAGCTAACAAGCAGTCATGGCGTCATGCATTTAAACTCGCCGCCTTCTCCGATCCATTTTCTCAATAAATCCACCATTAAATCACTCCAACCACTCAAATCTACACTAATAAAAGCCATAAATGCAGAGGAATCATCAATAACAACATTAAAGCTCTTAAAACTTACCAAATCACGATCAATCCGTAAACTCTCAAAATCCACCGTAAACCCTAGAAATCGCTTAACTCCTCCGATCTACCAATGTCAAAGCTTCCAAATTCTTAACAACCACTAAAACAAGTTAGGCTAACATCAAGGAAGAGAACCCATAAGAGAAAACTCAAGAAATCCTCACCAATGAGAGGATTCGAGAATGCCGTAGAGAAGGGGGAGAGGAGAAGCTCGTGCCTTAGCAAATTTTCCCCCAAAGATTCAAATCTAGTATTTATAGACTTAGGTCTCCGAATCGGTCCAAATTTCAGTCTCTAAATTTCAATGACTCAACACATTTATTTCCTATCAAGAAAATTCTAATTTTTCCATTGCCATTAGACCATTCTTCCAAGATTATACAAATAATTAATCTATCACTCTAAAATTTCCTATTCCGCATTATCTCTCGAATTTCCGAAAATTTCCTATAAGCCACTATAAATTACCAATCACTCATAAACTATTCTAAACCACCACTTGAACCCAATAACTCAATTCCTCAATTAAACACGATTGATCAATTCATTGGTTCACAATCCAATCGATTCTTAGTCACAATTGAAATGCTGGAAAATCATGAATGCATGTACTATAAATAAATGCGTATGTAAGAAATCAATTCCTCTATTATTAGAGGCCAGTAACACATTCAATCAGCCAATGCAGTGCAGTCTATTAGTCTAACTCATAATTACCAAAATACCTTGTCATGAGAATTGGATGTTACACTTTGTTATACATCAAAATCATATCTAAGTAAAGTCATTTGGACTTGACACCAACAAGCTCCTCACACATTGTTCTTATTCTCTACCAAAATTTATGATCGTCTGAATTCATTCGGAAAAGATTATATATATATATATATATAGAGAGAGAGAGAGAGAGTCACACCGTGAAGTATATATATTATATATTTTATATAATCAAATTATAAATATTTAAAATTTGAAACATATATTTAATTAAAAAGGTTAAATTTTGTTATAATAAAATATATAAGTTACAATATCATAAATGAATAAGTAAAATTAGTTAGTAAAAACTTGGTATGAAAATTTTAAAAATAAGGAAATGTATAAATGTATAAAATATATAAACTAAATTTAAAAAGTAAAACAAGTTTAAAATAAATAAATAATGTATAATTTAAAATTTTAAATATATAATAAGAAAAGAATTAGATAGAATTAATAAAAGTATATAAATTGAATATAAAAATGAACCAAGTAAATTTAGTTAGTAAAAATTTGGAACGGAAAAAATTAGGAAATAAAATATGATCATTCACGCTATACAAAACTTAAAAATATATAAGTTAAAATTTTAAAATGGATTAGTAAAATGTTTTGTAATGAATTAAATATTGTAGTTAATTAAGTTTTAAAAAGTCAATGGCGTAATTTAAAATGTTGTGATAATATCATAAATATTTAATGTAGGTAAATACAAATATTATAATATATAAGTAAAACAAAATCAATATGATGGAACACGCTTATTATATTTTGTTATTTCAAGATAACGAAAAAAAGTCCCATCATGTGATATTATTTGATGTATAAAAGATTATTGTGCAATTTTAAAATATGTGATCAAATTATCAATTTTAAAATTTAAATGTATATTAAGAAAGGAATTATGATAGAAATATTAAAATTCATAAGTTAGGATAGTAAAGTGAATAATTAAAATTAGGTTGTAACATTTTGGAATGACAAAATTAAGAAAAGTAGGAGATGTAAAGTGTGATGTATTTATTATAAATGGATAAAATATAGAAAGTAAATATAAATATAAAATCTAACTAAAAGAAAAATGTATATCATCATTCAATGATTAATTTTGCAATCAATTGAATAATTTAGTTATTATTAAATAGGTAAATATTTGGAGTGGAAAAATAAAATAATTTAGGATTTTATAAATGGTTAAAACACGGATGGATTTGCTGCTTTGAATTGATATAATTCACAAGTCACGGGTGTGACTTAAATAAGTCACACCTGTGACTAAAAAAACTTACTTAATTATAATTAAAATAAGAAAAATATTTTATTGGTTAGTAAAAATTTTAAATAAATCCTACAAAAGTCAATCACGGGCGTGAGTTTTTAAATCACACCCATGACTGAGTTAATTAAAATTAAAAAAGAAAAAGATTTTTTTAAAAAAATTATTGGGTGCGACTTTTAAAGTCACACCTGTGATCGAGCAAAAAGTTTTTAACCTAACACTGAAATCATGTTGCAGCCTGCAGCCATTCAATCATCTTCTTCTTCTCTTCGGTTAAAATTTTATTTTCCAAATCTACATGGGAGTTCAGATCTTGATCTGGGTCGTTGCCGCCCTCTTTGCCTTTGTCGTCTGTCGCTATTGTCGTCTTCTATTGTGTTTATAATTATAGGTAATCTCTTACATTGTTAAATATATTTGACAATATTTGGTAAAAAGTAGTAACTTAATATCTTATTTTGATATGGGTCGATGGTTCGTTCTTCATATCCATTTTTTTATATTGCTAACTATTTTAATAGATTTTTAAAGTTTGTGTTGCGATTTGATTGATTTTTTTCTTGGTTTTATACTCGGTTAAGAATTGTGTAGGTTAAAATTTGTTTTGTTTTTGCTATTTGCTATCGGTTTTTAATTAAATAATTGTTAAATTGTAAGGATTATGTTTAATTGTTCCTGTTAACGAAATTGTAATAGATTTGTTGTCAAATTTGTTAATAGATTTTATTAAATAAATGGAAATAAATAAAATAACAATAACAATAATTGCATCTAATTTGAAATTTTATTTGTTCTGTGAAAAAGTTAAAGCATTGGGAAATGGATAATGGTTTTGAAAATTAAAACTTTGATTTTAGAATATAGTAAACTTGAGTTTTCAATGAATTGTTAGATTCATTGTAAAATAATTGAAGTTTGACATTATAAAACGTTTTGATATAGTATACAACTGATAACATAAAATTATTTAATCTTTTTGTTTTAATCTTTTATATTATTATTATTTATTAAAGGATGTATATTTAAATCGAATGTTTGTTCATCGTATGACCTGTTGGATTTATATTACTGTAGGATCTTATGTTTGTCTATTATATTTAACTGTTCTAAATCCAATTAAGTACTAAATTGTTCTGTTTGGTTTGAGATTCATGAAAATATTTTGATTTTTTTTTGTTATCTAGATTATGCCTCACATGAGATTTGGAGCATAAGCAGATAATATCCCTGTTTTAGGTAATCCTTGCCTTAAATTTAACATTACTGAGAGCCAATCAAGGTTTGTAAGTTTAAAAGATCGTTCGATTTTGCCAAATAAATTTGTTGATCATGGAGCTATAACTAAGTTAGGAATTACAGATCGAGTTAATGAATTGTTGCATAACATAGGATGGGACAATTTTGGAAAATTTAGAAAAAAAATTCATATGTTGAATTAACTTTAGAATTTTTGATAACTTTACATTTGATCTATAACGAAGATGGCATCATGATTAATTTGATATTTAGATTAATGAATAAGATACATGCTCTTGCTTTAGATGATTTGAATGATATACTTGGATTTCCACTTAGTGATTTATATGGCTATCATGATGAATTTAGTCCTAAAGAATTTTGAACAAAATTAGAAATTCAACAAATGTTTTTTCTCTGAGTAGGTCTAAATCGTCTGCTTTAGTGGATTCTAGCTTACGTTATCTTCATAAGTTTTAACTTGTACAATATTTGGTAGAGGAGATAGTCAAGGTGCAGTTTCTAAAGGTGAATTGTTTGTGTTGTGGTGCATGGTGCATGGTGCATGGTAAACACTTTAATGCTGGTATGTAGTTAAGTGTGCATATGATGGATGTAGCAAAAGGGAGCACTGGGAAAATAGTTGTTGGGGCATTTGTTACCCAAATTGTAGAGCATTTTGGTTTACTGACTAAGAGAACAAGTATGTAGTTAGTTTCAAGGAATTCTAGTTTAGACTTACAGTCATTGGTGTCAATGAAGAGTGTGAAGTGGCAAGGTGATCATTATGTTGTTGTTAGTGACGAGGCAACAAAGCCTTCAACTAGTGAGCGCAGTCAGGGCATAAGAGGTGAAGGTACACAAAGGGAAGGCCCTTCACTACATGAAGGTACGCAATTTAACATTACACCTACTTCTATGGAATATCAATCATTAACCAATCAACTTATTGTTTTTGAATGGCGAACTGATGAGAGGTTGCAAAAGATTAAGGCAAATATCGCAGAGATCAAGGATTTGCTAGCAAATTTGAATCCTCGCTCGAGAAAGCCTAGACCTCCATCATAGTATTGTATTTCAATCTTTTTCTTTTATTATTTTGATTGTTTCTCATTAAATTATTTTTATTTTATTGTTTGTCTTAATTAATGTTGTTTGCATGTTAGATCTTTTATTTAATTTCCTATGATGTTGACTATAATTGTTATACATATTGTGTTTATTTTCTTGTTTAATAGTTAAAGATGTTTGATTATTGACTGACCTTAATCATGGTTATGAATGCTTAATATAAGTGAATAAATATATTTGCATGCATCAGTTGGTTGGCCTGGATTTTAATTGAAAGGGTATTAGCTTGTTGTGATAGATGAATGACACTTTCATTCGGTAAGAGTTTGAGACCAATTATAAGTATTCGTTCTTGAGAGTATTGTTTCATGTTAAACTAATCTAGAACGTGCTTGTGAATAATAGTCAAGATTACATAATCTTATGCAAACATTAAAATGATGAAGGTGTTTAGGATATAACCTTAGAGCTTAAAAAGCCACCATGATATTATCCTTAGTGAACCCCTCTGAGCTTGCATCGAACCTTTTTTTGGTTAAAACTTGAAACATGAGCTTTGTCCTTTATTATTTGTCTACTTTGATTTTCCTCCATAAGGGCAAGTTGAGCATTTAAAAGGTATATATGTTGTTGTACATTGGAAAAAAAAAAGCAAATGGTATCAACCGATGAAGACAGAGAAAAAGTGAAAAAGAAAAAGAAAAGAAGGATATATGTTGTTGTACATTTAGTAAAAAAAAGAAAATCATATCAACTGAAGAAGAAAGAAAAAAAAAAGGAAGGAGAAAATGGCATGCAAAAAAAAGGAAGAGAAAAAAGAAAATGAAGGGAAAAGGTAGGATGGAAAAGTAAAGGAGATTGGTTGGATTATGTTTCTACCTGAAAAGAAAAAATTTTGTGTTTTATAATTTACTGGATTGTATCATTTTAAATGCTCAATTAGTCTTTTGGTTTTAAGTTTAATTTTATCTTTTCTATACCTTTACCTAAGCCTTATTACAACCAAAATAAAGATCATCATATTAATGTCTGTGTTTGATATATAGTAGTGAAGATTGGATTAGCTAGCAAGCTTATGGTTGATATTTAACATGAAATGAAAAATGAGTGAATATTTTTGACCTCTGAGTACCGGAAAGAAGGAAAAATTGAGTGTCTCTATCACACTTGTTAATGGTCTTTTAGTTGATGTACTTGTCAATTATGGTTATGCATGTGAAGAATAGTTTGTTCACAAATTATTATGAGTTTTAAAATCTTAGGTTGTGTTCGTTAAAATGATCATTGAACATCTTTAATCATAAAATGAGAAAAATTGTTGTTATTATTAATCTGTTTTTGTTTTGGTGTTTGTGTTTTTATGATTCAATGTTTTTAACTATTTTTTTGTTTCCTTAATTCAATGTTTTTAATGATGCTGTTTTTTCCCGCTAATTTCATATTATTGTTGATTATTGAATATTATTAATCCTCTTTAACAATGTTCTTGCAAAGAAAAAAGAAGAAAAAAGAGAAGACAAAATTTGAAGAAGAAAGAGAAGACAAAATTCGAGGGCTGGAGATAGACTTCGATGCTGTAAATGTAATTGTTGATGAAGAGGCTGATGCAAAGAAGAAGAAGATAAGCAGAGAGATGGATAGGTATGGTGTGCCAGTGTTAAGAAGAAAAAAAAAAACAACACTTAATATAAGTGTATTGTGAATGTTTAATTTGTGAGTAGAATGTTGCGTTAAGGTTTTAGTTGAATGCTTATGGTTAATTGATAGCATAAGATCATCAGTCATGGATGTGACTTAAATAAGTCACAACTGTGACTAATGGTCTATATTGTATTGTTAATGTTTAATTCATGAGTAGAAACTCTTGATTCTTGAATAGTTTTACTTTATCATATGATTGTAAGTTTTGATGTTTATGTAGAATCTTTGTTTTTGTCGTTGAAGTTTTAGTTTAATTGATAGCCTAACATCATCAGTCACGGGTCACCCGTGCCTAATCAATGTTGTGAATGCTTAATTTGTGAGTAGAAATTTTTTATTTTTGAATAGATTGATTATGATAGTAGGTTTTGATGTCTCTGTAGTATTTCATGTTTTGGTGCTTAAAATGGTTTCAGTTACGTTTAATTATTAGCCTCTTTGTGTTGTTGTGTTATGGTCAGTCATGGGTGTGACTCATCAAATCACACCCGTGAGTGAAAAAATGTTTAAAAAATGTTAAAGTTATAGAGATTGAAGCTTAGAAAAAAAGAGTTTGTTGTATATATTTAATAAAGTTTTATTTATCTAGAAAATAATTAAATAACATGTTATATTAAGATTAGTAGTAAAATGGGAATAAGTTAATCAGGTTTATATTTAGAATTTCAAAAATGCTCTATTTACAAGAATTATATTTTACAAAATTTTCATAAAATGAAAACACAACAGAAAACAAGAAATGTTAAAGAAAAAGAAAATCAACATAAGGTAAGGAAAGTGTTTTCTTTTGATATGTTGAGGTGTCTATTAATTTTGAACAATTAGTTTATGGATTTGCATGAGTTTGATAAAGAGAATTGTTGTATGCCACAAGTAATAAACGGTTATGATCCAAGTAACAAAAAATTATTCACGATTGTGATTTAACAACAAAAAACCATCATATGAATATCCAGAATTTTGACGTTTAAGAAAACATGAAATTAAAGCACAGAAATCACATGATTATTTTGTTCTAACAGAAATAGCTTATGACAATTTAGGTTTTTTGTTATTGGGATTAACATCTACCTCTAACTACGGTGTGGGTTCAGTATGGCTGATGATCATATCTACATTTGACTATGAAGTGGGTTGACTTTGGATTGTCTAAGTGATGAAGAAGATTTAGCAATATGTTCTAAAATATAAATAATCAAATTATATTAGCTACAAAGTACATAAGGTAACATTATTTTTGGGTAAAATGCCAGATAGATAAATAACTGATGATAATAAATTAAGGAATGCTTGAAATAGGTGGAGTTGTAATTTCAGTAGCGCTATTTTGATCATCAGTTGAATATCATGACTACTTAATATTTGAAGAGTTACATATATACTGAATATTAGTATATAATAATTAATAATTAATAATTAATAATGTTGGGTCATGACAAACATATATATTAAATATTAATATTAACTACTTAATCTATTAATTATATTTAAATATATCAATTAATTAATTATATATTAAATTTTAATTAAAACTGAATAAATTTAACAGTCATTTAAGTAAAATAGTATTAATTAGTTGATTAAAATTGATTATTTAAATACTTAATTATTAATTGAAGGTGTTGATTGCCTGGTAACAAGGAAAAGAAAATATTAGTTATTAGTTGAATAATTATGACATTATTAATCGATTATTTAATTATAATGTATTTAAAACATATTAAAGAGTATAATTAATAAAATAAAATAGAATTAATTAAGTCAAGCAGTAAAAATTAGTTGATTAATTGCAATGTAATGAATTCATTATTTAATTATAATGTATATAACACATATAATAAAGTACAATAAATTAATTAAAATAAGATTAATTAATTAGCAAATTTATTAATTTTCATAATTTATAGATTTTTACCTAACATTAATTAAGCTTAGAGGGCCTAAAATTTTTATATAATGAAGTTCGTTGTTCGTAGTATTCACATGAGAAAGATATAATTTGTAATTGTTTAATTCAATATAATTGATTGAAAGCATGGTATTAGAATTATTTAATTATTTGATATTTTGTAAATCTTATTATTAATTAATTGTTAATAACGTAATTATTAATTATTATAATTATTATTAGTTATATATCAGTCATAATGGTGTATAATAAATGCATAGCAAAACAGGTTTTCTTTCTTCTTTACGGCTTACGCATCTGTCTCTCCAGTTTCATCTCGCAAAACCCTCCTTCAACTGATTTTGCTGATTTTGTTCCAAGTTTTAAATATCATTACTTTATTGATTAATTATAACATAATTAATTCATTAATTAATTACAACACACTTAACACATATTAAAATATAACTAATTAATTAAAACACAATTAGTTAATAAACCAATTAAATAATTTTCTAAAATTAATGGTAATTAAGATGTCACAAATTAGCTGATTTAATAAAATATAAATAATCTATAAATTAATTATCCATGATTAACTGTTAGCTTTATTCAGCTATAATTAATCATAATTAATGTATAATTAAATAATTGATGCATTAAAATATTGTTAGCTTTATTAAGCTATAATTAATCATAATTAATGTATAATTAAATAATTGATGCATTAAAATATAATTAATTGATTAAGTAGTATATGTTCATGTTTAGTATATATATAAATTTATCAACAAATGAATAATATTTTAAATAATAATTTATTTATTTAAAATGAAGTTACATTCGTAATTACTTAAGCTATATATATAATGAGTATCTAAATATATACTAAATATTAGTATATAATAATTAATAAAGACTAAAATGTATAGTAAATATTAACATCAACTATACATATATTATTTAGTTATATATTAATTAGAACTGAATAAATTTAATAGTTAATGACTAATAACTATTTTATAAATAAATTTTATTTTCATAAAACAGTTTATTTGTTATATTTTAATTATTATTACTGATATCAAAATTAATTAATTAGTTATTTAAATAATTGTATCTAAACTAATTGATTCTATTTTTATATCGTCAAATATATTATAAAAATTTAGTGAATTAATTATGTTATAATTAAATAATTCATAATTTCCTTATGAATTCATATGCCCATCAAATTTGGTGAAGAGAAAAGAAAATGTGTGACGAGTTCGTGCTCCAAATTTCAAGTTAATCAGAATTGGGATGTTCAAAATTATGATATATTTCTACACATTGTAATTAAATAATCAATTTATTATAATTATAATATTTTTCTCTTGTTACCAAGCAATTTACACCTAGAATTAATAATTAATTATTTAAATAATCAATTAATTAATTCCAACTAATTTATACTATTTTCCTTAATTAGTTTCAAAATTTGAAGTGAATCGAAATCCAAGGATGCACTCTGAGCACGATCGTGCAATGCCAATTGATTCATCGATTTCACAATCTTGCTTCTACATGATCGTGCTTTTGCCAATATTTCTTCAATCTCATGATCGCGCTTGTGCATATTTGTGCAAATCATTTGAGAGTTAAACTCTGACCATCATGCACAAGCACGATCGTGCAACTCTTCTTAAGCTCCATATTTTCATTTCTTCTTCTCTTTTGCTTAATCTACAATTTCTAATGTATGTCTTCACTATTTTCTCTTCATTTGTACTTTCATTTACACCTCAACTTATTCCAATACAAATTTAAAACCTATGATTGATTTAATCCCAAATTAATCTAAATTTCATAAAAAATTACAGTTAATAATTAATAATTACAAGATAAATAATACTTTGCTAAATATAATTGATTTACTAATTAAATTGTAATTAATAGATTGATTACTTATTTGTGTCACTGTGACAAAGATAATTTTTCATTTGTTAATTTAACTCATTTAAAGTATAGTTAATTAATTAATTTTCAAATAATTCTTAATAACGTGTCAAATATATTATAAAAATTTAATGAATTAATTTTTTATAATTAAATAATTCATAATTTCCTTATGAATTTAGATGCCCATCAAATTTGGTGGAGAGAAAAGAAAATGTGTGACAAGTTCATGCTTTAAATTTCAAGTGAATCAGAATTGGGACGTTCAAAATGGTGATATATTTCTACACATTGTAATTAGATAATCAATTTATTATAATTATAATATTTTTTCTTGTTACCAGGCAATTTACACCTAGAATTAATAATTAATTATTTAAATAATCAATTAATTAATTCCAACTAATTTATACTATTATCCTTAATTAGTTTCAAAATTTGAAGTGAACTGAAATCCAAGGATGCACTCTGAGCACGATCGTCTAATGCCAGCTAATTCATCGATTTCACGATCTTGCTTCTGCATGATCGTGCTGTTGCCAATATTTCTTCAATCTCATGATCACGCTTTTGCATATTTGTGCAAATCCTTTGAGAGTTACTCTCTGACCATCATGCATAAGCACGATCGTGTGGCTCTTCTCAAGCTGCAGATTTTCATTTCTTCCTCTCTTTTGCTTAATCTACAATTTCTAATGTATGTCTTCACTATTTTCTCTTCATTTTTACTTTTATTTACACCTCAACTTATTCCAATACAAATTTAAAACCTATGACTAATTTAATCTCAAATTAATCTAAATTTCATAAAAAAAATTACAGTTAATAATTAATAATTAATAATTAATAATTACAAGATAAATAATACTTTGGTAAATATAATTGATTTACTAATTAAATTGTAATTAATAGATTGATTGTTTATTAGTGTCACCGTGACAAAGATAATTTTTTCATTTGTTAATTTAACTCATTTAAAGTATAGTTAATTAACTAATTTTCATATAATTCTTAATAACATGTCAAATATATTATAAAAATTTAATGAATTAATTTTGTTATAATTAAATAATTCATAATTTCCTTATGAATTCAGATGCCCATCAAATTTGGTGGAGAGAAAAGAAAATGTGTGATGAGTTCATGCTCCAAATTTCAAGTGAATCAGAATTAGGATGTTCAAAATTGTGATATATCTCTACACTCACTATCACAATCGTGCATAGCCACAATCGTGCAATTCCAAGTCATTCGTTGATCTCACGATCGTGCTTGTACATGATCGTGGTTTTCCTGATATATCATAATTGTCACGATCGTACTCCTTTGAAGATTACTTTGTGACGATTGTGCTTTTGCATGATCATGCAGCTCTTCTGAAGCTCCTATTTTTACGAAACAACATTTTTCATCACTTATTTTTTTCTTTTGCTTTATTGACAATTTCTAACTTACGTCTGTACTATTTCCTCTTCATTTTTACTTTCATTTCACCTTAACCTATTCCAATACAAATCAAAATCTATGACTGATTTAATTTGGAATGAATCTAAAATTTATTAAAATAATTACAGTTAATGATTAATAATAATTAGATAAATAATTTTTAAAATATAATTAATTTACTAATTAAATTATAATTAATAAATTGATAACATATTATTATTTAGTTAACTAATTGTAAACTCACATGCGTGAATTAAGTGTCTAGAGGTATTTTTCATTTCTAAATTTAATATATTTAAAGTATAGTCAATTAATTAATTTTAATGCGATAAATAAAATTAAGATATAATAAATTGATTGATTTATTAAATTATACTTTATTTTTAAATTAATTATTTATAATTAACTATTAAGTTTGTTCAGGCATAATTAAAATAATAAATATATAATTAATTGATTGATGTATTAAAATATAATAACTAGATTAAGTAGTTAATCTTAATATTTAATATATATCTTAGTCATGACCGGCATTATTGATTTAATTTTTATTAATTATTAAACACTAATATTCATTATATATGTAACTCTTCCAATGTCAAGTAGTCACGCCTGTGCTCGTCTTAAGTCACAACCATGCATGTTGTTCGGTTTTTCTTGATAAGAGTTAATTGACACCTATATGATGTTATAGCATCTTTTTAAATAGTTTATTAATTATCTAAAACTCATCAGTTTGATGATTAATTATAGCATAATTAATTGATAAATTAATGATAATATAGTTAATATTTGCTCTGTAATTAATAATATCTAACAAGTAATAATAACTTGCACGATTGTGATTAATATATATAAATAATAATAATAATAATTACATAATTTACGATAATTTAATGACAAAATTAATAAGAACATGTAATAATTTTAAATTAATAATATGATACCTTCTGCTAATTAAGAGGCACTGCGAGATTTAACTTTATTAAGTCCATTGACATTAAAGATTAAGTGAATATATTCAATTAATAAGTTAGCCGAAGATATTAATTTTATTTAATAAAATTATAGCTTGAATAGTGACACCTGCGACCTAATATTCACTAGTGTGCACAACCATGCTTGTTACTTTGTTTTTCTTGTTACTAGGTAATTAACACCAATGTGATTTTTAAAATTGTTCATTAAATAAATAATTAATTTGTTAAGATATCATTAATTAGTTGATTAATTATAACATAATTAATTGATTGATTAATTATAATATATTTAACACATAAAGAAAATAAAATTAATTAATTTAAACATGATCAATTAGTTAACTATACGATAAGTGATTGCTTAATCAAATAAAATAAAATTTCATATTTAATGCAAACGTAATTAATTTAAATATTATTAGTTGGTTTAAATTTTATTATTAAATATAATTATAATGTTCGGCTAACTTATAAATTAAGTATAATTCAAACAGCTTTAATGTCAATGGGCCTAATAAAGTTAAATCTCTTTATTGGTTTTATTTTTGTTACTATTATTTTAAATTATGACATCTTTTTATTAATTGATATGATTAAATAATCATAAGTTATGTAATTACTAATTATTTATTATTATTATTATTAATCATATATTAGTCACAATCATGCATATTATTATCATTTGTTAAATATTATAAATTAAAGATCAAATAAACATAAAGTAAAGAAAATGTTTGTTTTGATATGTTAAGATGTGAACGAATTTTGAATAATTAGTTAATCAATTTGCACGAGTTTAATAAAGATAACTGTTATATGCCACAAGTAATTAACGCTTATGATCCAAGTAATAAAATATTTACGGTTGTGATTTAACAACAAAAAGCCATTATGCGGATATGTAGAGTTTTGAAGTTTAAGAAAACAAGAAATTGAAACATCAAAAGTACATAACTCACATGGTTATTTTACTGTAAGAAAAAGGGTCTATGATAGTTTAGTTTTTTTTGTTATTGTCATTAACATGTGCACTTGTGACATGATCCGCCTTTTTAGACCGTGTTGGCACTAAGGAATGGGTAGGCTTAATGTCACCAAAACCTGTCGTAATCATAACTTTTCTATATTCTATTGAAAATCCGGCGTAACCCATTCATTTGTCTGATTAATTATCCATGTACTTGCTTAACGGTTTTGAATGAAGTAAGGATCTAAATCTGTAATTCTAACATACATTATCCACTTACAAACTGTCAATTTATGATCATCTCATATCATCAAATTGTAGGAAAATCTCGGTGTGAGCATCACATGCCCACGGTGCGGAAAACAAAAAATTTTGTTCCGGGACCTTCCCGAAAGCCAGGATCCATGTGTCTATACAACAAACTCAAACTATAACGGCCAAAGGAGACCGTCTCTAACGGTATCCACGCAGAGATCGGAAAACCTAACCGGGACAAACCCTTTGACCCGAAAATAGCTAGAACAAAGTAAAGAGTGCTAGCTCCTACCTTTGTCTTTGGAGAGCTTGAAACCAATGATGATGGAGGAGAAGTAGCTTGGTGAAGATGAGAAGGAGAGATGATCGTTGGTGAGAGAACACTTTCTCTTTAAGGTTTTCCAAAAACCTCTATTATTTTCTTAAAAGCCACGGTGATCAATTATAAAGCAAGCAAGAAACTCTTTCTTTTCTTCTTTTAAAACAACACCAACGATCATCATCTTCCAGTTTTTCTATTTTGTCTTTTAGTCATTTATAACTTAATGACTAAGCAAAATAAAAAAAGCTTCCTTTGCTTCTTCTTTCCTCCCACGTTGCAACATATATATATATATATATTATTTAATTAATTAATAACATATATATATGTATATATAAATGCTGAAGTGGTCCAGTCACACTGGGGTCGGTCCTACCGGCCTACCGGGTTCCGGTATGAAAAAATCATCGGAAACTCTTTTCAGAAATATCGATGTCGCGATCTCATCGGGATCCATTTAATTCTATTGCTCTCCATATATTGAATCTCTATCCAAAACTATTTTACGAATTCTCCGAGACACTCTTATGCGTGTGACCCATTAGGTTCCCGGTTATGTTGGCCACTTAGATTAACACTTAATCTGAGCAAGTCATGAGTGGTATCTAGCAACACATCATGACCTCCAATTGACCGGAAAGTAATTGGTTTGACGAATGAACTTATACTCATCATGAACCATATTACGAACCTTTCCATAGACAATTACCGTGCAATTCATCCTTTCACCATGCTATATCCCGCTTGGTTATGAGTATGGGAAAAGTGTCAACTCTTACTAGACTGACTAAGTCAAATCTAGTCCAAGTGATATCAGTTCTTGTCCTGGGACTCATTACTTTATATGTCACTGAAGACACTCTTCATGACATATATATACTCCGGCCAGAGATTT
Organism: Erythroxylum novogranatense; assembly: GCA_029891385.1. Taxonomy (NCBI): domain Eukaryota; kingdom Viridiplantae; phylum Streptophyta; class Magnoliopsida; order Malpighiales; family Erythroxylaceae; genus Erythroxylum; species Erythroxylum novogranatense. Next base: position 59,350,382 of record CM057225.1, on the reverse strand, counting down.
TCAAGTAATGACCCTGACAAGAGGCCATGGGTATCATCTTCTGTTGTCACAGAAGTGGTGAATCCTTTATTGGCTACTCAATTACCTTCGAATACCTCAAGCTGTACCTAAGCACCACCCTATGAGCGACCTCTGTAAGGCAACAAGGAATGGAGTCAAAGCACAGAATCAGTATCCAAGATATCCTTGAGCACCTCAAGTCTAAGGATACTTGCACCATTACTATGATGAGATTATCACTGACATTAGAATAGGACATCCATGTGATGATCTCATAGTAGGTCATCCAATGTACTTACTACCTCTAGTAAGCATCCACATCTCAACCCTAAATATCTCATATTTACAGCTTCTGAGATCCACTGCTTGACCAAATCAAGGAGTTTGAGATGTGCTAGTCTTTTCGGATTACCGATGTCCAGTCTCAGTAATCCTATGACTAGGGATAATTTAGATACTGACATAATTGCACATGATAGGAATCTCAGTAGTATGATCACATCACAATTTCCTTCATGCTATGTCATATATCATGGACTTCATTAATTTGCTTATTGATCAATATCATTCATAAATAATGAAACGACAACATAATGAAATATGCCTTTCTTTATTTATTCATAAAGACATACAAATTTGTACAAAATGCGCTAAAGGCGATTGCCTTGTGGCACTACTCTAACAATCTCCCACTTGACCTAAAGCCAATCGCCTTAATATCTAATACCATAAGCGAGTACATGAGAATCAAAACTCTTTTGTGATAATGGCTTTGTCAACGGATCGCAATATTCTCGCTTTCGGTGGAATTCTCTCAACTGGACATCACCCGCCCTATGATCTCCCCGATCGATGATATCTGCGAGTACGTGTTTGGATCGTTGATGAGACCTTAGTTTCTTCGCTGCTGAATAGCCCCATTGTTGTCACAATACAACCGCATGGGCCCATCATCGCTAGGAACCACACCAAGTTCAAGAATGAACTTCGATCCAAACCGCTTCCTTCTTCGCTTCAAGCGGCAATGTACTCTGCCTCGGTTGTTGAATCGGCAGTTGTCTCTTGTTTGGAACTCTTCCAACTAGCCGCCCCGCCATTCAGTGTGAATACATAACCTGATTGGGATTTGGAATCATCCTTATCGATTGAAACCGCATCTCAGATACCCGCTCACCGAGATCTCCATCCCATATATCAAGAACACATCCTTAGTGCTTCGCAAGTACTTGAGGATATTCTTGACAGCCACCCAATGACCCTCACCAGGATCTGATTGGTATCTGCTCGTAACACTTAGAGCATATGATACATCGGGTCTCGTACATAGTACAACGTACATGATAGATCCTACCGCAGATGCATACGGGATCATATTCATGCGCATCCTCTCATCTTGTGTCTTAGGACACATAGATTTCGAGAGTGTTATCCCATGAGTCACGGGAAGGTACCCTCTCTTGGATTGCTCCATCCTAAACCTCTTTAGCATCTTGTCTATGTACGTTGATTGTGAAAGACCAAGCAACCTTTTTGATCTATCTCTATAGATTCTTATCCCAAGGATATAAGTTGCTTCACCAAGGTCTTTCATGGCAAATTATTTGGACAACCAAATCTTGACTGATTGTAGCATAGAGACATCGTTTCCTAGCAATAATATGTCATCTACATACAACACAAGAAATATGATTGCAGTCCCACTAACCTTCTTATACACACAGTATTCATCCGGATTTTGTGAGAAACCAAACTCTTTGATTACCTCATCAAAACGGATATTCCAACTTCTGGATGCTTGTTTCAATCCATAGATGGATTTCTGAAGCTTGCATACCTTTTCGCCATTATAGGAGGTGAAGCCCTCAGTTGTGTCATACACATCCTCGGCTAGATTTTCATTTAGGAAAGTCGTCTTCACATCCATTTGTCATATCTCATAATCATAATGAGTGGCAATGGCTAGGAGTATCCTAATAGATTTAAGCATTGCTACTGGGCTGAAGGTCTCGTCGTAGTCAACTCCTTGTCTTTGCGAAAACCTTTAGCCACAAGCCTTGCTTTATAGGTAATCACATTACCATCCATGTCGGTTTTCTTTTGAAAACCCATTTGCACCCTATGGGTTTTATTCCTTGGTGCCTCAACCAAAGTCCATACTTGGTTTTCATACATGGAATCCATTTCACTGCATGGCGTGAAGCCATTTCGAGACTCGAACTCTTCGAACCTCTTCATAGGTGGTAGGCTCATCATCTTCTATGAGCAATACGTCATTCTGTTCATTCACGAAATCCATATCTCTAGAAGCAGGCGTATCCTACGTGACCTACGAACTTCGTATGTTGTAGAAGGTTGAGCTGTTACTTCATCTGTATGAGTTACTGATTTGAGTTCGAGTAGTTGATCTGCGTCATTCGAGCATCTTGAACTTCTTCAAATTCAATCTTGCTCCCACTGTCTTCTTGTAAAAGAAACTCTTTCTCTAAAAAGATAGCATGCTTTGAAACAAACACCTTTTGTTCCTCAGCAAGGTAGAATTGATATCCCATTGTTTCTTTAGGATATCCTACGAACAAACACTTGTCAGACTTTGCATCAAGTTTATCTGACTGTGTCCGCTTCACATAAGCAGGACAATCCCAAACTTTCAAATGAGTAAGATAGGGTTTTTTGTTAGTCCACATCTCATATGGAGTAACATCAATTGTCTTTGATGGAACTCTGTTTAACAAGTAAACAGCTGTCTCTATTGCATACCCCCAAAAGGATTTTGGTAACTTTGCAAAGCCCATCATTGATCGTACCATGCCTAACAAGGTTCGATTTCTCCTTTCTGCCACACCATTATGCTGTGGTGTGTAAGGAGGAGTCCATTGAGATAAAATCTCATTATCTCTGAGATAATCCAAAAACTCTTGGTCTAAGTATTCCCCACCACGATCTGATCGTAATGTCTTGATACTTTTTTCAAGTTGGTTTTCTACTTCATTTCTGAATTGTTTGAACTTTTCAAATGCTTGATTTGTATCTCATCGAATCTGGTACCCATATCGAGAATAATCATCGATAAAGGTAATGAAGTAAAGACAACCACTTCTAGCATGGATGGACATCGGACCACATACATCTGAATGTATTAGGTCTAATACTCCATTCGCTCGTTCACCCTTTCCCTTAAAGGGTAATTTAGTCATCTTGCCTAATAAACAAGATTCGCATGTGTCATATGATTCATAATCAAATGACCCTAAACTACCACTCTTATGGAGCTTGGCTATGCGTCTCTCATTTATATGGCCAAGGCGACAATGCCATAAGTAAGTTGATTTTAAATTATCTCGTTTATGTCTTTTCGTGTCATTGACATTCATAATTGGATGTGACATATCTAATATGTAAATTCTATTGCATAATGTACCAGTACCATAAAGCATTCCATTCAAACTAATAGAACAACCATTGTTTCTAAAACTCAAATGGAAACCAGCTCTATTTAAACAAGAAACAGACAATATGTTCTTTGTTAACACAGGTACAAAATAACATTCATCCAATTTAATTACAAGCCCAGTGGGGAGTGACAAAAAGTAAGTGCCTACGGCTAATGCAACAACTCTTGCTCCATTTCCCACACGCAGGTCTAGTTCTCCTTCACGAGTCATCTCATCGTCACGAGGTCCTGCATATCATTGCATATGTGTGAGCCACAACCGGTATCTAATACCCATATGTTATGATCAGAAACAATATTAACCTCAATGACAAATATACCTGAAGGAGCTGAGGCATCTGATGCCTTCTTCTGCTTCAATTCATCCAGATAGACTTTACAATTTCGCTTCCAGTGGCCAGTCTTGCCACAATAGAAGCAAGTCCCTTTTGGTGCAGTCTCTTTGGTTTTCTTCTTGGCTGCACTTCCTTTTGGTTTCTTAGACCTTTTCTTCTTTAGATTCTTTTTTTTTAACCAGAAGAAGAGGATCCCACCATAAGCACTTGCTTACTATCCTTCTTGATAGCTTGCCCTGCTGTCTTGAGCAGATTGATCAACTCAGGGATTGTCGTGGATATTTGGTTCATCCGATAGTTTAACACAAACTGTGAATAACTATCAGACAATCCAACTAGAATTAAGTCAACACTTAATTCATAATCCATAACAAAACCTAAGACGGCCAACCTCTCAATATACCCATTCATCTCCAGTGCAGTATGCACTGGAGATGAACCTGGAGTCATCTTAGTAGTGAAGAGTAACCTCGAGGTCTCGAACCTTTCAGACCGAGCTTGCTCATCAAACAGTTCCCTAAGATGAAACACTATGGTATGAGCATCTATAGACTCATGCTGCTTCTGCAGCTCTGGTGACATCGAGGCAAGCATAATGCAGGTAGCCATGTCACTGTCTTTAAGATGCTTACGATATGTTTTCTGATCCTCATCAGAAGCATCAGCAGCAGGTGGATCAGGAAGTGGAACATCTAGGACATATCCTAGTTCCTCAGACCTGAGAACAATTCTCAGATTTCTCAGCCAATCAAGAAAATTTGGTCCAGTTAATTTGTTCGAATCCATTAGTGAGCGCAAGTTCACACTGGAAGACATTTTCAATAACCTATAGGGAAAGAGAGAAAGAATGTTAGAATAGAATTACATGCATAATCATAAGGACTTGAATGACATGCATATGGCTCCCACTAGTTTCAAAGAATCCATAACCCTCAGTACGAATCTAAGAAACATTATGAAAAAACGTCCTAGTGGGTCGATATCCGACATTACTAAAATGACCTTGGGTTTACCCAACAAGCCACTTTAGGTCAATCGGTAGGTATCGGTCATACCAATTGCATCATAGATATCCGACATTTCTAAAAATGACCTTAGGTTTACCCAACAAGCCACCTTAGATCAATCGGCAGGTATCGGTCATACCACTTGATTCATAGATGCAACTATCAACTAGTGCTATCAACTCGTGATGTATGCACACACATTGGGTTATCAACTCTTGATGCGTGTACATCTGATGTACATTACCCAATTTCGCCTCTGTCCACGTTAACCTTGAGTTTACTCAACAAATCAACGCTTCTAGTGAAAACCGACCCATTAATCCGAAAATCTTATTTTCATGGTTCGAACATATCCGTATAGAGCGAGCTTTGGTTTACCCAACAACCCAACTCTATAAGAACTCTTATTCTCCCCATATTAATGGAAGGCGTTAGTTTTTATATGATGTGTGAGGGTTTTCAGGTCTCATCTTCTTCTTCTCCAAGCTGTAGGATTATAGTCACTATGACTATATGGAATGATTTAGGGTATTTCATCAATCACATTGAGTTTATACCTAAAATCATCCATCATCCCACCTCTGCATGTTGTTGTAGTCGACTGGTGCATGTTCTAGTCCCCTGGAACATGTGCTGGTCGACTACTATGGATTATGTGCGTTCAATCGATGGTACATGTTCCAATGATGGGATGGATCTTATGCACTTTTTAGTCGACTGGTGCATGTTCCAGTCGACTGGAATGGATGTGCCAGTCGACTGGTACATGTGCCAGTCGACTGGTTTTTGGCCTGCTATCTAATCGGCTAATTTCTCAATCCGTGTAGTTCAAATTCACAATACCAAGTATAATATCCTTTATTATGATGTACCAATGAAACACTTTCATTGTAGCATGCTTACCATATATAGTCAAACTATACATGAAACTTGAAATTGATGAATATACTCTTATTCATTTAGATTTTCAAATAATTTGAGAATATCAAATTATCACCCTAAGTATCTCTAGGTAGTCTACACTTTATCAAGACTACTTCGGCACCTGTCACAAAATTTGTGACGGCCAAAACAATCAAGATAAGGGAATATACTAACGAGACGCTAATGAGACACATTTGACATCCTAAATTGTTTGGAAACCCGATTTCAAGAAAATCATTTAGGAAAGCATACAACATCAATGTAATACATTTTTAATCACATAAAAAATGATCCAAGGCATTGGAATTGAGAAATACACAATTTTTCATTTCAAACAAAACAGCTCCAGCAACTTTCTCAAAACTGCCAAGTTCTGTGTTTTGCTTGAAAAACTCATTGAAACAATTTCAATAAATTCTGAGAAAATTAAAGAGGTTACAACATGTTCCCAGCATGCTTCATGAATTTTTTCAGGATTTATTTCGAACAAAAACTCATCCAAACTCAGTAACAAAGCCAATGTAGAATCTGTGTTCCTCAACACAGTTATTCCCAACAGCACACCATAAATTCTCAAATAAATAGTAAATCACCTTGAAAACATTTTTCCATTCTCATAGACATTCATAAACATCTTAGAGACATGTTGGTGAAAGCAAATATGAAAAAAAAAATTCTACAATTTATTCTCGAATTTATAAGCATGCCTGTTCATTGAATGTGCACAAAGACAGCAACCAGAACATTAGGAAATAAATTAGCAAAACTATATCAAATCACATTGATAAATTCCAAGCTTCCACAGACATATGCAACAACATCTTGTGAACATATTTGGGCAAGAAAATTTAGAAAAATATATCTATATACTGAATTCGAAATTCACACAATCAACATGCATCATCGTCACAAGCAATAGGCAACTCCGACCTAGTCATGGTTTCTTCGTTATATACGACACAAGTGGCTCTGATACCACTGTAGGAAAATCCCGGTGTGAACATCACATGTCCATGGTACGGAAAACAAAAATTTTTGTTCCGGGACCTTCCCGAAAGCCATGATCCATGTGTCTATACAACAAACTCAAACCATAACGGCCAAAAGAGACCGTCTCTAACGGTATCCACGCAGAGATCGGAAAACCTAACCGGGACAAACCCTTTGACCCGGGAATAGCTAGAACAAAGTAAAGAGTGCTAGCTCCTACCTTTGTCCCTGGAGAGCTTGAAACCAATGATGATGGAGGAGAAGTAGCTTGGTGAAGATGAGAAGGAGAGATGATCGTTGGTGAGAGAACACTTTCTCTTTAAGGTTTTCCAAAAAATTCTATTCTTTTCTTAAAAGCCACGATGATCAATTATAAAGCAAGCAAGAAACTCTTTCTTTTCTTCTTTTAAAACAACACCAACGATCATCATCTTCCACTTTTTCTATTTTGTCTTTTAGTCATTTATAACTTAATGACTAAGCAAAATCAAAGAAGCTTCCTTTGCTTCTTCTTTCCTCCCACATTGCAACATATATATATACATATATTAATTAATTATTTAATTAATTAATAACATATATATATGTATATATAAATGCTGAAGTGGTCCAGTCACACTGGGGTCGGTCCTACCGGCCTACCGGGTTCCGGTATGGAAAAACCACCGGAAACCCTTTTCAGCAATATCGATATCGCGATCTCATCGGGAAATATCTCGATCTCATCGGGATCCATTTAATTCTATTGCTCTCCATATATTGGATCTCTATCTAAAACTATTTTACGAATTCTCGGAGACACTCTTATGCGTGTGACCCATTAGGTTCCCGGTTATGTTGGCCACTTAGATTAACACTTAATCTGAGCAAGTCATGAGCGGTATCTAGCAACACATCATGACCCCCAATTGACCGGAAAGTAATTGGTTTGACGAATGAACTTATACTCATCATGAACCATATTACGAACCTTTCCATAGACAATTACCGTGCAATTCATCCTTTCACCATGCTATACCCCACTTGGTTAGGAGTATGAGAAAAGTGTCAACTCTTACTAGACTGACTAAGTCAAATCTAGTCCAAGTGATATCAGTTCTTGTCCTGGGACTCATTACTTTATAAGTCACTGAAGACACTCTTCATGACATATATATACTCCGGCCAGAGATTTTCAAGTAATGACCCTGACAAGAGGCCATGGGTATCATCTTCTGCTATCACAGAAGTGGTGAATCCTTTATTGGCTACTCAATTACCTTCGAATACCTCAAGCTGTACCCAAGCACCACCCTATGAGCGACCTCTGTAAGGCAACAAGGAATGGAGTCAAAGCACAGAATCAGTATCCAAGATATCCTTGAGCACCTCAAGTCTAAGGATACTTGCACCATTGCTATGATGAGATTATCACTGACATTAGAATAGGACATCCATGTGATGATCTCATAGCAGGTCATCCAATGTACTTACTACCTCTAGTAAGCATCCACATCTCAACCCTAAATATCTCATATTTACAGTTTCTGAGATCCACTGCTTGACCAAATCAAGGAGTTTGAGATGTGCTAGTCTTTCCGGATTACCGATGTCCAGTCTCAGTAATCCTATGACTAGGGATAATTTAGATACTGACATAATTGCACATGATAGGAATCTCAGTAGTATGATCACATCACAATTTCCTTCATGCTATGTCATATATCATGGACTTCATTAATTTGCTTATTGATCAATATCAGTTCATAAATAATGAACAGCAACGTAATGAAATATGCATTTCTTTATTTATTCATAAAGACTGTACACAAATTTGTACAAAATGCGCTAAAGGCGATTGCCTTCAGGGCACTACTCTAACACAAATGACATCATTCTCAATAACATAGTATATCCATACATGTATCATGTACATATGATTATGACAAACCATGAAGCAGCTATAAGCAGCTGCAATTTACATCAGGCCAAAAAATTACTTGTCTGATTATCCAAGCGAGTCTCAAAAGGCTTAGATTTCTCTCTCGTACGATCTGCTAATCCCCTTAAATGATAATAGTGAGAGGTGAGTCTACAATACGACTCAGTGAGATATAAACATGCTACTATGATTGTGAGGCTAGGTAACACAAGGCTAGCTTCACAAGAATGGTCTGTGGCATTCTAAGCAATAATACATGGTATCAATGAATAAGCTAGTAGTAATTTCAAATGTTGTAATCACATGGGTATCAGTAATAAATCTCAATATGAATAGTTTTATTATAAAAATGAATATGGTTTCTGAATTCTTTTATGAGTTTTGGGTTCTTTTCTGAGTTATGTGTTCTTTCTTTGGTAGAGTTCCATAGGATTTCTAATTCTGAGCTTTTTCATTTCTGAGTTGATTTTCTGAATTTCTTAGGAAGAGACAGAGACATTTTAGTACGACATATCTCTCTTTTTTAATTATAGACAAGGTTGACCTAACCCTGCCCCTGAAGGCCTGCCCTCTCCAAGTAGGACCTGGATCTAACCCATCACCAATGGGTTACCTATGTGCACATGACCCGATAATATACTCCATCAGTTGGGTATCCTGTGAACTCATCAATCATGGCTAACAAGAAAAACATAATTCATTAAAGAATTGCAATTAATAGGTTCGACATAACAAGGGAACTGGAAGATGCAAAGAATCTGAATATCATCTAGTCAATCTAGCATGCAACATGCTAGACTCAATCACATGGAGTCATATATCAAATAAGTCATACAGATTTGAGAACAATTCAAGAAGCTGCAAGATAAGAAAAAGGATTACTACACAAGTATAGTAGAAAGATTATACTCACCCCGACTATCTCAGGGGTTCTGATCTCTTTTCTAATTTTCTTGAACTTGAGAGGTACTAGGTACGACTTCTAGTTCTATTCCTCGTCTGTTTTCACAAGCTATTGGGTAACATGCATAAAAATTACATATACCCGCATTAGTCATTCTTACAAAATTCTCATTTCTTAACATATATCATTATCAATTTATATTTTCTTCTATAATGGTCAAATTGGTGTTTCAAGCCAATTTTCCCTTGAAATTAGGAGTCTTGGACTTCATTATGTCCAAACTTAGCTCATAATTTCTAGTACCTGATTCTTTATGTCTTAATTAGCTTAATCATACTTGAACCTATTTGATTTCATTGATTCATCCGCATAGGTCTCATTCGTAAAATCATAACTTTTTCTACATAGGTCCAATGTTTTTAAACATTTCCATACCTCTATCTAACACATAGATTCACATTTTTTTCTTTTATGACCATTTACTAATTTGGTTATTAAGGCTTCCAAATATCCCATTTACAGTCAGCCTTAATATTTTTTCACAAGTTGGACCCTTCCTGACTAAAATCTTTATAACTTATTCATTTCTTATCCAATGGAGGTGATTCAAATTTTCATTTTCAATAGACTCATATGGCTATCACATATAAAAAGATGGCTCAAAATGATGAAATGTGGATTTGTTGTAATTTTTTTAAAACTGTCTTGTTTCTGTTCTCTTCTGTGTCACTAAGGTCAGTAACATCCTTCACCTATTTAGCTATATCTCACAAGATACTCATCCAACTAAAATTCCCTTTATATAGTACTTAGTTGAAACATTTTAGAGCATTTTATATAAGAAATCATTATCCAATTCTGACTCTAAAGTCCTCAAACAATTAACTTTCATTTCGTGTATCAATCCTGTTGGTATTCCTAACCAGTTTCTATTTGGGACTTATATTTTATTTGTTTGGCTCACCCTAAATTCAAAGAAACTTTATGGGATATAGTAGACATCTATATCTACAACTTTCAAGTTTTGAGATTCTCCAAATTCACATGTTAAACAACTAAAAAAAAGTATAAGAAGGACCTACAAATCTGCCTCCCTTGATAGCTTTAAACTCCAAAATCTTAGGTTTTGGTTTAGGCCCAAATCACCATAAAAATGAAACTTTCCTCATGTTAATTAGTCATTAGACATCAAAGAATAAGAATCCATCATCAAAATCATCACCCATAAGTTTCATCAAGTATGTTTCATAGCTATGGCAAAAGAAGGCGAGAAACTAAATTCCAATTAGTAGAATCAATTGTTGGGATCGAGGCTCACCATTTTGTATTGACTGATCGACTTGATTCTTCTCCTTCACTTTCTTGTTACAAAGCTTGAAAATTTTGAGAGAGAAGCTTCCATGGTGAATTTGTAAGCGAGGAAGGAGGAAGGCAAGTTTTTGTCTTATTTACACTTAGCTTCCCTTATAAGCCAATCTTTTTCATTATTTACAAAATTGCCCCTTTTGTATTGGTTCTTTAAAATCCGCTCGTACAATTTCCTGTGACGACTAAAAAAGTGTCAAACATCATTAATTTGATGCTACCAAAAATTATAATTCATTGTCCTAGTTTTAATGACATTAGCCTCAAGTACTGATTTTTATATCGATTTTTTTTATAAATCAGAAACTAGGTGTTACATTCTCCCCCTTATTAAAAATTCATCCACGAATTTTAGAAATTTACCTTATTGGGAAAACAACTGTGGATAATCTAGTTCTCATTAATTCTTCTGCTTCTCATGTACATTCCTCAACTCTTTGATTATGCCATTGGACTATAATCATTGGAATCCCTTTATTCTGCAATTTTCTAATTTGTTTATCTATGATGGCAACTGGAGTTTCTTCATAAGAAAGATTCTCTGCTATTTCCACTTCTGGGATTTGTAATACATAAGAAGGATCTGGAATGTACTTTGTTAACATTAATATATGGAAAACTGGATGCACGTAGCTAAGATGAGGAGGCAAAGTCAACTGATATGACACATTTTTGACCCTTTCAAGGATCTCAAATGGTCCAATATATCTAGGATTTAGCTTCCCTCTCTTTCCAAATTTGACTACACCTTTCATAGGAGAGACTTTTAAGAAAACTTGATCACCTAGTTCATACTATACATCCCTCTTCTTAGAATTTGTATAACTCTTTTATCTATTGAAGGCCATTCTTAATCTTTTTTGTATCAGAGGAACTTTTGCAAATGTTTCTTAAATTAGTTCTGGTCCCTCTAACTGTTTCTCTCCTACTTCTGTCCAATATAGTGGAGATATGCACTTTATGCTATACAATATATCGTAAGGTGCCATCTGAATGGTGGAATGGTAGCTGTTGTTATAAACAAATTCTATTAAAGGTAGGTGACGTTCCTAATCTCCACTAAAGTCCAAGACACACATTCTTAACATGTCTTCGAGTGTTTGGGTGGTTCTCTCTGATTGCCCATCAGTCTGTGGGTAGAATGCTGTACTAAAATTCACCTGTGTATCCATAGCTTCTTGTAGTTTCCGCCATAATCTAGAAGTGAACTGTGTTCCTCTATCAGAAATAATAGACACTGGCACTCCATGATACTTCACAATTATGTCAACATATAACTGGGCTAACTGATCTGCACTATAAGTAGTTTTAACTGCTATAAAGTGGGTTGACTTGGTGAGTCTGTCGACTACAACCCAAATAGAATTATGCCCCTTAGGTGTTCTTGGCAGTCTAACCACAAAATCCATGGTAATCCGCTCTCATTTCTACTCAAGTAGTGGTAGCTCCTGTAGTAGTCCAGTGTTTGATATTCAAATTTGACTTGTTAACAAGTTAAACAGGTGGATACAAACTGGGCTATATCTTTCTTCATACTTAGCCGCCAATATATACCTTTAAAATCATGGTACATCATGGTGGTTCCAAGGTGAACCCTATAGGGTGTATAATGTGCATTATGCATAATTCTTTGTTTTAGTTCTATAGGTGCCATTCTGTAAGGAGTAATTAAGATAGGGTTTATACCAAGAAGGAGTTCTATATTAAACTCTATTTCTCTTTCTAGTGGTAATCTAAGAAAATCTTATGGAAACACATTTGGAAAATCCCTCACTATATGGATTTGATGTATCTCACTAATCTCCCTTCTGGAATCCTTAGCATAAGCTACATACCCTTGACATCCATTTTTTAGAAGTCTTTGGGCCTACATAGTTGATATTCTGTTAACAGGAAACTCAATTCGGTCACCCTGATATAACACTTCTATTTTTGGATCAGACCTAAGTATAATATTTTTGGCATAACAATCCATTGTAGCATGGTGATTTGATAACCAATCCATACCCAATATAATATCAAATTCTAATACTACCAACTCAATCAAATTTGTCATAAATTTTCTACCCTCCATTTCCACTGCACATGAGGGGTAAACATATTTCATTTCAATAGTTTCCCCTAAGGGTGTAACTATGAATAAAGGGTCTTTCATTAATTCTCTCTCTTTATCTAGCTTTCTGGCCAAACTCGGTGCTATAAATGAATGAGTGGCACCTGAGTCAAATAGCACTTTAACATTCTCATTCTGAATAAGGATTATACCTATATTAACATTGTTTTATCATCATAATTAAAGAAAAATCAGATCTTTTATCATAACAGAGCAAAGACATTTTATGCAATTTAATTGAATATCAACAGGTTTGCATAAGATTACCTGTTATAGCTGTATTAGAGGTCTATGTTTCTTGGAGATTTACTGCAAATACTCTCCCCTGACCTCTATTTATTGGGGCTGGTGCTGGCATCTGTCCCGTATTCTGGGTGAAAGCTTAGCCTTGAGGTCTACCTCTACCAACTAGGCCTCTATTAGCAGGTCTGTCTATCTGCACAATAGTTTGTGAAACTGAGGGTGGAGCTGCTTCTTTTTCTTGCATTGGGCAGTTTTTAATGAAGTGCCTTTGTTGTCCACACCTATAACAACCTCTGAACCCGATTTTATAGGGTCCATGATGATTTTTCCACAAATATTACAAGCAGCTCTAGTCTGTGGCTATGCTGGAGGTTGTTGTGATCTATTCTTAGCTAGGTTTTGTGTACTACTAGGTGCTGAAAATACTACTGCATCTGTATTTCTACCTCTTCCTTGACCCCCTCTATGCAATTCTGTAGGAATAGACTGTACTGTTTGTTCTGTTTGTCTCATCTGAGAGCTATCTCTTTCTCTATGGCCTCTACGGCTCTGACCTTTACCTTTCTTTCTCCACTTTCTTTCTGCTCTCCCCTCTTTAAACTTTGCTTCCACTTATCGAGTCTTATCAATCAACCTTGACAAATTGGGGAAGGCAATAGCTGTAATAACACTATACAAGGAAGGTATGAGTCCCAACTTGTATCTTTCCATTTTTGTAGCTTCAGTAGGTACTATTGTTGTGGCAAATTTGCATAAGCATAGAAATTCACTTGCATAATCATCTACGCTCATACCAAAGCTTTATCTGAGCCTTTCAAATTGTAGGGCTCGATTCTATCTTTCATATGGAGAAATAAACTCATCAATTAATGCTTGAGGATTCCCACTACATAATTGATCCTTGATACTCCTCTGGAACCATTCCCAGGTATTCTTTGTCAATGTAACCCCCATTAATTCTATGATCAGTGCATCAGAGCAAGTCAATCTCTGAACCATTTTCTCAATATGACTAATAAACTCTTGGGGATCCTCTTTTTTCTCATCACCAAACTCAGGGGTTCGTAATTTCAAGAAATCATTGATACTTACCCCTTCATTATCTAAAGCTCCTTAGGTAATCCTTTTGGCATTTGCACCAGCTGTGGTGGTGCAGAAGCAACTTTAAGTACACCCTGAGCTCTTTCTCTCTCTCTCTCTCCAAGTATTCTTACTTCTTCTCTTAATTCTACAACCTCTTGCCTTTCCCTTAAGGCTCGGTTCTTTGCTTCTAAGGCTTCTATTCTTTGTTTAAGGTTCTATCATCTTCCCCTCGAGTAACTAAGGGTTCAGGTTCATTTTCTATTTCTAATCTCCTTCTAGTTATGGGTGGAGATCTTTCTTTTGGTTGTTCTTACGATACGGATTCGACATCAGGTGCAATAGTTAGAATTTCCTTCCTTCTAGGATGACCTCATCCTCATTGAGGAGGTGTTCTTCTTCTAGGAGGCATCTCAATTATAGAGAAAATTAAAATTATTTAGATACAATGATTTATAAAAGTAACATGCTAACGACATGATGTCCTATACTCCTTGGTGTCATGCTCATGCAATAATATCATATGCATGTATCATATCATATACATATATACATTTTATTCTCATTCACTATGCTTTTTCAACATTCTCTTCATCTTTATTTTTCTCGCACACATCCTTACTCTTATGAGACCTTTGGTTCTGATACCCTCTGACACGACCTTCCTTTTTGGACTGTATTGGCACTAAGGAATGGGTAGGCTTAATGCCATCAAAACCCATAGTAACCCTAACTTTTCTATATTCTACTGAAAATCTAGCGTGACCCATTTGTTTGTCTGATTAATTATCCATATACCTGCTTAACAGTTTTGAATGAAGTAAGGATCTAAATCTATAATTCTAACATACATTATCCACTTATAATCTGTCAATCTATGATCATCTCATATCATCAATGACATCATTCTCAATAACATAGTCTATCCATACATGTATCGTGTACATATGATTATGACAAACCATAGAGCAACTACAAGCATCTACAATTTACATCATGCCAAAAAATTACTTGTCTGATTATCCAATCAAGTTTTAAAAGGCTTTGATTTGTCTCTCGTACGATCTATTAATCCCCTGAAAGGATAATAGTGAGAGGTGAGTCTATAGCACGACTCAGTGAAATATAAATATGATGCTATGCTTGTGAGGCTAGGTAACACAAGGCTAACTTCACAAGAATGATCCGTGGCATTCTGAACAACAATACATGGTATTAATGAATAAACTGGTAGTAATTTCAAATGCGACAATCATATGAGTATCACTAATAAATCTCAATATGAATTCGTTCTATTATAAAAATGAATATGGTTTTTGAATTCTTTTCTAAGTTCTGGGTTCTTTTATGAGTTTTGTGTTCTTTCTTTGGTAGATTTCTACATGATTTCTAATTATGAGCTTTCTCATTTCTAAGTTTTGATTTTTTGAATTTCTTAGGAAGAGACAGAGGCATGTTAGTACAACGTATCTCCCCCTTTTTTTTTAATTCTAGACAAGGTTGGCCTAATCCTGCCCCTGGAGGCCTACCCTCTCCAGGTAGGATTCGAATCTAAACCATTACCGGTGGGCTACCTATATGCACATGGTCTGATAATATACTCCATCAGTTAGGTATCCTATGAACACACAATCATGGCTAGCAAGACAAACATGATTCATCGAAGAATTGCAATTAATAAGTTCAACATAATAAGGGAACCAAAAGATGCAAAGAATCTGAATATCATCTGGTCAATCTGGCATACAACATGTTAGACTCAATCACATGGAGTCATATATCAAATAAGTCATATAGATTTGAGAACAATTCAACAAGCCGCAAGATTAAAAAAAAGGATTACTGCACAAGTATAGTAGCATGATTATACTCACCTCGACTATCTCAGGGTTCTGATCTCTTTTCTAATTTTCTTGAACTTGATAGATACTAGGTCTGACTTCTAGTTCTATTCCTCGTCTACATTCACAAGCTATTGGGTAACATGCATAAAAATTACATATATCCACATTAGTCATTTTTACAAAATTCTCATTTCTTAACATATATCATTATACATTTATATTTTCTTCTCTAATGGTCAAATTGGTTTCAAGCTAATTTTCCCTTGAAATTAGGATTCTTGGACTTCATTATTTCCAAACTTAGCTCACAATTTCGAGTACCTGATTCTTTATGTCTTAATTAGCTTAATCATACTTGAACTTATTCGGTTTCACTGATTCATCCACGTAGGTCTCATTCGTGAAGGTATAACTTTTTCTATATAGCTACAATGTTTTTCAAAGTTTCCAGACCTCTAGTTAACACATAAATTCACATTTTTTTTCTTTTATGACCATTTTCTAATTCGGTTATTAAGGTTTGTAAATATTGAGGCTTCCAAATATCCCATTTACAGTCAGCCTTAATATTCTGTCACGAGTTAGACCCTTCCTGACTAAAATCATCATAACGTATACATTTCTTATCCAATTGAGGTGATTCAAATTTCCATTTTCAATAGATTCATATGGCTATCACATATCCAAATATGGCCAAAAAAAATGATGTAATTGAGGTTTATTGTGATTTTTATAAAGCTGTTCTGTTTCTATTCTCTTCTGCGTCACTAAGGTCAGTAACACCCTTCACTTATTTATCCATATCTCACGGGATACTAATCCAATTAAAATTAACTTTATAGAGCACTTAGATGACACATTTTTGAGAATTTCATAATAAGAACTCATTATCCAATTCTGACTCTAAAGTCCTCAAACAAATAACTTTCATTTCGTATTTCAATCTCGCTAGTATTCCAAACCAGTTTCAGTGAGGGACTTATATCTCATTTGTTTGGCTCACCCTAAATTCGAAAATTTTTTCGAGATACAGATATCTACAACTTTTAAGTTTTGAGTTTCTCCATATTCACACGTTAAACAACTCACAAAAATATATAAGAAGGACATACGATTTTGCCTCCTTTGGCAGCTTTGAAAATTTCCTCATGTTAATTAGTCATTAGACATCAAAGAATAACAATTCATCATCAAAATCATCAAACCCATAAGTTTCATCAAGTAGGTTTCTTAGCTATGGAAAAAGAAGGTGAGAAACTAAATTCCAATTGGTAGAATCAAGTGTCGGGATCGAGGCTTACCATTTTATACCAACTTATCGACTTGATTTTCCTCCACTTTCTTATTACAAAGCTTGAAAAATTTGAGAGAGAAGCTTCCATAGTGAATACGTAAGTGAGGGAGGAGGAAGACAAGTTTTTGTCTTATTTACACTTAGCTTCCCTTATAACCCACTCTTTTCATTGTTTACAAAAATGCCCCTCTTGTACTAGTTCTTTAAAATCTGCTCATACAATTTCCTGTGATGATCGAAAAAGTCTCAAACATCATTAATTTGATGTCACCAAAAATTATAATTCACTGTCCTGGTTTTAATGACATTAGTCTCAAATATTAATTTTTATACCATTTTTTTTTTGTAAATCAGATACTGGGTATTACAACTTGACTGTGCTGCTAGTTCACCATCGCTGAATCTTTTATGAAGACATTGTCTGACTGTTGAAGAAGATTCAACAATATCTTCTGAAATTATAAAGAAACAAAGTATGTTAGCTATACGATATATAAGAAATTTTTTTGATAAAATGGTAAATAGATAAATAAAGATGATAATATAATAAATGCTAAAAAGAAGTTAATATATTTTGATAAAGATAAAAGCAGAAAAATTGAATGAATAAATAAGGAAAAATACAAATTGAATGAATAAATAATGGCGAATACTTGAAATTGGTACAGGTGTAATGTCAGCAGTGTTATTTTCATCATCAGTTGAAATTTGATTATATTTTCCAATGGAAGTTGAAACCTTTTCTAATTTGTCACTATTGATTTGACAGTAATACATAACAGTGAACCATTGTCTTTCAGCGAGGGAACGTGTGTAGGTTTGATATGAAAAAGAAATATCTTGTTTTTTTAATTCTGCGTACACTTTTTCCAGAGGAAGTTCCATATTCTTATTATGGAAAGGAAAAAATGTTAACTATTAGCCATATAATAAAGATATTATAATCATCGCTATATGAAATCGCATCTGTAATAAGTCAAAAAAGTATAACTTGGTGGTAATATTCCATAGCTTCAATTGCAGTAAACTTGAGAAGTTTTTCAGCAAGTTTGCCAAAAATAAAAGCTATGATGGTCCCCTTTTCATCAATCAAATCTATGTCATAGTGGCATCTATATTTGTCATAAAAAGTTAATTAGAGAATATATGTTAATTAGATATATTGAAAAGTTTTATAATAACCAGATCTATTTCACAGGTGAAGAATTGTCAAGGGTGTGAGTTAGAAGTCATACTCGTGAAGAAGGTAGGTGCCATGGGTGTGAGTTATATGTCACACTCGTTAAGAAGGTGTCACGGGCGTGACTTACAAGTCACACCCATGAAGAAGGTCTCACGGGTGTGATTTAGCATGTCATAACCGTGACATCCAAATACAAAACGTTAAAACGTTGGGAAAAAAACCTTTACATATAAAGTGCACAAAAAGAATACGGCAATAAATTGAAAAGAGAAAAGGAAAACATAAGTTCAGTAAGAAGTTTTTCTCTTCAAGAATTACTGGTGAATGGAACTCCATAATTAGTAACTGTAGAACGAAAGCATTTCTTACATGCCATATGCCAGTACATTTGCAAGATGTGTTGAAAGGAAATATCAGCTTTAATCCATGTTGTCTGCAAATTTATAATAAGATTTTTATTAAATAAATCAATATCAAATAGGCAACGTTCATGAGAATATAAAATGTATTTACCTTACTGGTAGAATTCAAGAAGATGATTTTGGTAATTTTCTAATGCGATCCGAAAGATATATCAGGATTATATATTAAGTAAGCTTGTTGGTTAATAAGGCTTTTAAGTTCCTTATTATTTCATCATGCCATGGAACATAATAATTATAAATATAAAAGTATGAAAATATTCTAAAATTTGTGTATAATTTGATTGATCATTAAAGTAAAGATAAGGCAACATCCATTTTTAAGCTTTGCAACTTCTTATATTGGTAGATCAACAAGAATCGCTGAGTCAAACTAGGCGGATAATGCAACACCTAAAAATTTTCAAATGTAAGCTAAAAATAAAATAGAAGGATAGGTAATCAAATGTAATATTGTGATGAAGAAAAAACAAAAATATCGTTATAGAAGTTGACTTTTAGTCTGCAACACACAATGATCGGATAAGAATGTAAGGATTTGGCAATTTGATGCCCCTCGTTAGTAACGAAAGAATTCCACGTTGACAGTATAATTGTTTGTTGCTTAATAAAAAACAAATTTAAAAAAGAAGAAGTAGAAATTATCTCAATTTTTGTGAAGTATAAAGAATAACAGAGAATTTAAATTACTACTTTTTGGCAAGAACGAATTTTTGCACAGTTAAATGTTTGCCATCTTTGTTGATTTCTTTCTGATCCAAGACTTGAAGAATCGCAACCAAAATATCTATCACACGTTAAATATAAATATCAAAAAATATAATAGAAAGAAATAGTCAACATTGTATAAAGAAATAAATTAAGGGTCTAACCAACTGATTTGTCCTTGTCTTTTATACAGTTGATAAGAACGTTGAAAGGTGTGTAGTTAAATTTCATAGGGATGACGACATCATCATCTGGTACAAGTTCAATGACAGTGTGACTTGTAATTATCCATTGTATTTGTAAGTCTTTAGTTTGATACTGAAGTAGAATTGCCTTCACAACAGCATTACAAATAATATAGCTTTTACACAGCTGCAAAATATGGCTCATTCGCTGGATACCGTTGTTGAATATAATACTTTCAACTTGTGATCTCTGTTAATAATAAAGAAATTGTTAACAATTAAGTTAAAAAATAAACATTTTGAATGAAAAAAGCGTAATTGTTATACCTCAGAATCAACAAAGATAAACTTTTGTCTTTTCGATGGTGTGTTAGTTGATGTGATAACATGCTGTTTTTCTTAGACAATAATTTCACTTGACCACCATTGAGCACCAGGTACAATATCCTTAATCAATAAACGTTTTTCCATCCTGAAATTTTTTTAATAAGTTAATCAGGGGAAAAAATGTTTTTTTGCATGAAATGAAATTATATCAACTTGAATAAAACAATTAATATACCATTTGAAAAGTTTATATTTTATAATTTGACTAATTCAAATATTTCATGGAATACAATATTTCGTCTTTTGATCAAACTTTAGAGATTCAAAAGCTCCTAGAATAATTAGAACCTTAGTTGATTCAGAAGTGCGAGCTCTTGATAGAGCTACATATAATTGTCCATGTGAGAATATAGGATGATGGAGATAAATTCCCATATAATCAAGTGTTTGACCTTGAGATTTGTTTATGGTCATTACAAAACAAAAACAAATAGGGAATTGTGTTATGAAGAAAGGTATCCCATTCTTTTCATTCTCTGAAGATTGTAAGGGAATTTTAGGTATAAAAACTAATTTTTCTATGTGAGATCCAAAGAGAATTTCGGCAGAAATTGTATGATCTTTTTGTTGTCTGCATATCAACCTTGTCCCATTGCATAGGCCCTCAGTTGGATTCAAATTTCTTAGGAGCATAATCAGGAGTCTTCTTTCAGTAAGAGTTTGTGCGGAGGTAGGCCTTTTGGATTTAAAGAATTTAGAAAATCTTCATAATATGCTTGATATCTTCGATCAACTTTTTGTCAGAACTCATGTATGAATGCATATTTCCTGACAATCTGTTAATCATGATCTCATTAATTTCATCAACATAGCTATTTGTTGGACACAGTTCACATCTATTTATCATTTGGTATGGATCAGATGAATACAAGCTTAAGTCAGGGAAGATGTTTTCAAGTAACCTAGTGGAGGTTAGGGTGCATTAGAAAGATGTAATTGAATTTATTTTCTAAAAAAGGAAAGTAAAACATATAACAAAAAATATGCTAACTTGTCAAGAGACTCATCCTTGCTATCATAAGGAATAACCAATTGTTTTGCCAAGGACACTTGATCTTGCTCATCAACTAGTTCGGTGTCTTCTCCTATGCCTAATAAAAATTCACAAAAAGCTGGATTTGATATAGCTCTCATATTTATCATAAAAGAGAATTTATGCATCTGTCGTCAAAGATGTGAATTTAGAAGACTCGAATCAATGAGTTGTTGTTTTGGAACTTGGTCAATAATGGGTAATGTTTGATGAAAATCACCACCAAATACAACAAATTTTTGTCCAAAAGGTTAGTTAGAATCCATGATATCTTGAAGCAAATCATGAAATGCTTCAATAGCTTCTCGTTCTACCATGGAAGCCTCGTACCATAAGATAATACTACATTTAAATATCAAATTTCAAACACTGCTCTGCTTACTTAATTGACAAACTTTTTTCTTTGAAAAATCAAGCAAGATTTTAAATCTTGAGTGAGCTATCCTACCACCAAGAAGGACCGACGCTGCAACACCTGATGTAGCAATAGCAATTGCAATATGTCCTTATGATTGTAAATTTGCAAGGAGAGCTCGATATAAGAAAGTTTTCCTAGTTCCACCAGGACCATCTATTAAAACGCTTCCACCACTCGAAGTCAAAACTAAATCCAGTATCAAATCAAATAGGTATTTCTGTTCGTTATTTAACCTTGATTGTAATAATAAGTCTTATGGATCAACCTGTATACTCTTCTCACTTTGTTTTTCTTTAGTTTTATTTTCATGATAATCAATACGAAATTGATGATCAGCAAAATGGTAATCGGCTAAGCTCTTCCCCATTTTCTCCAAAGATTTATTAATATCTTGAAAGGCCATTTTTGTAATGTCATCAGATGTGTAGGTACTATAGGAAGAAGCATATTGATAGTTAGAATAAAGGTCGTTTTTGAATGTTTCCCAGAGCTGCTTAAGATTAGTTGGTAAACAATAGAATATAAGCATAGCAAATAAAAGTCTGAGCGATGTCGACATTTGAAACATAACAGCTTCCTGAAGAGTTTGTTGTATATAAAAATTAGATGCTAGTAATCCCAACTGTAGTGTAGCCTCTCTGAAACATCTTCTTTTCTCACTATCAATAGTCAACAAGTCATCAAATTATGTTAGTCCTATAACATGTGTGAGTAATAACCTCAAGTAATATCTTTCTCCTTCTCTAGGGTTAACAGTAGCCAATCTTCATATTACTTATCTTTGACTTCTCTTTGACCACGTTTTTGTTTTTTGATTCCAAACAAAATATTCCAAAAAATCTTTATATAAACATTTCATCTCTTCTACCTTTTTATTTGTCAAATTCATCTTTAAAAATTCAGTGAGCATTGTTTTCGAGAAGTCAACTTTTGTCAACAAGTAGAAAAGATTTGCTTTTCTGTCAAAGGAAGTAAACGGATGATCTAGGAGATGAATCTGGAGTATATAAACTAATGGATTAATCTTGGCGAGGCGAAATTCATATATACATCATAAAGATTTAGGAGGTGAAATCAACGACCTTCTTGAAAATTACTTATTTCATCAATATCAGTTGTGGTCTCTTGATTGACAATACTAAAATTCACAAGGTCATGGCCCTTAAAAACATATTTGTATAAGTATTTGACAAGCTTCACAGTTGAACATATTTGTACATATATGTGACAATCAATTAGCATCAAGAGATACAAATTGTGAGGAACCATCCACCTATTATCAATCTCATCTCTACAAATTTTAACTTTCCTATCATCATCTTTTCGTCTATAACATGGATAACTGTCCTAACTATGAATAATAAAAGGAGAAAAATTTTTGGGATAATGATTTTTGCATGCACAGTTTCTCATGTAATGGCAACCTTTATTAATAAAACCACAAGGACCATGAATCATATGTTTAATGACAAGAGAAAATAATTGCGAATTTTGATTAGGATTTGGTATTTCAGCAGATATGGTTTGATCGTAGGAATCTAGATTTAACAATTTAGAACGTGGATTAAGTATCGATAATAAATGAGCATGAGGGAATCCACGCTTTTGAAATTCAATAACATAAACAAATGCGGACACATCTCTAAAGATTTTTTTTATCAACTCATTTTTTAGAATTTCAAATTTAGCTCTGAATACTCTAGCTAATAAATCTAGTCTATCTTGTGGTTTTTCATGAAATTTGAGATTGTTTTGTATCTCTCTCCATATAGGGTTGTTATTCATGGTCAGAAAAATATCTAGTTTACCATACTTTTGTACCAAAACTATTGCATCAAGATAACGTCGTTTTATATCCCTTGGACCATCGATAAATGAAGTTGGGAGCATAACTCGACAACCAAGTTTTGAACCTTCTACTTGACCAACATTAATACTATCCAAATCACCTTGCAGTATTTCTGTCCATATCTCATTTTGTCTTTTTCTATGAAAATCAAGTTGAGATGTTTCAATCTTTATATAAGTGCCCACAACAAATTGTTGAAGGAGTCTAAAGCTATGGAGCAGTATAGATTCATCATTTTCTCTCATTTGGAGTCGATAACAATAATATTCTTTAGCGGAAACAAAACCATCTTCATAGTATTCTTCATCCGTAACTATTAGCAAAGAAGGTGAATTTCATAAATAAGACAGTGGAATTAAATAATGTTTTCAAAATGATAAAACGAAAAAAGAAACTTGCCTATGTTTTCTACAACGAACAATTCAAATTGATCAGTAAAGGAGTTGAAATGAACATCAGTTCCTTCATAAAAAACATTGCTCATGTTTCTCTTTGAAATTAACCGCTTAATTCCACGATGCCTTTTAGATTCACTACGAGGAAATAAAAGAGGGTATTGAAGGGAGTCATAACATGCATAATAAGATTGAATGTGAGGACATTTGTCAATTTGTTCATCATCAATCTCAGTCCATATAGTATCTATTTGTGATGCAATAGGAAGATTATAAACACGTTGATCAAGGCTGGGATGACACCTCGGGATTATTGCATAATTCTCAAGTGATGGAATCTCCCTAAGACTTTGAAAGAACTTGGCATAACGATTATCTTTTAGAATTTCCAAAATCAGTTTTAATGTATTCTCACAAAGTTTATCGCAACTGTTAGTCCTTCTTTCTAGTTTCTCATTAGTATCAAAGAAATAGAGTTGCATTCCAAATACCTTATCAACTGTTGAAAATAAACTGTCAAGGAAATTATAAACTTGACCCTAAACACACAATGTATAAACCCCTTTCTTGTTTTTTGTTAGTTCTCGATCATACCTAATCCTGAAATGTTCTGATTCTTCATCATTGTCAATAAATAATTACTTTAAAGCATATGGCATTTGAGAGGCAACAATGGAAATCTATCCTGATGAATAACAGAATGATGGAGGTTTAAGATAAAATCTCTTTGCAAGACCATGTTCGTAATTCAGAACAAAACGAAGTTGTTGAGCCTCAATAGGTAAATTCTGCAAGGATGCTAACTTTGACGAAGAATGATGACGGTTTATCCCTTAAAATGTATAAAAATAAGATGATGACTTTGTGTAGTAATAATATTACAAATAGTAAAAATATAGGTTAAAAAAATTTATACCTTAATCTTCAACACGTATCATTGAGTTAGGTTGAATTGGGAAAGAAGATAAAGTTGGACAATTTGAATTGTCACATGTCACATTAGATGCTTGAAACGTTGATGTCGTATCAACAATTTGTTCTAGTTGGAGAGAAGAATGAGTTGGATCAACAAGATTCATATCAAAATCAAGAGATCGATTTTCTAATAGATGACCAATAGATTGATGAATGTAAAGATGGCCACCGGAAGGTTTAGTATCAATGAAAGAATTGGAATGCTAATCACTAACTATTTGACAAACCATAGGCAAAGTAGTGCTTCTCTTTTTTGCAGCACAGTTTCTTTAAGTCATCTTAAGAATCTCTCCTTTCATTTTATGGCTTTTCAACATACATTTGACGTCTCTTGGCATTTCTATCCGTATATAAATTTAGACAATATTTACTTTCTTCATATATCGACATATAATAATTTTTAAAAATTTTCAAATATCAAAGCTAAAAATGTGAGAAATATATATCTAAATCTATACTATTTATATTATTAAATATATAATATTAATAATATTAAATAAGATATATATATATATAATTATTCAACGATGTTTAGTTACATTAATAAACGATGACTACAAATTTAAAATGTCTAAATATAACATCATAAAAAATGAAGCAATAATCTCATTTTTATTGATGAATATAAGAGAATACATTGAACAAATCATATATAATAAAAAGTTTATTATGAATCAATAATATTTATTGTGTTCGTTAATATAACAAAATACATGTAACAAAGCATACATTTGAGAAAGGAGCTTAATCATACATTTAACAAAAAAATAAAGAAAAAAGTAATCATCATATTAACGAAGACCAAAATAATGAAATTTTATATAATAATTTTTCACAAAATTAGACATACTTGAACAACGTAAAAATAAGAATAGTTGTGGATATGACGTAAATAATAATTCCTAGTAAGAATAAACAATAAGAAAACCTAAAAAATTAAGGTGAAATGTGATTAGGAAAACAATTTCAGGAAATGAAATATTTAAAAGACTAATTGTGGATATGACGTAATAGTTATGCAAATGAAAACTTCTTAAAATTGTTTATCACATAATAACCACAAAATAAATCCGAGAATTCTATTTAATGCTAGATAGGAAAAAGCCTTATCATTATATATAAAATATCAAATAACATTAATATAATCATATGTAGGTGACTCTCAACTTTTATTGTTATAATATATGATAAATAAATTTTAATTAATAATTTTCATATTTGAGAAATAAATGGATTAAGTAGCATATGAAATTATAACTATTTATATTTATTAAATCTTAATGAAATAAATATTTTAATAATGATTTTTATTAAGAATATTAATTTAATAAATAAAACGCACGGCTCGTATGATGCAAAGGGAATAAGTCATAATTAATAATTATCATAAATTGCAATGGTGACTAACAATATATAATTAATAATTATAATAATTTAAATCAATTTTAGTTAAATTAACTTAATATTAAAAGAGATGATTTTGACTTTTCAATATATAGAGTAACAGTTAACAAGAATTTTCAAGAAAAAGTTTGAATTTGTATACGATTACAGTAAGAGAAGAAAAGATAAAAGGAAATAAAAGTTTACAATAGTAAAAGTTGATCATAAAAAAACACACGACTATGACTTATTGGTCACAATTGTGAATGCTTTAATATACATTAGTAATTAATAACTAATAACTTAAATAATCATAATTTTCTTAAAACTCCACTTCCAGCTGACATTTGAAATGTTCATATAACGGTTGACGAAAAAACATTTGCATCTTATAAACATCATCAGAATATTATCTCAAAATCTAAAATTAACACGATATAGTTGTAAAATGTAATATATGTTATGTATTCATATAAACATGAATATCATAGATGTGATACATTCAATGACACCCTTGAGATCTTCGATTTGAATAAAGAAAGTGATAAAATGTAATAGACCGAATATTCAGAATTAGAATCAAATAATTAAATCAACTTTGTTAATAACTCCAGATGACTATTTAAATTTTGGTATAACAATTTAAAGGAAAAAAGTATAAAACAGTTGCATTTTATATTTCACAAAAGATGGAGAATTGTGATATCAGAAGTTAAGTTACAGAAGTTACGTTAGACAAGGAAATATAAAGACGGTGCTTGATTGATTTAGTAAAGAAATAATTATCATGTCACTTCTTTCAATTAGAAAGCGGCTAATTATAAATGACGATGTGGCGTGATTGATTGATAGATTAACGTGTCATTTTAAAAAATTAATTTTCAACATCTTAATAAATTTATTATAATTTATTATAATTAATCAATTAATAAATTTGTTTATTAATGATAATTTTCAGGATATTTAATTTTAATATATATGTGTGTCACCGGTGCATAATATATTATAATTAACCAATGAATTAAGGATCATTTGATTAACTAATTAAATAAATATTTTAATTAATTAATTGATATTATCAAATTTTAAATTTTGATTATCAATCATGGAATAAATTTTGTCAAGTATTATTTGGTAATTAATAGACATTATTATTATTATTATTATTATTATTATTATTATTATTAACAGTCACAATCTTGCATATTTTTATACATACATAATATATAATAATTTAATTAATTAGTACCTAATCGATGAATTTAATAATTATTTTAATTTATTGTTATTATTATTATTATTGTTGGCTTGAATTGTCACGGCTGGGACTTAATTTATATATATACATAATATATAATAATTTAATTAATTATTATTTAACCAATAAATTCAATAATTATTTTAATTAATTTTATTATTCTTATTATTATTGCAGTGACAGCTTAGACTTGTTAAGTCACAGCCGTACATATGTATATATATATACATAATATATTATAATTATTATAATTAATAATTAAATAAATAATTATTATTATTAATTGATATTATTATTATCATCATTCTTAAATCGCGACAGCTATGACTCGTTAATTCACAGCCTTACATACGTACATATATACATAATATATTGTAATTACTTAGTAAATAAATTTGTTTATTATTATTATTGTTATTATTAATGAGGCTGTAAATTGTCGTTACAATTATTATTATTACTAATCATGGTCATCAACTTATAATTGTGGATATGTATATAATATATTAAAATTTAATTAATTGTCATGTTATTAATGAAGTAAATAAATAGTTTTTAATTAATTGATATTATTATTATTATTGTTATTATTATTAATAATAAACTTGTGAATTGTCACATACGTGACTTATAGATAATATACTATAATTAATCGGAAAATAAATTCGTTTATTATTATCACTGTTCAAATAGGAAAAAGAGGGAACGATGTTCAGGCTGTCATCGTGCAATTTTAGCTGACTCTTCACACTCGTGACTGTGCTTGTGCACGACCATGTTTTTTTGGATATCTCATCAATGTGACAATCGCACTTGTGCACGATCGTGCAAATCCTCCAAGGGTTACTCTGTCACGATTGTGCAGCTCCTGCGAAGCCCCCCTTTATCACCATTGTGCTTTTGCATGATCATGATGTAGGTTCTCTTGCGCATTTATACAAAAAAGCATTCTTTATCACTTCTTCTCCTCTTATGCTCAATCCGCCATTTGTAACTGATGCTTTCAGTAATTACTCTTTATTTTGAGTTTCATTTCACCTGAAATTATTTCAATACAAATCAAAATCTACGACTGATTTAATTTAAAATTAATATAAATTTCATTTAAAAATCACAATTAATGATTAATAATTAACTTTACATTAACACCTATATAATGTTATAAAATTATTTATTAAATAGTAAATTAATTAAGTAAAATATTATTAATTACGTGATTAATTAAAACATATTTAATTGATTAATTAACTATAATATTTTAATATATATGAGAAAATTAAATTAATTAAAATATCATCTATTTAATTACTAATTGATTAATTTTGATCTAATTAATGATAAATATACTAAAATAAAATAATTAATTTATTAAAATATAATCTGTTTATAAAATAATTATTAAGCATTAATTGTGAATTTTATTTAGTTATAATTAAAACTAAATATAATTAATTAATTGATTTAGTAAAATATAATTAATCGATTAAGTAGTAAATATTAATATTTAGTATAAATGTTAATCATGACCCTGGATTATTATTTGTTAATTATTATTAATTATTATATATTAATATTCACTATATATGTATCTTTTCAAATCTAAAGTAATCATATCGTCAATTTGTTTTAGAAATAGGCTATTTTATATTCAAAATGATAACTTAGTCAAATAACTTCATCAAATCATCAAATACACACTGTTCACACAACATAAGCGAAGAAGACCAAAGAGCATGTTTAGCTTAAATAAATACGCAGATGTAAATATTTGAAAACTATTAACAAAAACATTTATTTACATCAAAACTTACAATCATATAATAAAGTAAAACTATTGAAGAAACAAAAGTTTTTCTCCCAAAAGTAATACCATTAATTAAAATTAGAACTAATAAATAATTTAATAAGTAATGATTAATAATAAGATAAATAGTTTTTTACTAATATTTAATAACAAAAATATCGTAATGAATGACCAAATAATAGTTAATCAATAATAATTATTAAATGTTTTGATGGCATGCTCACAGGTGTGAGTTAACAAGTTACACCCGTGAGCAAATATTTTATAATTCATAACAAGATGCATAATAATAAAGAAATAATTTATTTATGATTTTAATAAATAACAATAACATGCACGATTGTGACTAATATATAATTAATAATAATAGTGATAATTAATAATCATAGCGATAATTACTTATTATATAATTAACCAATAATTAATGATAACAATTAATAAAACATATAATAATTTAAAATTTACAATAACTTAAATAAAACCAATCAACAATATTGAATAACTATATTTAATTAACGGATATTGTGAGATTTAATTTTATTAGTCTCCTTGACATTAAAGCATTATTAAGAAAGAGTTCTTATGACACCTATATATATATATATTACGAGAATATCACATGTATGAATTATAGTTAATTAATAACTTAGGCGATTCTAATTATATTTAGTAAAAATTTTACTCAATTAATAATATTTACATTAATTAGATTCAAATTTAATATTTAATTATATTTTAATTTATTAAACTTAGTTAATTAATTAATAATAATTAAATTAATGAAATATATTTTGTTCATGTGTTAAATATATTATAATTAATCAATCAATTTACTATGTCATAATAAATTAACTAATTAATATATTTTAAATAATTATTTAATTTTATAAAATTACATAATTGCTAATTACTCACTATTATGAAAAGAAAATAACATGAAAACAAGTCACAACCATGCACGGAGTCAGGTCCATGACTATTAAGTCATATGCGTGACTACTTGCTTAATACTTATATATATATAATAAATATTAGTATATAATAATTAATAACGATTAACATATATAGTAAATATTAACATCTACTACTTAATTATATATTAATTATCACTAATTATAACATAATAAACTTAACAGTTAATGATTAATAATCAATGTATAAATAAATTATTTTGTCATAAATGAGTTAATTTATTATATTTTGTTATTACTAATTATATCAAAATTAATTAATTAATTAATCATATTCAATTAATCAATTACATTTTTATATATCGTTAAACATATTACAATAAATTAATGATATTGTAATTAAATAATTAATACTTTCCTAATAAATTCAGATGGTGATGAAAATTGGTAGAGAAGAAAGAAAATGTATGAGAAGTTCATGTTTGAAATTTCAAGTGAATCAGAGTTACGAAGAAGTAATGACAAAAAGAACTAAGGATGTTGAAAAGAATTATATATCTCTATATTCTCACTGTCACAATTATGCGTAAGCACGATCGTGTAATTAAAGCTAATCCTTCCCTCTCGCGGTTGTGGTTGTCCACGATCGTGTTTTTTCGGATATCTCCTGAATGTCACGATCGTTCATGTTTTTCCCGATATCTTTTCAATGTCCACGATCGTGTAAATCATTCATGGGTTAGCACATGATGATCGCGCTTTTCTACGATTGTGCAGCTCTTCTGAAGCTCTCTCTTTGTCGCCTTATGCCTTGACTATTTATTCTTCACTTTACTTACATTTCAGCTTAACTCATTCAAATAGAAATCAAAATCTATGACTGATTTAATTTAGAATTAATATAAAATTCAAGAAAATAATAACTTCTAACAATTATCACGATTGTGACTAAAAGACTGTGACTTTTTAATAGTGGTATATAATTTTTTAAAACATATTAAATGGCTAAATAATTTGTTAACATGATTAATCCTTATAACCACCAAATAATTATGTAATCATTTCAATAATCAAGAAATTTGAATATCAAAACAAACGTTAAGTGGTTTGATAATAATATTAAAGATGGTTATTTCTTTAACAAAATAACATTGAAAGGAATATAATTTGAAACTTGAAGTATAATTAGTGAAGCACTTTTTTTTTATAGTGGCACTCAGGAAGTCACAATTATGTCCGATGCAAGTAAGTTTTACATGGAAATAAGGATTTAACTTTTAATATGTCACAAGTTCAAAAGGGCATCCAAACCATTACAAATGAAATACTTGATTATCAGAATATTACAAAAAATTAAAACAATCTCCTATTATCACAGTTTTACTAAATAATAAAACAGGGAAAGTTACATTTGATTTATTATAAATTATTGTTCTTCAATTTGTAAGTTGGTTTATAATTTTGCTTAATTGCGAATCATAATCAGCAAATAATTTCTAAATCCTACTAATTAAGATGATTTTATTAAATGACAAATTATAATAAAAGTGACTATATCAATACACAGACAAAAACAATTGTTATATTTTCGTAAATTTTTTACTTACTTTGTGACATAGGATAGAAAAGAAGGAAGCATTCCTGACAGATTAATATACATCATAAATAATTGTTCCTATTGATATCTTATAAAATATAAGTCTTCCATTAGGCCAAACTTAACAATTTTATGGCAGACTAAAAGATTTCATATGCATTTGATTGTATTAAAAAAAAAAGATTTCATCATATATAATAAAAATAAGTTGTATACTTTGCAAAATTTAATTTTCACTCTAAAATCGATGAGATACAGAAAAGTGACGTCGTTTCAGACGAGATGGTATATTAGATACCAAATCACCGATCGGGGCTCCTATAATTGACCTATAAATGATATCTTTATAAGGGTTCCTATAAAATTTTAAATCAGGTAAAAAGAGACTCGTTAGATTTACGAGATGTATAAGTTTTCTTGAAAAATAAATATATAGCAGGTGATCAAAAAAAGGAGGGTTATGGGTTTGTGGTTCAACAATTTTAATTGGCTCAGTAATATGCCGTGGAATGGGAGTAAATGAGAATAAACTTTTATTGGTAGTTGTTGCATGAGCATTAATATTTTGATAGCACGTTCTACCAATGGGTGATGCAAAAGAAATAGATCTCACATTTAACGCATTAATGTATGACGAGATTAAAGAGGAATTGGTAGCGGAACTAGAAGTTGGTGCGATTAACATAAGATACCATGGTTTGTTTGGGTTAGAATACGGCGATGGTGTAAATGAAAACCTTGACGAATGTAAACCATCTTTAAGTGTTGATCGTATGGAAGGGTCTTTAGGAAACCTTGACGAATGTAAACCATCTTTAAGTGTTGATCGTATGGAAGGGTCTTTAGGAAATTCTAGTGATTCTTTAAAATCCAATGAAGATATGATCACGGTGATGGTTGAAAATTGAACAAATGCTTGAATATCCTGTAATAAAAATAAAAATTTGAATCACATATTAATATAAGACAACACATCACTAAAATACCAAGAAGAACGTAAAAGGTATAACGTAACTGTGCTATTAATATGATGATTTATGTTTTAAAAATATAAAAACTTAGCATTTTCTATAAAGACGTTAAAAGTTAGATAAATAAAAATAAAAAAGTTACATATATGAACAAGATAAATACGTATCAATATTACCTTCCATAAATAACAAAACAAAGATGACAGGTCGATTACAAACACTTTGTAAAGTTTGGACGAATAATATTCACCGAAAATTTTTAATGTTGGTAAACATATATTTATTAAATTTAAAGCAGACCTGAAAACAACTTGGAAAGGTAAAAAAGTTATGAGGTAGTTTTAAAAAATATTTTAAAAAATATTTATTATACTTTTATAAAGATTATCACACGAGTTTTAAAAAGCAGCATACTTGTGTCAAAAAGGATCACAAATTATTCACAGTTTTTCCACATACTTGATACAACAACTTCCAAAGTAAAAGCAACGAAGCGTGTGAACCTACAAAAATAAAAGTAAAAGATAATCTACACAAGTTATCAAATAAGAAGGATAAAAATCGGAAAAGATATACAATAAAATATTATACAAGCTCATTTACAGTTTTTGTGAACGAATCTTCGGATAATCTTGTTTAGAACAAAGAAGCTTCAAGCAAGAACATCAAAGAAAAATAAAGCTTTTTACCAGTTTAGAAGTAATAAATGTCAAAAGGAAATTTAGAAAGGACATATGTAAATGATATTCTTAATAAATATCATCAGATTTGAAAAATAAATAAACAATTGCACATAATTGATAGAATTTTAAAATTACCAAAATAGGTCTATAAAGCAAGCCCTTTCGTGACTTCTGTGAAAAATTCATCTGTTCTTAATTTGTCTACGTTTCAAAAGAAAATTAAAAAAAAAACAATGAAAAGGAGTGTATAAAAAACTATCATGAAAATACCAATAGTTATGCTTTCTCTCCAAGAAAGGCAAGCTTTTAATTTTTTTGCAGCTAATTTAACGTCATTGTCGGAGGAGTTTGCAGATTTTTCTCTTTTTGCATCTTAAAAAAAGATTGTTGAATCATAGCTCTCACGCTGCGTATGATTGTTGTCTCCTATATGCGAAGACAGAATAGAAAACAAATTTGGAAGCAAAACAAAATAAAAATTGGAGACAGTGAATTGTTTGATTGTGATGGACAGAAGAAAAAAAACTGTCTCCGTCTCGATGACATAAATGTGTTTGGTTGCAATAGACAGAACATAAAAATTGTATCAATGACAAAAATATCCCTGCTCCTTAATATGATTAGAAACATGTAATTCATTGATAATTTTATAATGAATGATTTGTATTAGTAAAAAGTTAACAAATAATAATAATAATAACAAAATTAATAATAATAATAAGATAATTAATTTCATATAATAATAATAATAATAAAATGAAAATGAAAATGAAATAAATAATAATAATAATTACAAAATGTATAATAATAATACATTTTAATAATAATAAATACAAAATTTATAATAATAATAATAATAACAACAAAATTTATAATAATAAGATAATTAATTTCAGTATAATAAAATAATAATAAATAACAAAATGAAATAAATAATAATAATAAGTACAAAATATATAATAATAACAAAATTTAATAATAATAAATACAAAATTAATAATAATAATAAATAAATAAATAAATTATAATAATATTGATAATAATAATAATAATAATAATAACAATAATAACAACAACAACAAAATTAATATTATTAATAATAATAATCAATACGAAATTAATAATAATAATAATCATCATCATAATAATAAAAATTTAGTATAATAATAATAATTAATCAAAATATTAGATACTATTTAATTTGTTATTTATTTTCATTTTTAAAATATTAGATACTATTTAATTTGTTATTCCAACTAAATAATAATAAAGAATAATAATAAATGCTAATTTTCAAAACACGTTATCAAAAAATATCAAAAAATATCAAAACCATAGAGATTCTTATTAACTATTTTTTCCTCTTAGTTTTGTCACTGGCATTAGCTGGGTGTTGGATAAAAGTCTGGGGATGGGGACAAAAGTTTTGGTCCTTCCATTTTTAGAGGAACAAAATTTTTAATCCCTGTCATCTGAAGATAGAAGACAAAAATCTAGAGACTGCAACCAAACATAAGAGAGGGATAGGATTTTTTTTGTTTTGTCTTCTGTCCCCACTAATGTGGACATCAACCAAACATAGGGTTAGGAACTGTTCAATAACATTCTTGGTAAAAAATTTCTTCTGTTATCAGGTAGAAAACAATGTTAAATGAAGCATATACTTTGTGTAATATTCATATAATGTTAAAAATATGAAATAATAAAGAAAGAGAAGCATTTGACCTGATTTTGTAACAGAGCAGTTTCCTTCGTTAGACATCGAAGAATGGATTTAATTTTCTGAACCTGATAGACAGTTCTCTGTAATTCATTTTGAACAAAAGGAAGCTAACCGAATTGGAATGAACTAGAATCTAATGGAATTGTTGTGAACGAAATTTTAAACAAAAGGAAGGCTTCCTTACAAAAATTTAAAACATATTAAATGTAGTAACATTAACTATTTGCATATTTCGTTTCTAACAACCGAATAGACTTCATTTATAAAATTATAAGAGTGCATATTTGAATACCCAACCTATGAATAAAAAAATATTGCCTACATGAAATAGCTCAGCGTATCCGTATTTAACATCGTATCAATTAAAAATATTGACGGACATGATATCTATGGAAAGATTTTCTGTGATTCGACGATAGATAATTAACGTATTTGTAGAAAAAATAAAAATGTCACAGTGTGACATGTTAAATCGCACTTGTGAAGACATAAGTTAACTAAATATCTGTCGCATCAATTGAAAATATTGACGGATATCTATGGAAAGATTTTGTGTGATTCGGCGACAAATTCTTTTGAAACGAGTATAGTTAACGTATTTCTTGGAAAATATAAATATGTATATGTACATATATACATAATATATTTTAATTACTTAATAAATAAATTTGTTTATTATTATTATTGTTACCATTAATGAGGTTGTAAATTGTCGTTATAATTATTATTATTACTAATCATCGCTGTAAAGTTACAATCGTCGATATGCATATATACATAATATATTATAATTTAATTAATTGCCATTTAATTAATGAAGTAAATAATTAGTTTTAATCGATTGGTATTATCATTATTACTATTGTTATTATTATTGATAATACAATTAATTAAAATATAATTCATAACAATCAAAATATAATTAAACGATTTATTTATTGAAATCTTATAAATTTATTAATTAATTTTCATTATTAACATGTTATTATTACTTAAATTTCTTCAATTAATTTAATTATAACTATTTAGTAAATTAAATTATAATTTTATATAATTAAATATTATCAATTAATTAAAATATGATTAATTAATTGATTTATGAAAATGTTATAATTGATTAATAATGGTAATTAGAATATAATAAATTTATTAATGATTTAATTTTATAAAATTAGTGCTATTAAATTATATTAAATTAATTGATTTATTAAAATATACTTTATTTATAAATTAATTTTTTATCGACTGTTAATCTCATTCATTTATAATTAATTATGATTAATATTTTAATTAATTAATGTATATATAGGTGAGTAGTCATATCTATGAGTTAATATTCAAAGGCGTGATTGCAAATTTCATTAATATATTATTAACTAATTAATGTATATATAGGTCAATAGTCACGCCTGTGACTCCATGCATGATTGTGAATTGTTAAGCCATGACCTTGCATCTTGGCAATTAAATACTTATAAAATGTTATACCATTTTCTATTAAATCATATAATTATTAAGTGTTGATTTATTCAAATATGATTATTATATATATATAATATAATATATATATATTATTAATTGATTGATTGTAATATATTATTCATATGTGTTTAAATAATTAATAAGTTAACCACTTAAACACATGTTGTCGATTCCTTATTTAAATAAAATTAATTAAAATATAATTCATAATGATCAATATATAATTACATAATTTGTTTATTGAAATCTTATAAATTTATTAATTTATTGTTGATTATTAACATGATATTATTACTTATGTTACTATTAATGCACTTGAAATACTTTTTCTCTTTTTAATTACATATTGTTAAAATATCTTTAATTAATTTAATTATAACTATTTGGTAAATTAAATTATAATTTAATGTAATTTAAATATTATCAGTTAATTAAAATATTATTATTTAATTGATTTATGAAAATGTTATAATTGATTGTAATTGGAATATAATAAATTAATCAGTCGTGACTTTCAATATATATATTTCTATTTATATTTTTGTCGTCATGCATCTAAAATTATTATATATATTTATATATTTATGTAACTATTATTTTGTTATATATATATATATATATTAATTAATCAGTTGACTTAATTAATAAATGATTGAATAAAAATTGTGATACTAATATTACTATATAATAACTGAATTAATTTATTATATTCTAATAACTATTAATTATATAAAATTTATTAATATATTAATTATAATTTAATTAGTAAAGTAATTATATTTAAAATAAAATTAATTAAAATGGTAAAAATAATATAT
Organism: Erythroxylum novogranatense; assembly: GCA_029891385.1. Taxonomy (NCBI): domain Eukaryota; kingdom Viridiplantae; phylum Streptophyta; class Magnoliopsida; order Malpighiales; family Erythroxylaceae; genus Erythroxylum; species Erythroxylum novogranatense. Next base: position 59,312,726 of record CM057225.1, on the reverse strand, counting down.
GGGCTAATTAGTCAATAGTACATATATACTAAAAATATTAATTAATCTATTAATTATAGTAACTAGAACGATAAATAATTAATTTATAAATAAATTATAATTTAATAAACTTATTAATTTATTATATTATAATTATCAACAGTTAAACCGAAATTAGCTAATTAGTTAATTAACTAATAATATTTTAAAGAAGAAATTTTGTTTTGATATGGGTTAAATATATTATAATTAGTTCATACTAATTAATAATATTTTAATTATTAATTAATCAATGATTAAAAAGAAAATGATAAATTTATATATGCATAATAACAACGTGACTACTAATGAATAACATAATAAATAAATTATAATTTAATTAATTAATTATATTTTATTTATCACCCGTTAAATCGAAATTAGTTAATTAATTAATTATATTTTAAAGAAGAAATTATTTTTGATATGTGTTAAATATATTATAATTAGTTCATACTAATTAATAATATTTTAATTATTAATTAATCAATGCTTAAAAAGAAAAGTGATAAATTTATATATGGACAATAACATCTTCTTAAACTCCAAGTTTGTACGAAACATCAATTTTGATTACTTCTTCCTCTGTTTTGCTTAATCTACGATTTCTAACTTATTTCTTCACTATTTCCTCTTCATTTTACTTCTATTTTCACCTCAACTCATTGTAATACAAATCAAAATTTATAGTCGATTTAAATTCAAGTTAATATAAAATTCATTAAAAAACTATAGTTAATGATTAATAATTACTAAATAAATAAATTTTATTAAATATAATTGATATATAATTTATTTACTAATTAAATTATAGTTAATACATTGATGGCTTATTATTATTAAATTAATTAAATTTATAGCCATGAATTAAGATTCACTGTGACAAAGATAATTTTTCATTCCTTAATTTAATATACTCAAAGTATAGTTAATTAATTAATTTTCATATTAATGATAATAATTAAATTATAATAAATTCATTGATTTATTAAATCATTTACAAATTAACTATTTATTATTGGTTGTTAAATTTATTTAGTTTTAATTAAAGAAATTTAATTTATAATTAATTAATTGATATATTAACATATAATTAATAGATTAAGTTGTTAATATTAATATTATATATATATATGTTACTCATAACCCTGCATTATTAGTTGTTAATTATTATTAATTATTATACACTCATGAGTCACACCGTGTATATGTACATATATACATAATTTATTATAATTCAATTAATTATCATTTATTTAATAAATTTAATAACTAGTTTAAAATTAATTGATATTATTATTATTATTATTATCATTATCATTAAATTTATTCAATTTTAATTAAAATTTTATAATTAATTAATTGATATATTAAAATATAATTAATAGATAAACTAGTTAATATTAAAATTGAAATATAATGATGAGTAAATTTATTTATAAATTAATTATTAATTATTAACTATTATGTTTATTAAGTTAAGGTCTCCTCTCTTTTGTTCTGACCAATTAAGAACTCTTCCATCAAATGCTATCAATCGCATCTATTTAATTATCATTTATTTCTAGAAATTTCTATTTAAAATATATAAGTTAGAATATTAAAATGAATAATTAAAATTATTTAGTAAAATTTGGGATGAAAAACTTAAAATTAAGGAAATGTATAGTGTAATATATTTGTCATAAATGGATTAAATATATAAACTAAATAAAAATATTATAATATGTAAGTGAAAAGTAATAAAGATATATAGTGGGTGTGACTTAAACGAAATAAGTTAAAAATAAATATCTAGTAATTTAAAATTTTGTGATAAAATTATATATATTTAAATTTTGAAATGTATAATAAGAAGGAATTATGATATAATTAATAGAAATATATAAATTAGAATGTTAAAATGGATCAGTAAAATGAGTTATTAAAATTTGTAATAAAAAGGAAACGTAATATAAAAATGTAAAAGGTTTTGTCATCAATTAAATATTGTAGTTAGTAAAGGTAAAATATTGTAGTTAGTTAATTCATTTCATTTTTATATGTGTCAAATATATTAAATTAATTAATTAATTAATTATGTTAAAATTAAATAATTAATACTTTCCTAATGAATTTAGATGCCCGTGGAATTTTGTAAAGAGGGAAGAAAATATGCGACAAGGTTATGCTCCAAATTTGAAGTGAATTGGAGTTGAAGGCTATTCAAAACTATTTTATATCATGACTACATAGTCATAGGCTTGACAGTTGTGATTTGTTAAGTCATAGCCATGCACATGTACATATATACATAACATATTAAAATTCAATTAATTATTGTTTATTTAATACAAATATTTAATGTAGGTAAATACAAATATTATAATATATAAGTAAAACAAAATCAATATCATCACTCACGGGCGTGACCGTGATTGGAACAAAGTTATTATATTTTGTTATGTCAAGATAATGAAAACAAAATCCCACCATGTGATATTATTTGATGTATAAATAATTATTGTGCAATTTTAAAATATGTGATCAAATTATCAACATTTAAATTTTAAATGTATATTAAGAAAGGAATTATGATAGAAATATTAAAATATATAAGTTAGAATATTAAAATGAATAATTAAAATTAGTTTGTAACAGTTTGGAATGAAAAATAAAGAAAAGTAGGAGATGTAAATTGTGATGTATTTGTTATAAATGGATAAAATATAGAAAGTAAATATAAAATAAAAATCTAATTAAAAGAAAAATATCATCATTCCATGATTAATTTTGTAATCAATTGAATAATTTAGTTATTATTAAATAGGTAAATATTTGGAGTGGAAAAATAAAACAAATTAGGATTTTATAAACAGTTAAAATACGAATGGATTTGCTACTTTGAATTGATATAATTCACAAGTCACAGGTTGAAAAAAAACTAACTTAATTATTGTTAAAATAAGAAAATATTTAATTGGTTAGTAAAAAATAAATAAATCCTATAAAGTCAGTCACGGGTGTGAGTTTGTAAGTCACACACGTGATTGAGTTAATTAAAATTAACAAAGAAAAAAATTTATTGGGTGCAACTTGTAAAGTCACACCCTTGACCGAGCAAAGAGTTTTTAACCCAACTCTAAAATCACGCCCGCAACCTGCAGCCATTCAATCGTCTTCTTCTTCTCTCCACTTAAAATTTTATTGTTCAAATTTGTGTGGGAGTTCAGATCTTGATTTAGGTTGTTGCCGTCCTCTTTGCCTTTGTCGTCTATCACTATCGTTGTCTTCTATTGTGTTTGGTTCTGACGGATTCTGGCTGAACGGTGCATTTCTATTGAAATCCATCGTCTTCTACCTTCTGTGATGAACGCGACGTGAATATACCTGCAAAACAAGGAAGGCTCGTCGGGGGTGACAACCCGATTAGCCTCTCCGACGCTCAAGTAAGCTTTTGGTGTAGGAAAGATTGATGAATTCAGAGAGGACGAATTAGGTTATGATCGCACACGAATTATGGAGAATTATACCTTATATACGATTTTGCGGTAGGTTTAGGCAAATACGTATTTGCATGGAATTTCCTTCGCTAATGGGCCATGAATGTGAATCAAGCCGGGTTAAACGATGAGTATAGATCGACCGATTGGCCTTCGTGATTGGGCTCGGGCCCAAATATAGCCGACCGACCATAAGCCCCCAACTCCTCGAGTCCGAGCGAAGAGAGGTCGAGAGTATGTTGGGACGCGTTGCTCACCGTGGCTTCATAGCTCGTGAAGCGGATAGCTCGTCATGTGGTTAATCGGTCGGTCATTGGCCAGAGCTTCGTTCATGGGACAGCTTCGGGCGGTCTCAACCGGTCGGATGATTCAACCGATCGGATGTCAATTGCGCGCATGACCGCTCGGATGTTGACGGTTGAGTGTAATTGCTCGGATACCGACACATCGGGTATAACTGCTCGCTCGAGAATAGGTCGATCGATGGCCCCAATCGATCGATCTTTGGCACTTATGCGTGATGACTTGTGCGAAGACGAATCGATTGGTTATCATCAGTGGCGTGTGAGGCATTTATTATAGACGGCGCGTCTTTGTCGGCGGCTTCGTAATCAAGCGTATCGTCTTTGTAACCGTTACCCAGCTGTCCCGTACGTCCTTCAACTGGTCGTGTCGTTTCGATCTTGAATATCCTTGATTCTCCTCGATCTGTCGCGTGTCCGAGATCGCCGGATTTTCGCCACGCCGTAGTCGATTTGGTCACTTTCTAGGTTCCTACCGCCTCCCCTATAAATACTCATAGATGACGAGTGTGACGGTTTTTACCTTTTGCTCTGATTGTAATTCGCATTTTGCTTTCACTTGCTCTCAAATCATTCGCGGTTCTCCAAACTTCTTTTATTTCGCCGTCCGATTTACCTACTTCTTTCTAAATAGGTACGTTCTTTTGTTCTTCATTCCTCCCATTCTTTTAGTGCTTTTTCTGATAATCATGTCCACGGGTAGTTACGGGAGCATGGTGGAGGTATGGAGGAAGTGTCGATGAGAGAGGCGAAGGGACGGTTTAGTTGTGGAGTTGCCGCCTTAAGACCGCAACGTCGATGACTGTTGGGGAGTTGAAGCAGATTGTGCATCAAGTATAATATCCCAACGGCTTGGGGCCCCGATTGGCCTTGAAGCATGGCGGATCCACAAGAACTTTAGTGGATACCGCCGCCTCCGGAGCTTTTTTTCGATGGGCGGCCGAGGCTCCCATCATACGATTGTGGACGAAGTGTGCGCCTGTTCGGGTTATTGCCGAGTCAGATTCCTCCGAACAGTTGGAGGTTCATAAATGGGTTGGCGCTGCTATGCCACCAGTTCGGCCATCTGCCTACCGTCGGCATTCTGCGCCATTTTCTAAGGATGAGCCACAGTCCGAGCTCGAGGTGGAATCCCTTTCTTCAATATCGAGATGCTCGGTATCGCCCGGCCAGGACACCCTCAAAAATTTCTTCCTGGCGGACGAAGTATTTCTTCGTGAAGTCCCCCGGATCTTCCTCCGAGTGCCGACCGTGGAGGTATCCTTTGGCCGAGCAGTGGAACGATTCGTCGACCTTGTCCCTCAGCAAGGAGGAGTGGGAGGTGGTCCGTCGTATCAAGGAGCTCGGCAGACACGATTTGCGTGCTCATCTGGGGTATCGGGGGCCCTCGGCCGCTTCGTTCCTCGTCGATCCCCCTCCACGTATTAGCGGGCTGAGGGAGGAAACCGCCCCGTTCGGTTGACTCCTCGTGATTGTATTAATTTTGAACTTATATCAATTGTTTTCTAACTCAATTTAACCTTGTGCAGCCATGGTGAGGATGCACCAAACTTCCGCGTCGAGGAAGCAGGCCTCAGGGAAGAAGGGAGTGAGGCGGAGACCGGCGAGGCCTCGCTTTGTCCATGGGGTTGGTCTCCTCGTCTGCACCAGTGGGTGCTCCCCCTGTCAGGGATCTTCCTGTGGCGTCGGAGCCATTAACAATTGTTCCAGTGGTAGAGGAGGAGGAGGACGCGGGCCCTCCTCTTAAAAGGAAGAGGTTGGTTCGATTGGGTGACCGTCCACCCTGCCAGGCCAGTGAAACCGGGGTGAGTAAATGTGAAAAAGGGAAAGAGAAGGCACAGCCGTGAGCCTGGGCGGTGGGAGCCTGCCATTAAATTGGGCAAGGACGTAACGCTCGGCGACCTTGAGGTGTCCCCTACCTTGCTGAGAGGGTTACTCCCCCGACGGACGAGGGGTTTATGGAGAAGAAGGGGAACCTGGAGTTGGGTTCCCAGCTCGTGCGTATTGGTATGCTGGTGCGACAATGTCTTTTGCCGTCTTTGCGGTGCTTGGAGACTCTGGACCGGGAGGTTCGGGATCTCCATGATCGAGATGAAGGGTTTGAGGGTGAGTGGCAGAGGTGAAGGAGGGAGGACCTCCTTCAGCTAAAAACGCATCTCTTGAGGAGGAGAAGTCGCCCAGAGAGGAGGTGGGAGCTTTGACGGCTCGATGGCCGAGGCGAGAGGGAAGAGGGAGAAAGAGAACGAGGAGTGGAGGAAAGCGGTGAGGCGAAGAGGAGATCACGAAAGTGCCGCCAGATCGCCATTCATCCGTGGAGAGAGAGACAGAGCGGAGAGAACCTCATGGAGGTGCAGTGCTCGCAAGTGAGCAGCGTGGATCGAGGCCATTAAGAGATGGAAGAGGCGGTTCTTGTACGAAGAGAGTTTAGAGCTCGCCTGCGAGGTGACCCTTTCAATTTTGAAGAGGGGCCACGAGCTCTATACTCCTGAGGGGGTGGCATGCCCTTCTTTTGAAGACTATGCCGAACCGCTTATTCCTCAAGCTTTCGGGCTTTCTTTAGAGGGGATCACAAAGAAAGTCGAGGGGAACCGTCGATGTTCCGGATGGGAGGCTAGATCTCGGCTCAAGAGGAAGAGCTCCTCATGATGTTCCTTGGCTGTTTCCCGGTCCTGCTACCCCATTGTGGACGATCTCGGGGAGGAAGGGCTTTGTGAAGATGTTTCTCCTGCTGCCCTTGGTTCCCGCTTCGCCTCGTCTTTTCTGCCTCCCGAGGTTTCCCCCGGGAATTCTCCTTCTCCTTCTCCTTCGGCTGTTCATAGCCCCCCTTCTCCCCAATTGTAGTGCTCACCTGGTCGGGCTTGTGACCAGGGCTAATTAAAATCAATGGACTTTACGTTTGCTTCATTTGTTGATTTTTCCCGTATTTATGCTCTTTACCTTAGATATATGTTGAGTTTTAAAGTTGCTCGTAGTCGACCGGCTTCGAACTGGTCGACCGCAGTCGATCTATAGAGATGCCGCATGATGGCGTACCGAGCAATGGCGAGGGTCCCGAGGATCTCGTCTCGGTGACCTGACCGACCGTAGTCGATCTATGGAGAATGCCGAGCGATGACATACCGAGCAATGGCGATGGCGAGGGACCCAGGGATCTCGTCCTGGCGACCCGACCGACCGTAGTCGGTCTATGGAGAATGCCGAGCGATGGCATACCGAGCAATGGCGATGGCGAGGGACCCAGGGATCTCGTCCTGGCGACCCGATCGACCGTAGTCGGTATATGGAGAATGCCGAGCGATGATTGATTGGACTTTCTACTCTTGGCCTCGTGCAATCTAACTCTTAATTGCCAAGAAATTTGTAACCCCTTTATTAATGATAACGAGGGCATGGGTCATTAAAAAACCTGTCTGACAGGGACAGGAAAAAGGTACCCACATGTATACAAAAGGGAATAATAAGGAAGAATTGACAAAAATATAACTTATCTATTGGTAGAAAGCCTTCAAATTCTGGGAGTTCCAAGGCCTCGGTAGAATCTTCCCTTTCTCATCGCTTAGGATGTAGGAGTCGTGCCCGACTTGTTTAACCACTCGATAGGGTCCTTCCCACATCTGCCCGAGTTTTCCAGGATATTTTCCAGCCGCCTCGGCTTTTCGTAGGACGTATCCACCTACCTTTACATTGCTCGGTTTGACCCTTCTGTTATAGAACCTGGTCGCCTTTTGCCTGATGGCTTCTGAACGAGCGGCTGCCCTTTCTCTATCCTCGCTAAGGAGAACGAGCTCTGCTCTGCGGGCTTCATCATTCCGCTCTTCTTCGTAGGCCGACACCCTCTGATTGTGCAATGCTGCTTCTACTGGAACCAGGCTTCCACCAAGGTCATTCTGAATGGAGTTTCCCGTGGCTCCGTTGGTGTGGTTCTATATGCCCACAAACTTCATCTACTTCTTCCACCTGCATCTTCGGCCATCCAGCGCTTCTTCGTATGCTCATTATCTTTTATTGGTGTTCTCCGCAAGACCGTTGCTTGCGGATGGATGGGCTATCGAGGTCGTTGTAGCTTGATCTTGATCGGTCACGAAGTCTCTGAACTTGGCGTTGTCAAACTGCCGACCATTATCTGTAACCAATACCATGGGCATCCCGAAGCGACAAAGTATATTTTTTTTTACAAATTTTTCAACCTTCCCCTCGGTGATTGTAGCAACAGATTCTCCTTCCACCCACTTAGTAAAATATTCTACTGCTACTATCAAAAATTTCTTTTGTCTGGGACCGAGAGGGAAAGGCCCCAGTATATCCATTCCCCATTGGGCGAAAAGGATAGGGTGACTTACAATTTTCATCCTCTCGGTCGGCTGGTGAGACAAATTGCTGTTTTTCTGGCAGGATTCGCATCGGTCGACCCTCTCTTGACAGTCTCTTCTCATCGTCGCCAAGTAGTAGCCTTATTCGATCAACCGGTGAGCCAAAGATTCGCCTCTACGTGATTTCCGCACATCCTTCGTGGACTTGCCATTGCGCTTCGGCTTCTTCTTCATTCAGACATCGAAGGAGCGGCCAGTCGTAAGACCGCCTATATAGAGAGTCATTGACAACCGTGTATTCGGCTGCCTTTATCCTTAACTTCTTGGCTGCTAATTCGTCTTCCGGTTGTCTTCCTTCCAAAAGGTACCAGATGATCGGTTCTGTCGGCCAAGTTGAATGTAATTTACTTTGAGAACTTCCTCGGTCTTCTGAATGCTAGGCCGATCCAGTCGTTCGACCAGAATATTATTTTTGGCGTCACGATCGGAAGCCATTTTGGAGAGCGCATCAGCCTTGGCATTCTGAGCTCGTTCTATTCATTGATCGAATCGTCCAAATTGCTCGGGCCTCGCTGACTAACTCGGTATTTGATCATGTGGTTCCCTTGGCCTCGTAATGCCCGCAGAACTTGACCGACTACCACCGGCTATCATCAGATATCTTTAGGTGCTTCACTTCCATCTCTCTTGGCGAGTTGGAGGTGGCTATCAAGGCCTCATATTCCGCCTCGTTATTGGAGGCTTTGAATTCTAGTCGAGGGCGATTTCTACTTTTTCTTCCATGTTCGGGCTGATCAAGACAACTCGCCTCGCATCCCTCGGCATTGGATGAGCCATCGACAAAGCAGCTCGGTGGGAACCGCTCGTCCTCCGAGCTTGGTTGGCTCATCTCGCGATGAAGTCTGCTAGTATCGTGCCTTAATAGTTGTGCGGGGCTTGTATTGTATGTCAAATTCACCCGCTTTATCGCCCACTTAATCACCACCCGAGGTTTGGGCTTTTGAAAACCTTTGCTGGTGGTCGGTCCATACCTCGATGGTGTGACTTTGGAAATAAGGCCTCGACTCCGAAATCTTGTTATCAAGGAGAGGCCATCTTCTCTATAGGCGTGTATCGTGTTTCCGGTCCGTTAACACTTTGCTAACGTAGTAGATAGGGTCTTGTTCATTCTCCTCCGATCGAATTAGCACCTTACGATCAATCCTCAGAACCGCCATGTATAACACCAGTTCTCTCCGTCTCACCGGGCTTTGTAGGATTGGCGGGCTAGACAAGTCTCGCTTTAAGTCTTTGGAAAGCTTGTTCGCACTCGTCGCCATCGAATTGAGTCACATTCGCTTTCTCAAAGACTTTGAAAATGGGAGGCACTTATCCCCAATCTGAAATGAACACCGCCGTGAGACTATCCGACCGGTCAATATCGAACATCCTTCAAACATTGTGGCGAAGGCATCCGTATGATGACCTCAATCTTTTCGGATTAGCTTCGATTCCCGCCGAGTGATCATAAACCCTGTGAATTTTCCGGATGCCACCCAACACACATTTTTCGGGTTTAGCTTCATCGAAATTTATTCGAGTCCGGAAGACTTCTTGAGATCTTCCACATGCTCATGCCGTCTTACTTTTGACCACCATATCATCTACGTATGCTTGACCGACCGACCGATCTGTTTTTTAAAGACCTCCATGACGAGCCGTTGGTAGGTCGCCCCCACGTTCTTCAAGCCGAAGGGCATTACCTAGTAGCAGTATGTGCCTTGGTCGGTTATGAAGGCGGTCTTTTCTTCGTCTTCTAGACTCATCGGATCGATGATAGCCCGAGAAGGCGCCCGGAAGTCGAGCGATTCGTGCCCTGAGGTAGAATCTACTAACTGGTCGATCTTCGGCAATGGGAAGCTATCTTTTGGACATGCTTTGTTCAGATCAGTGAAGTCTATACACATCCTCCATTTCCCGTTCTTCTTTTTTACTAAGACCACGTTAGCGAGCCATTCGGTATTTGACTTCTCTTATGAACCCGCTTCAAGCAACTTCATACTTCCTTCTCGATCACCTGGCGCTCCTTACTATGCCATCGCTTCTTCGCGATCGACGGCGGTCATGCCGAATGCCGAGGAGTGACATGCAATCGTCCAGAAATGCGGGCATGTCGCTTCGGTACCAAGCTTAAAACCGATCTGTTTTCCACCAAACAATCGGTGATTTCTCTAGCTAGGTTCTTCAGAGCTCGGAACCTAGATTTGTGAACTTGGAGGGTCGACTTCATCCAAAGACGACCCGTTGCGTCTCTTCCATCGGATTCATCCCGTCTGCCTCTTCGTCGGCTCTCACGTCAAGAGAGCTCGTTAGCACTACCGCCCTTCTAGGCTCTTGGTTTCGCCAAGTAACATTCCGGTGATTTTCTGCGACCCGACGACTTCGGGTTCCATGGGGCCGGAACTTCATAGCCGGTAGTATGTGGAGACGACCGACCGAGGCGTTTGAGTAGCTCTCCCAATTATTGCATTGTATGCCCTCGAACTTTTCGACCGGGAACTCCACGCCCTTTCTATCTGGCATGGCTTCTGCCCAAACTTCACTTTCAGATAGACCCGAGCGAACGGGTATGCTGACGCCCCGGTTATTCCTTTGATGGGGCCGTCCGTAGGTAATAGCCGCTCTTCGGGTATCCTCATTTGCTTGAAGGCTTCATAGTATAGCAAGTCGACCGAACTGCCCGTGTCAATCATCACCCACTTCACCTCGTAACCGTCCATGTTGAGATTTACGACGAGGGCGTCATCGTGAGGGCAATGTACTCCATTTAGGTCCGACTCATTGAAAGAGATCATTCCGTCGTTCTCCTTCGGTTTTTTGATGGGAGTGTCGTCGCCGAATTGTTGGCGATCGTTTTCGCCTTTAACGGTGGATCCTCGCTGCATTTCCACCAAATATCGTGTTAATAACTCCGGTCGGTCGGTCATTTTGCTGTTCGACATTTCCATCGTTTTTTTCCTTGACCGCCTCTGTTTTCTCGGCGGTTATCTCAGATTCGTGCTTCGCCTACCCCATCATTCCTATCGCTCGTCTCGGGGTGAGCGCAGAGTCCGACCGCCCGGGCCCTGCGATCGGTGTTTCGTTCGTGTTTCACGAATCGCCTAACCTCCCTTTGAATGAGGAGCTCAATCTCTTTTTCAACCGCCCAGTTTTCCGTATCATGACCGACCTCTCGTGGAAACGGCAGATAAATTGGGGTTCCGCCCTCAGACGGGTCTTCATTCTTTCGGGCTCTTTGATAGTTTCCGTCGCTCTAACTAACCGCCAAGATTTCAACATACGACCTATTTAGCGGGGTGAACTCTTGGCGATATCCTTGTCGATCGGTCGGCCTTTTCCAGTTTGACTGGCTTTTTTATCGCTTGTGCGGGTTACCCGCCCTATCGTTCTGCGAGCGATCTTCCGTCCGACGTCTCGTGTTTTTCAGCACTTCTTCGTTTGAATATACCTATCCACCCGCTTCTTATTTCTCAACCGAGCGAGGTTGATCGAGGGCTAACGACTTCTTGAACTTCTCGTCCCTCGTATTGCTCATAAGTGCGGCTAGCATAGACGAGCAGGTGAGATCGGGTACCTCGACCGCCTCATTGTTGAACCGAGTGATGAACTCCCGTAAACTCTCATTCCTTCCTTGGGTGAGTTGCATCACCTCCAAAGCCGTCTTCTGCGGTCGCTTACTAGTGGCGAACTGATTCAGGAAGAGCGACCTGAAGTCCTCGAAACATGTGATACAGCCCGGGGGTAGGTTGTTGAACCATCGCCGAGCTCCCTCTTGGAAAGCCGTGCAGAAGGCCTTACACTGAATAGCATCCGGGACACAGTGTAGGCTCATCATGGACTGGAAGTGCTGCATGTAGTCCAAAGGGTCGGTCTTCCCGGTGTATTTCTCAGGGGTCGGTATCTTTGCGCCGGGTGCTGGGAGGCTATCCAAAATGTCCGGAATGAAGGGAGAGTTGTATTGCGCCGTCGGGCGATCTGGACTAAGCTCAGTAGACGTGAGTCCGATCATCCGCGATTTTTCTGGGTTTCATACGGCGGTGATCGGTTGTTAGTCAATTGTCGGGCGTTGTCTGCACGGATGGTATTCTTGTCTTTGGTTCTGATCGCAATATCTGGCGAATCACCAACTCACCGCCTCTTCTATCTGCTTTCCGCTCGGGACGGCGTGTGTGGACGGAGGAGGATCGCACCTAATCGGTCTTTGGAGATTGAGGTTGCATAGTGCGCAACGTTATCCTCCACGCCACGCTCTGTTCTTCTTGCCCAAGGCTCGAGGCCGCGATCGATCGTTAGATTGGAAGACTCGTGCGGGAGATGTGTAGTGCGGCGGCGTAAGTGCAGTAATCGCAAACCGTCGTTGCATCGCAGAGCCGCAACAGCGGCTATGTCGGATTCATCGCCGCCACCGCTTATCTGCGTGGTTCTAGACGTGGTGCGGAAGTCGGGCCCCACGGTGGCGCCAATTGGTTCTGCGGATTCGGGTGAGCGGTGCGTTTATTGAAATCCATCGTCTTCTACCTTCGTGATGAACGCGGCGTGAATATACGCAAAACAAGGAAGGCTCGTCGGGGTGACAACCGATTAGCCTCTCGGCGACGCCAAGTAAGCTTTTGGTGTAGGAAAGATTGATGAATTCAGAGAGGACGAATTAGGTTATGATCGCATACCTGAATTATGGGAGAATTATACCTTATATACGATTTTGCAGCTAGGTTTAGGCAAATACGTGTTTGCATGAGAATTTCCTTCTGCTAATGGGCCATGAATGTGTGAATCAAGCCCGGGTTAAACGATGAGTATAGGACTGACCGATTGGCCTTCGTGATTGGGCTCGGGCCCAAATATAGCCGACCCGACCAGTGTTTATAATTATAGGTAATCTCTTACATCATTAAATATATTTCGTAATATTTAGTAAAATGTATTAACTTAATATCTTATTTTGATATGGGACGATGGTTCGTTCTTTATATTCATTGTTTTTATACTACTAACTATTTTAATAGATTTTTTTAGTTTGTGTTGCGATTTGGTTGATTTTTTTCTTGGTTTTTATACTCAGTAAAGAATTGTGTTAGGTTAAAATTTTGTTTTGATTTCACTATTTGCTATCGGTTTGTCTTTTACTAAATAATTGTTAAATTGTAAGGATTCTGTTTAATTATTCGGTGTTAACGAAATTGTAATAGATTTCTTTGCAATTTCGTTAATAGATTTTACTAAATAAATGGAAAGAAATAAAAATAATAATAATAAAAATTGGATATAATTTGAAATTTTATTTGTTCGTGAAAAAGTTAAAGCATTGGGAAAGGGATAATGGTTTTGAAAATTAAAACTTTGATTTTACAATATAGTAAACTTGAGTTTTCAATAAATTGTTAGATTCATTATTAAATAATTGAAGTTTGACATTATAAAACATTTTGATATAGTATACAACCGATAATATAAAATTATTTAATCTTTTTGTTTTAATATTTTATATTATTATTATTTATTAAAGGATGTATATTTAAACTGAATGTTTGTTCATCGTATGACCTGTTGGATTTATATTGATGGAGGATTTTATGTTTGTCTATTATATTTAATTGTTCTAAATCCAATTAAGTAATAAACTGTTCTATTTGGTTTGAGATTCATGAAAATATTTTGATTTTTGATTGTTATTTAGATTATGCCTCGTATAAGATGTGGAGCATCTTCATCTTCTGAAGCAGACGATGTCCCTATTTTAGGTTATCCTTGCCTTGAATTTAACATTGCTGAGAGCCAATCAAAGTATGCAAGTTTAGACGATCGTCTGATTTTGCCAATAGATTTATCGATCCTGGAGCTATAATTGAGTTAGGAATTGTAGATCGAGTAAATGAATTGTTGCATAATATAGGATGGGAAAAATTAGAAAAAAAATTATATGTTGAATTAACTTTAAAATTTTTGACAACTTTACATTTGATCTATAACGAAGATGGCATCGTGATTAATTTCATATTTAGATTAATGAATAAGATTCATGCTCTTGCTTTAAATGATTTGAATGATATATTTGGATTTCCACATAATGATTTATATAGCTATCATTATGAATTTATCCCTAAAGAATTTTGGAACGAAATTACAAATTCAACAAAAGTTTTTTTCTCTTAGTAGGTCTAAATCGTCTGCTTTAGTAGATCCTTGTATACGTTATTGTCATAGGTTTTTAACTTGTACAATATTTGGTTGAGGTGATAGTGAAGGTGCAGTTTCTAAAGCTGAATTATTTGTGTTGTGGTATATGGTGCATGATAAACACTTTAATGCTGGTATGTGGTTAAGTGTGCGTATGATGGATGTAGCAAAAGGTAGCACTGGGAAATAGTTGTTAGGGCATTTGTTACCTAAATTGCAGAGTATTTTGGTTTACTGATTGAGTGAACAAGTATGCAGTTAGTTTCAGGGAATTCTAGTTTACACTTGCAGTCTTTGGTGTCAATGAAGATTGCGAAGTGGTAAGGTGATTATTATGTTGTTGTTAGTGACGAGGCAACAGAACCTTCTACTAGTGAGCGCAGTCGGGGCTTAGGAGGTCAAGGTACATAAAGGGAAGGCCTTTCACTACATAAAGGTACATAATTTAACATTGCACCTACTTCTGTGGAATACCAATCATTAACCAATCAACTTATTGTTTTTGAACGGCGAATCGATGAGAGACTGCAAAAAATTAAGGCAAATATCACGAAGATCAAGGATTTGCTAACAAATTTGAATCCTTGCTCAAGAAAGCGTGGACCTCCATCTTAGTATTGTGTTTCAAATTTTTTGTTTTATTATTTTGGTTGTTTGTCATTAAATTATTTTTATTTTATTGTTTGTCTTAATTAATGTTCTTTGCATGTTAGATCTTTATTTAATTTCCTATGATGTTGATTATGATTGTTGTACATATTGTGTTTATTTTCTTGTTTAATAGTTAAAGATGTTTGATTATTGACTGAACTTAATCAGGGTTATAAATGCATAATATAAGTGAATAAATATATTTGTATGCAATAATTGATTGATCTAGATTTTAATTGAAAGGGTATTAGCTTGTTGTGATAGATGAATGACACTTTCATTCGGTAAGAGTTTGAGACCAATTATAAGTATTCTTTCTTGAGAGTATTGTTTCATGTTAAACTAATCTAGAACTTGCTTGCGAATACTAGTCAAGATTACATAATCTTATGTAAACATTAAAATGATGAAAGCGTTTAGGATATAACCTCAGAGCTTAAAAAGCCACCATGATATTATCCTTAGTGAACCCCTCTGAGCTTGCATCCAATCTCTTTTTGGTTAAAACTTGAAACATGAGCTTAAAAAGCCACCATGATATTGTCCTTAGTGAACCCCTCTGAGCTTGCATCGAACCTCTTTTTGGTTAAAACTTGAAACATGAGCTTTGTCCTTTATTATTTATCTGCTTTGATTATACCCACCATAAGGGCTAGTTGAGCATTTAAAAGTATGTATATGTTGTTGTACATTTGAAAAAAAAGCAAATGGTATCAATCGAAGAAGAGAGAGAAAAAGGAAAAAAAGAAAAAAAAAGGATATATGTTATTGCACGCTTAGTAAAAAAGCAAATCATATCAATTGAAGAAGAAAGAGATAAAAGGAAAAAAAAAGGAAGGAGAAAATGGCATGCAAAAAAAAGAAAAAATGAAGAGAAAAAAGAAAATGAAGGGAAATGGTAGGCTGGAAAAGTAAAGGAGATTGGTTAAGTTATGTTTCTACCTGAAAAGAAAAAAGTTTGTGTTTTATATTTTACTGGTTTGTATCATTTTAAATGCTTACTTAGTCTTTAGGTTTTAAGCTTAATTTTATCTTTTCCATACCTTTAACATGAAATGGAAAATGAGTGAATATTTTTGACCTCTGAGTGCCTGAAAGAAGGAAAAATTGAGTGAGTGTCTATCACATTTGTTAATGGTCTTTTAGTTGATGTACTTGTCAATTATGGTTATGCATGTGAATAATAGTTTGTTCACGAATTATTAAGAGTTTTGAAATCTTAGGTTGTGTTTGTTAAAATGGTCATTGAACATCTTTAATCATTAAATGAGAAAAAAATTGTTGTTATTATTAATCTGTTTTTGTTTTGGTGTTTGTGTTTTTATGGTTCAATGTTTTTAACTGTTTTTTTGTTTCCTTTAATTCAATGTTTTTAATGATGCTGTTTTTTTTCTTTTCTTAATTTCACATTACTGTTGATTATTGAATATCATTAATCCTCTTTAACAATGTTCTTGTAAACAAAAAAGAAGAAGAAAGAGAAGACAAAATTTGAAGAAGAAAGAGAAGACAAAATTTAAGGGCCGGAGACAACCTTTGATGCTGTAAATGTAATTGTTAATAAAGAGGATGGTGCGAAGAAGAAGATAAACAAAGAGACGAATAGGTATGGTGTGCCAGTGTTAAGAAGAAGAAAAAACAACACTTAATATAAGTGTATTGTGAATGTTTAATTTGTGAGTAGAATGTTTATGTTTAATTAATAGTGATAAGGTTTTAGTTATGCTTATGGCTAATTGATAGCATAAAATCATCAGTCACGTGTGTGACTTATATTGTATTGTTAATGTTTAATTCATGAGCAGAAACTCTTAATTCTTGAATAGTTTTACTTTATCATATGATTGCAAGTTTTGATGTTTATGTAGTATCTATGTTTTTGTTGTTGAAGTTTTAGCTTAGTTGATAGCCTAACATCACCCGTGACTGATCAGCGTTGTGAATGCTTAATTTGTGAGTAGAAATTTTTTATTCTTGAATAGTTTGATTATGATTTTAAGTTTTGATGTTTATGCAGTATTTCATGTTTTGGTCCTTAAAACAGTTTTAGTTACGTTTAATTGTTAGCCTCTTCGTGTTGTTGTGTTATGATCAGTCGGGTGTGACTTCTCAAATCATACCTGTGAGTGAAAAAAAATGTTAAAGTTATAGAGATTGAAGCTAGAAAAAATTGAGCTTGTTATATATATTTAATAAATTTTATTTAGCTAGAAAATAATTAAATAATATGTAATATTAAGATTAGTAGTAAAATGAGAATAAGTTAATCAAGTTTATATTTAGAATTTCACATGATGCTCTATTTACAAGAATTATATTTTACAAAAATTGATAAAAATGAAAACGCAGCAGAAAACAAGAAATGTTAAAAAGAGAAAATCAACATAAAGTAAGGAAAAGGTTTTCTTTTGATATGTTGAGATGTCTACTAAATTTGAAGAATTAGTTGATGGATTTGCATGAGTTTGATAAAGATAAGTGTTGTATGCCACAAGTAATAAATGGTTATAATCCAAGTAATAAAAAATTATACACGATTTTGATTTAACAACAAAAAACCATCATATGAATATCCAAAATTTTGACGTTTAAGAAAACATGAAATTAAAGCACAGAAGTCACATGATTATTTTGTCTAACAAAAATAGCTTATGACAATTTAGGTTTTTTGTTATCTACATCTGACTATAGTTTGGGTTCAGTATGGCTGATGATCATATCTACATCTGAATGTGAAGTGGGTTAACTTTGGCTGAATCTTTTATCAAGGCATTGTCTGAGTGATGAAGAAGATTCAGCAATATGTTCTAAAAATATATAAAAAATCAAATTATATTAGCTACAGAGTACATAAGGTAACATTATTTTTTGGGTAAAAATGCCAAATAGATAAATAATAGATGACAATAAATCAATGAATACCTTAAATAGGTGGAGGCAGTAGCGTTATTTGGATCATCAGTTGAATATCGTGACTACTAAATATTGAAGAGTTACATATATACTGAATATTAGTATATAATAATTAATAATGCTGGGTTATGACTAACATATATATTAAATATTAATATTAACTACTTAATCTATTAATTATATATATATATATATATATCAATTAATTAATTATATATTAAATTTGTTAAATTAAAATGAATAAATATTACTGTCAATTAAATAAAATAGTATTAATTGGTTGATTAACATTGATTATTAAAATACTTAATTATTAATTGAAGGTGTTGATTCCCTGCTAATAAGGAAAAGAAAATATTAGTTATTAGTTGAATAATTATGACAGTATTAATCGATTATTTAATTATAATGTATTTATAACATATTAAGGAGTATAATTAATAAATCAAATTAAATTAAATTAAATCAAGCAGTATAAATTAATTGATTAATTGTAACGTAATGAATTGATTATTTAATTTAATATATATATAACACATATAATAAAGTATAATAAATTAATTAAAATAAGATTAATTAGCAAATTTATTAATTTTGATAATTTATAGATTTTTTACCTAACATTAATTAAGCTTAGAGTGATAAGATTCACTTAATTCTCAGGCCTAAAATTTTTATATAATGAAGTTCGTTTTCCGTAGGATTTGCATGAGAAGGATATAATTTGTAATTGTTTAATTCAATATAATTGATTGAAAGCATGGTATTAGAATTATTTAATTATTATTTGCAATTAAATATACATTTTATTGACGTTATTAGTCATTATTAATTATTTGATGTTGTTTGTAAATCTTATTATTAATTAATTCTTAATAACGTAATTATGAATTATTATTAGTTATATATCGATTACAATGGTGTATAATAATATTGCGTTTGGTTTAGATCTCCGTTAGCTGCAGATAATGTAATGCAGATGAGACGAGTAATGCATAACCAGGAGGCGAGGTAGTGTTTGGTTGTGGTTGATGAAACGAGAGAAAATGTCTCATCTTATGGACAAAATGTGTTTGGTTGCGAGGACAAGAAACAAATATAATGCAAATGATGATATGCCCTCGTCATTAAATTGATTAAAATATGTAATTCTAATATTCTTTTCATACGAATGACTTGTATTAGTTAAAAATTAACGAGAATAAGAATAACAATTTGAAATTAATCAGAATAACATTAATAATAATTTGATTATTATTTTAAAACAAAAATAATAATAACCAAACATAAATAAGTGTAAAATGTTTAAGAATAATAAATCTGAATAATAATATATACAAAGTATATAATATTTTGTAATAATAATAATTAGACAATTATTATTTATATTACCATAATTATAATAATAAAGAGAAAATGGATGCGGTACTAATACTAAAAATACGCGTACGACTACTACTACTTCTACTAATAATAATAATATAATTTAAAATAAGAAAAATCTATTGGAGGATTTTTAAAATTTAAAAATTAAATTTAATTAAATCATAAAAAAACTCATATCTCCCACCCTTCCAATTAGTTCTTTATCTTAGTTCAAAGTGATATATATGGGAGCCCAAGATAATATGCTTGGAGGGTTAGGTTCAAGTATAAGTTGTAGCATCTCCATGATCACACCCACTGGGGTTTTTATCTGACAGATTCTGATATTCTGCAATCATCTGGTCAAATTAAAGTACAATACACTTGTGAAATGAATCTTGAGACCAAAAGCTTTGGTGAAATTTCCTGTGCAGAGAATCTCAGGATTGAATGTTCAGACAAGCCACTGAGTTGCTCAAAGATTAGAACACATTCCATATTCTGAAACTTTCAGAGCATGATGAATCTTATTGTTAAATTACGAAACTGTTACATGAGCAGAAAGGTCATTTCTGCTTAAAAGAAACACTAAGACTGACAAAAATAAGAATCAACAGCAACAAGTAACAGTGAAAAAGAATCAAAGACAACAGTTGAGAGTGAGGCAATTCCACTCAACCCCATTGTGTTTTTGGAAGTGGGGTTATCAAAATGTTCTGTAAGAGAATGATCCTGATCCGAACACATAAAAAGATGCAGGGCTCAAGTCATACTGAAAAGATTCAACATCTGCAACGAATTTCCACAAGAGTCCCTTTGGCACATCCCTGGAAATCGACCACATTTGACTAAACGACTTTTGCAAAGTAATATACTGTAAGATCTAGTCAAAATTTGTATTGGAAGGCTAACAGCCATGCAACCCTAACAATGGGAGGTCCTAAAAATGATCAAACTCAACATTGTGTACCAAATTTCACACTCCACATGGAATTCACTTCTGAGCAGCAACTTGTCCCAGATGATTCCTGTGAAGAGATCTACTATATAAAATTGCAAGGGAGACGAGCCCATATCTTATTTAGCATACCAATAAAAGGGCTCAACGACTTCAGTAAATGAGAAGATATGGACACCATCCCTGCCAAAAGCTTCAATGAAACGGTTCTTGCACTCATATCATTGTTGATTGGAGTGTCGTCCATCGGTTACTGAATCTAGGGGAAGACAAGGATCAGCATTATCTTGCTGGTATTCGTATGATGTACAAGAATCGTCATCTTCCTTGTTTGCAGGAAACTCAATTAATTTTTTATCATTGTTCCCACTGCTGTAATCTCTCGAGGAGATGGCAAAATCATTTCCTGAGATGTCATCCAAATCACCATCATACTCCTGGTCGGATACAACTCTATTACTGTCATAGTCCGTAGCTTCTTTAGAAGCAGTAACTTCACCCTCATCCTCAATGTGTTCATAGCACCCATATGTTTGATCCTGCTCGTAGCAAGGAGCACCATAAACAGTCAAAGATTCCACAACTGAGTCATCCTCTTCCTCTTCCACTCCGTCTTCACCTCTTTGCCACTCATCATCATCACTGTCAACATTTGGTGTGTGAAACCTGTTCTGTTCAGCCCGTTTTCGAAGAACAAACACATTGAAGTAAAAACTCACCAACTCTGATTTTGATCGGGAAGGGAATGCTGCAGACAGATGGTTCCAAAAGTTCTTCCCCAACGATACAGGGTTAGACATAACAACCTCATAAAAGGCTTGCTGTTCATCTTCTGTCCATCTGTTTGCAATCTCCTCATCCCCCATTTCACAGAACCCAAGTGCCCTGAAAGTCTGCTCCCCAAGATCCTCTATAAGCTTCTGCCTCGCTTCTACAATATGTTGTCTCACACATCTGATAGAACCCCTATCAAGACACATGCATTCACTATTGGCACCTTCAAAGTAAGAACTTGCAGATACTTCTAGCTAAGGCATAGGAACAACGCAAGTTCCCATAAGCCTGTCCTCATAACCATCACTGTCTGTAAATCTCAGGCTTAAATCTTAATGATTGTGTAAGTGAACCTTGGGATAAATTCCATTCTGGAATCTCAGCTTGATGTTCCACTCCAATTGAAACTGGCTTATGAAAGGGGCAATCAATAGGTGAGAGGATCTCATCAGAGTGAAGAAAAGCCTTCAAGTGCTCTCCATTTTCCAAGCACTCGGGAAAGAGTGATAAATTATCTTCTTGAAGTGCTTCATCATTGACCCACAGAAAATGAGGGAAACAGCCAGTAGCACAAGCGTCAACATCTCTCCGAGCTTCATTCGAAACTACGTCTTGAATCAAATGAAATATCAGAAGTTACACTGATGTTAAACATTGAATTGTTCCAGCAATGAATGAAATACAGAAGAAATCAACAGGAAACATGCCATGAAGCATCAGACATTGAAAATTTGGAAAAGGAGCAACAAAAACCAAAGATTCAATAGAATATGCTTGCGATCGGAAGAATGATATGGCAAAACGTAATAACTATAGCTTTTGTTTTCTGGCAATTATTCTTTGGTCTTCAATCTAAAAAGAGAACGAAGGTGTCTGCTTGTTACCCCAAAGCTTTTGCATCCTTAAAATAAAAACCCAGATAGAGCAAGATGTAGACAGAAGAAGAGATCGAAACTTACACTTTTTGCAGAGAGATAAAGAACCAACAGAGATGAAGAACGTTAACGCAGACCACGAGAGTTGGGTCGACACCAAAGAGACGCAATATCGACAGTGGACAACCGCTGGTTCCACGGTTGAGGGAGACGGCGGTAGAGAAAGGTAGAGCTAAGCTTGGAAAAGGAGAGGATATGTTTGAGCGACAGGGGACGTAATGACCCCTGTCCTACGGTTTTGAGGTAAACAGAAGTTGGTTGTCGCTGTTAACTGGGGCAGTGCACAAAAATTGGGAGACAGCAACCAAACAATATAAGTTGACAAGATTTTTATGTTTTGTGCACTGTTCCCAGTGACAGAGACGACAACCAAACGCTGCCTAAATGCATAGCAAAACAAGTCTTCTTTCTTCTTTACATGCCTGTCTCTCCAATTTCATCTCGCAGAACTCTCCTTCGACAGATTTTGCTGATTTTGTTCCGAGTTTTTACCAAATCTAGTAAGTTCACTTAAATTTTCAATTAAAACCTTGACATTTGTGCACAATTTGTTGTTTTTGTTTTTGTTTTTCCTTTCTTCCCTCCATTTTGGCACATTTATTTCTCTAAGGGTTGTATGTCTTTTCTCCTTAAATTTATCATGTTTCTTTCGGTTATTTTGCAGGTTTTCATGCCATTATGCCTCCAAGAACGAAGAAAATTGTCAAACTTATTGAAGCTGAGGTGGCAGGCCAAATGGCTGTAGACATTGCAGCCGATTATGATACTCCTTTTCTCATTTACTCGAGGGAAGAAGGTTTGAGGTATGCTAATCTAAAAACTAGACCTGTTCTTACACGATATTTCAATTTTGAAGTGTTAGGTTAAAAGATAAATTGATGAGATTGTGTAATAAAGGTGGATGGGGGCAATTTGTCCAAATGAATTATCCCATTTTTCATGAACTAACCCTTGAGTTTTTATACTTCATTGAGGTTCGACTCGAGTAAACCAAAACATTTTTGGTTTAGACTGCGAGGTCATATTGGTAGTTTGGATGAGAAGTTGTTAATTCAAATTTTCTAATTTTCTAGATCAGAGGTAGAAAATTCTCATTAAGACTCCTCACCTACAATTTATTGGAGGTTTTTAACTGACTTGCCTGAGTTCAACGCTCAAAACGAATTGAACTCTCATATTGTTAATCCTGAATAGTTACTGCTGCACAAATTCATGTGTTATGTTATGTTTTGTAAAACTCAAAGCAATAAATGTTCTACTAAGGAATTATTGTTATTATATTGCATAGATGAGAAGATTAAACCTAACACGTTCTCTTTTTTTTTTTTCCCAATCTTTGACCCAATTTGTGGCAAAGAAGGGAACATCGCTAAGAATGGGTTATTTAGCAACTATTTTGGCCCAACATTTTCAAATTGATGTTACTGGACTAATCCTTGTTCATCATGAGTATTTTGATGCACCTTACTTAAGACATTCCAAAATGTTATCGTATGATAACATGGAGCTTTGAGATCATTTCACACGTACTGCAGTGAAGTGCAGGTTTTTAGGTGGGGCTTCTAGTTCTGGAGCTCATGTGGACTCATACTAATTAGGTGAGGAACTAGGCGCACCAAGGGATTGGGAGAGAGTATACATACTTGTCGCTAATAGTCACAGGAAGATACAAGAGCAACTTCACCAAATGAATGAACAAATGCAATTGATAGCTCACCAACAGCGAAAGCTCGAAAAGAAAATTCACAAGTCTTGGAGGATGCAAGGACTTCACGTGCCACCTCCACCTCCAACCCCATTGCCTCACCCTCTCCATAATCTCTCTAAACTCCCTCATTTGTTTTTTTTGTTTTGTGTATTGGTTTGTTTGTTGTTTCTAATTTTGTTGTCACTATACATTGATACTTATTTTGTGTTGCGATTTTTGGTTTTAGTAAATGAGTTCTTTGTTTGTAGTATATTATGTTATATATTAGGTTAGGAGTTGTTGCCTTGAAATTTTGTCATAGCAGTCAGAATAGGATTGAGTTATATGCTTGAAGATTGAATTAGGCCGCTTGGATAGAAGATGAACCATATGGCTTGGTTGAAGTAGTTGGTTACATAGACTTACTCAAAAATTGATGTTTGAATGATTAAGTGATGTGTAGAAACATGATTGATTTTCATTTGAGACTAAGTGAGAAATTGAGCTTATATGACTCTATTTTATAGTCATATCATTTGTTTGATTGTGTGATACTTCCATAGGTAGTACATTCAGAACTTGCTTTGAACCAATCTTAATCTCCGAGATTCATGCTAAATAGAAATGATTAAGGCCCTTATTCTTTTAGCCCTTGACTTAAGTAACAACCTATGTCATTGTCTCTTGCAAACCCCTTGAAGCATTTGACCTTTTGTTTGTAAAAAACCTTCATCTTAAACCCTAGACCTTGTTAGCCTGCAGTGTCATAAGTTTAATAGAGTGCTAAGTTGTATGAGGTTGGGAATCTGGACAAAAATCTTGTTTTTTTAGACACTTTGAGTAGCTGTGTTTTTATGTTTACTTTTATAACATATTACATCTAGCTACTAACGTTAGTTGTGTTTCTTGATTATTATGAAAAGAAAGGGAAAAATAGAAAAAAGAAAAGGAAAAGGAAAAGAATGAGATATATTAGTAACAAGAAGTGGGGAATAGTTAGTCATATTTTTCTTGATTATTGTGAAAAGAAAGGGAAAAAATAGAAAAAGAAAAAAGGAAAAGAAAAAATAAGAAGTGGGGAATGGTCAGCCATATCCATTTATATGTTTCAGTTATTATTTTGTGTCCCGTTGCATATTTAATACTCTATGAGTGTTTGTGATGAGCCCTGAAATCTCTTTAATATACCCTAAACCCTAGCCCCATTATAACCTTTAGCAAAGTCCCCTTTTGATCTATTTCTGCATGTAATCACTCTGGAGAAGAATTGATATATTTACAAGCCTATGGTACTATACGTTTCTATAGGGATTCTTGAGCGAAACACTAACCTTAAACACCTGAGTGAAATGAGCGAATCCAGTGAAGAAGACTCATTTTGAGTCTATGCTTGCCTTTGATTAATAGCGTCATAATTTGAGCTTGATTATATACGCTCCTAGTCATGATATGTGTAGTAATTGGACATTCAAGTGGCCAAAGTTTGATTGCATGCTCTTAATCTTTGGGATGATGAATTGATAGAATGGATTGGCTATTTCATCTACTTAAGTGTTTTTTTGTGCGTTTTAACTCTACTTTATTTGATCTCTATCATTTTTTGTATCTTTTCTTGATCTTTGAAGTGTTTTGTTGTTTCTTTACATTATTTCATGCTTGAGGGTAGTTTTGGAGCCTATTGCTGATGAACTGTGCAAGTATCAAATTGGAAGATGTGAATGCGGTATAGATGATTTAATGACAGTAGTGGATAGAATTGGAGAATTCAAATGATGGAGAGGAAGGACAATGTGTTAGGAGCTCAGAAAAGGAATGAAGAGTGTAGAAAGTCATGGATTTTGTAGGAAAGTTCATGATTACGAGGGACTAAATATTTTGTAGGAGTTTTTCTTGAATTATTTATGCAACTCTTGTTATTTTGGATGCAATTATAGATGTTTTGCTATATTTGTTGTATTTAAAGTAGTTAATAAATAATTAGAAATTATTAATAATGTTAATAATAAATAATAACATGAACGTTGAGTATATTTGGAAGAGATCAATCAATAAATTATATAAGAATTATTTGTAATTATAACATGATAAATTTAACAGTTAATGATAAATAAGTT
Organism: Erythroxylum novogranatense; assembly: GCA_029891385.1. Taxonomy (NCBI): domain Eukaryota; kingdom Viridiplantae; phylum Streptophyta; class Magnoliopsida; order Malpighiales; family Erythroxylaceae; genus Erythroxylum; species Erythroxylum novogranatense. The sequence goes on along the minus strand of CM057225.1, from coordinate 59,287,001 downwards.
ATTTATAAATAAAGTAAAATTTAATCAATCAAGGAATTTATCATATTTTAGTCACTATTAATTATATGGAAATTAATTAATTAACTATATTTTGAATATATTAAATTAAGAAATGAAAAAATATTTTTGTGCCAGTAACACTTAATTCACGTTTGTCAATTAACATTTAATTAACTTAATAATAATAAGCAAGCAATCTATTAATTATAGTTAAATTGGTAAATTAATTATATGAAAATTATATTTAATTATATTTAATATATTTTTATGTATCTGGTCATTGTTAATCATTAACTGTAATTATTTTAATGAATTTTATATTAACTTTAAATTAAATAAATCGTTATAAATTTTCTTAAATTAATTGTTAACCAGTAATTGTTTAGTTTATTTAGTTATAATTAATACTATTAATTAATTAATTACTTAATTAATTGATGTATTAAAATATAAATAATTGATTAAGTAGTACATATCGATATTTATTATATATGTTACTCATGATCCTGAATTATTAATTGTTAATTATTATTAATTATTATATATTAATATTTTAGCTGTTAAGTAGCCACACCTGTGACTACATAGTTGCGATTTGTTAAGTTACAGTCATGCATATTATTTTTTCTCAATTAACACCTATATAATGTTATAATTAATTATGATACATTTAACACATAAAAATAGAATTAATTAATTAATTAACAAAATAATTAATTTTGATATAATTTAAAATAATTAAAATAAAATATATTACTTGATTTATTTAAATATACTTTATTAATAAATTAATTATTAATAATTAAATGTTAAGTTAATTGAGTAATAATTAATTAATTAATTGAAGAATTAAATTATAATTAATTTATTAAGCAGTACACGTTAATAGTTATTGTATATGTTAGTCATGACTTGCATTATTAATTGTTTATTATTATTAATACTAATATTGGATATTTATTTAGCTCTTCAAATGTTAAGTAGTCACACCTATCACTTGATAGTCACAGGAGTGATCCTGATGCACTGCAAGTCACAAACCTTGCAAGGTTTTTAATTTAAAACTATATGATGTTAAAACATATTTTATTAATTCGTTAAATATCATTATTGATAAATTATAATATAATTTATTATAATATACTTAACATGTATTAAAATATAACTATTAAGTTAACACGTAATTAAACTAATTAAATAATTATGCTAGAATTAATAATAATTAAAATATCATAAATTTGCTGATTTAATAAAATATAAATTATTAATTTAATAATTAACTGCTAATTTATTTAGCTATAATCAACAGTGTCGCACGATTGTGCAATTCTGGTTGATTATCGTGGTCTTCCCGATATTCTTCAATGTCACAATCGTACTTGTACATGATCATAATCCTTTGAGGCTTACCTTAGCACGATCGTGCAGAAGCATCATTGTGCAACTCTGGTAAAGCTTCCATTTTTCATGACTGCTTTGTTTCTTTTGCTTAATGTATGATCTCTATATTATCTTTTCATTTTTACTTCCTTTTTATCTCAACTCATTCGAATACAAACGAAAATTTATAGCTGATTTCATTTAAAATTAATATGAAATTCATAAAATAATCATAGTTAATGATTAATAATGACTAATTGATTATAATTTAAAATAAAATGTAAATAATTAATGAACTAATTAAATTATAATTAATAGATTGATTAGTTATTATTATCAAATTAATTAGGTATAAATTCACTTGCGTGAATTAAGTGTGACTGTGACAAAGATAATTTTTCATTTCTTAATTAAATATATTTAAAGTACAGTCAGTTAATTAATTTTGATAAAATAAATAATAATTAAATATAATAAATTCATTGATGTATTAAATTAAAATTTATTTATAAATTAATTATTTATTATTAACTGTTAAGATTATGAAGTTATAATTAATAATGATTAATTCATTATTAATTAATTGATGTATTAAATTATAGTTTATAGATTAAGTAGAGGGTATTAATATTTAATATATATATTAGTTATGACCCTGCATTATTAAGAGTTAATTTTTGTTAAGTATTATATACTAATATTGAATACATGTGTAGCTCTTCAAATGTTAAGTAGATCCTCATGCACGGTTGTGATTTTTAATTAACAGCTATATGATATTTAACATCTTTTATTAAATAGTTAATGAATTAATTTAAAATTATTAGTTTGTTGATTAATTAAAACATGATTAATTGATTAATTAATTATAATATATTTAACACATATTTAAATATAACTAATTAAATAAAACATAATTAATTAATTAATCAATTAAATAATTTTGTTGGAATTAATTAAAATTTAAATATCATAAATTAGCTGATTTAATAAATTATTAATTAATTATTCATGATTAATTGTTATATTTAATGAGTGCAGGGTTTTAATTAACACCTATATGGTATCATAACATTCTATTGTTAAATAGGTAATAAATTAATTTAAATATCATAACTTTGTTGATTAATTATAATATAATTTATTGATTAATTAATTATAATATACTTAACACGTATTAAAATATAACTAATCAGTTAAAATGTAACTAATTAATTAAATAATTATGTTGGAATTAATAATAATTAAAATATCATAAATGAGTTGATTTAATAAAATATAAATTATTTATAAATTAATTATCCATGATTAACTGCTAACTTTATCTAGCTATAATTAACAGTGTCATGATCGTGCATAAGCACGATCGTCCAATTCTAGTTGATTATTCACTGCGCACGATTGTGGTTTCCCCGATATTTCTTCGCGAATCCTTTGAGACTTACCCCGACACGATTGTGCAACTCCTGTGAAGCTTCCATTTTTCATAACTACTTTGTTTCTTTTGCTTAATCATCGATTTCTAAATTTTCTCTTCACTATTTCCTATATATTTTTAGTTCCATTTCAACTTAACTCATTCGAATACAAATGAAAATATATGGCTGAGTTAATTTAAAATTAATATGAAATTCATAAAATAATCATAATTAATGATCAATAATGACTAGATAAGTAAAATTAATTGAATATAATTAAAATAAAATATAAATAATTATTTAACTAATTAAATTATAATTAATAAATTAATTACTTATTATTATCAAATTAATTAGGTATAAATTCACAGGCTTGAATTAAGTGTTACGGTGATAAAGATAAATTTTTTCATTTCTTAATTAAATATATTTAAAGTATAGTTGGTAAATTAAATTTGATATAATAAACAATAACTGAAATATAATAAATTCATTGATGGACAAAGATAATTTTTCATTTCTTAATAAAATATATTTAAAGTATAATTGGTTAATTAAATTTGATATAATAAATAATAATTAAAATATAATAAATTCATTTATGTATTAAATTAAAGTTTATTTATAAATTAATTATTTATCATTAACTCTTAAGATTATGAAGTTATAATTAATAATGGTTAATACATTATTAATTAATTGATGTATTAAATTATAGTTAATAGACTAAGTAGACATTATTAACATTTAATATATATGTTAGTTATGACCTGCATTATTAAGCTTTAATTAGTATTATATACTAATTTTTATTCAGGAGTGCGAGCTCTTGACAAAACTACATACAATTGTCCATGTGAGATTATAGGATGATGGAGAAAAATTCCGACATAATCATGTGTCTGACCTTGAGATTTGTTTATGATTATTGCAAAACACAAACGAATAGGGAATTGCAATTTGACAAAACGTATTCCATTTTTACAATTTTAATTAAAAAATTCATATATAATTAATTCATTGATATATTAAAATAAAAGTAAAATCTTCTAATCCTTCTAAATTGTTATCCATAAATCGTTGATAGATACTTGATGCTTGCTTTAAACCAAATGGTAATATATTCCATTGATAATGTTTTTTAAGAGGACATGTAAAAACTGTTAGAGGTTTCGTATTTTCATATAATCTTAGTTGCCAATACCCTAATTTTGCATCTAAAGTTGTAAACCATGTATGCTCTTTAAAGTTGTAAACCATCTTTTCGTGGAAGTTTATATGTATCACCAATAGTAGCTTGATTGAGTTTTTTTATAATCGATAACCAATCTTCGTTTACCTCTTTTTTGTTCAGCGGAATTATTTATATAAAATGTTGGAGTAGGATGTTTACTAGTACTAGGTGAGGTTAATTGTTTTGCTAATGAATCTGAAAATTCTGTGATAAATTCTTGTACGTCGTGTTGAGTATATGGTATATTATTTTGAATATTAACTTCTTGTGTAGGATCTTTTAGTTTGATTTCAATTAATTGTTGATCATGATTTTTAATTGGATCAAGGGGATTTTCACTACAAACATTTTGTAATAATATTTCGATTTCTAGCTGAATAGATTTATTGTTGAGAAGATAGAACTGAAGGTAATCTAATTTTTTGGTTAAGAGTTGTAATTTTTGGTAATATTTAGTATTATTATAAACTTCCATGTAGAACTAAGAATGTAAAATTTTCTATTATAATATTATTATAATAGATTACATACTAAATTAATTTAAAACTTCCATCGGCTATGCGTATTTGTAATGCTTTTTCTAATTTTTTCCAATTGTTTAATAATTGTTTTGAAGCAATACAAATAGTGGCTCTTGTATCTATGTACGAATTGATTAGTTTATTCTGAATTGTGACTTGAATAAAGGTCGTGTTGGGATTTAGTTGATAATTCTGATTCTATTTCTGTTTGTGATTCATAATGATAGATAAAAGAAATTGTAGAGTCTGTATAATAATCAGATTCTATAGGTTCTAATTGTTCCTGCATGGCTGATTGTAGTACGTTAAGTTTTTCATTATATTGTTTAATATTATTTTTATTTCTACATTTAGGACAAGTATTTGCATAATTTCCTTCTTCCTTACATGACCAACATCTACATGACTTTTTCTTTTGAGGACAATCTTGTTTTTTGAGTTTGAATTGTCTATATTTATATCTTCGAAATTGTTTTTTGTAGGGGATAAATGGTTTTCTTTTATAATAATGTCGAGGATAACGTTTCCATTTGTAAGCTTTTGATTTTTTATATGATTTTCTTTTATATAAACTTGGTTTGAATTCACATCCATATTGTTGTGGTACTTCAGCATGCTTAGAGCAACATAATTGAATATCTTGATGTCTTAATGCTATTTTTAATTTTAATTAGAAACATTGTTCAGCAAGAATTTCTTTAGTAATATGGATAGCTCCTCCTAAGTTATAAGCAATTGTTCTATGATTTCTATTTTCCTAAAATTTGGCTTCAACTTTTTGATTAACAATATAGGGTAATTTTTGAATAAAAATATGAATATACATTTTTTGTTCTTCTCGAGTTAATTTATAATAATATTTTTTAAAATAACATATAAATTCATCTAAATAGCGTATGTCACATATACGCATGTTGTTTAAATGCCATAAAGCTTTAACTCGTTCAGCATTTACTACTTCTTGTTTATATGAAATAACATCCTTGCCTAAAATCTCTTCATAAATTTTGCCAGAAATGACTTGAAATGTTTGAAGATTACTTGTTGCTGATTGATATAAAGGAGTAGTTTTAATTCCCTCAGCATTATCTAATAAAAAGTCTTGGACTACTCCTGACGTTATATAATTAATAAAATTCCATAATAATTCTTTATTCTCTATTTCTCCAAAAGGTTTTTTGTTGGTTTATGCCCTACAGCCAATCGCTTTGGTTGTAGTTTAGTGACAAATTATTTAAAAGGCATTCTTTATCTTGTACATGTTTAGATGTATATGATAAAGTCCATGGGATAATTTTACATTGCAAATGAAATTATAATGAGATTATAATTATGAGATTCATATTGCATTCATGAATTATTCCTAAAATGTTCTAGTCATTGTTCTATTAAGATTGGACATTAATAGAACGTAAAAAGACTAACACACGCTTCGCTTTTTTCTTATGAAGGAAGTAGTCGATCTCATAGGCTAAAGTATAGAGATACTTAAACAAGCGTGTGGGTGCTTGTTAGAGAACAAGTTCATTTGAATGCACTCGATATGAGAAATCTATTTGGAACATTACTTGTATGTCTATGGAATTCTCATTGTGATGATTGTATAAGTGATTCTTTGACTTGAGATCATCAAAGTTATCTTGTATGGGGATTGTTATGTTTTGATACTACTCGTGATCTATAAAGGTCATTTAAACGGTAGTCATTGGATATAACATGAACTGTATGGAGATAGTTGAATGATTAAGATAGGATTCATCACCCTAAAGTAATTAGGGAGAATGTTCCATTGTTCTCGATTAATATTGATTTGAGAAATCCTTGGCCAAGGTGGAATGGTATTTTGTAAGCAGTTTACAAATATCATTAATTGAATCAATAGCTAATGGCGGAGAACTAATATAATTAGACTCAAAATAGAGTAGACATTAATTCCATGCTCTATGTCTAATTGGAACATTAGTTGATGAAAGGATTGAATTATACGGAAAAATCATGCACGGAAAGGTTAGTCAAAACCACTTTGACATTCTTGAATATTTGGGTGGTCATGATACGTTGCTAGACGTCAATCCTGATATATGATTATAAATTGTTTAATTGGAGAATTAAAGATAAATTAAAAGGAGTTTTAATTTATCTAATTCTAATTATGAATTAGAATTATAATTTTAGTCATTGCCAACATATTTGGGAACCTAATGGGTCACACATATAGAATGGGTTGAAGAGAGCAAAATTAATTTAATCAAGTTGGACTTGATTGTAAAGTTTGAGAAACTTTATAATTAAATATGAGATATTTAATAAATAAGGATCAATATAAGATATTGAATCATATTCGGACATATTTGGTATTTAATTAAAATTATTTGTAATTCTAATTAAAGTTTAATTGAAATTAGTGTTTAATTTCAATTAAATTACCCAAACGTCCAAAGCTTATTATAAATAGGCTTAAGCTCTATGTAGCTAGCACTTCATGCTTAACCCTCTCTGTAAAAGTTACAAAGTTCTCTCAACCTATTCAGTGGATACCGTTAGAAGCCGGACACTTGTGCGGCTACGGTGGTTGAGACGGATCGGTTTCGGAAACTGTTCGAGGGATGCATCAAGATAAAGATCAAGCTTCGGAATAAGGTACGAATTAAATTCGCTTTATTTTGATTCGTGTTAATCATTTTATTGAATTAAATAGATCTTGGTTTTCGGGAAATCAAAAATCACGAAAAAATTTCGTGATTATTCCGCTGCGGTCGGATCAGATCCAGACTCGATTTTCCAACCGTGGTATCAGAGCAGAAATTTAATTCTATGATTTGATTAAATTATGTGATTGTTATTGATCGAAAATTTGGAATTAAAAGAATCGGATTTGATCTGATTCATGAAAGATAGAATTGAATATTTGTTCATTCTCCTTTAAGCGCATCTCGCTGTTTGCTTTTGGTTCGAACATTGTATTTGCGCACGGTTTGAGCCCTTGTGAAACTCGGTTTTATGAAATCTGAAAGTTCAGATTAAACACCCAAAAATAAGAACTCAAAATCGGAAAACAACGAAAACAACAAGACTCTTTATTTCAAAAGTTCGAATATGTTGTTGGTCGCTTTGCGTTTTCGAATAAGAAGGCTCGCTACGTCTTTGTCTTTGCTGTGATTTTTGGTAGAGAAGTCCGAAAATCTCAGATCCGGAAAAACAAGAGGGCAAATCTGAGACGCATGCGCATGCGATCGTTGAGTATTGGTTTTGTGTTTGGGTATCGCCGAGTCTTGGAGAAGACTAAATGGGTGTTGTTTGTGACAAGTTTTTCTAGAAAGTGTTTTTGTATGCTATTGTGTTTTCTGGATTTGTTGTTCTTAAAAAAAACAATCAATTGGCTGCGGTGTTGCTTGGTATACGGCAAGGAAGATAGCGATTGTAAGGGAAGAAATAGGAAGAAGAAGTTACGCAGAGAAGGAGTTTGTTTGGCTAAAATATAAATTTCAATTAAAAGGGTTTAATTGAAATTAGGTTAGTTTAAATTCTTAATAAATTTGAAAAGGTAGTTTTAATTGTTTGAAAATTGTTTTCAAGTATTAATTTTATTAGGAATATTTTAGATGTTAATTTAATTTTCAAGATGTTGAATTATTAAATTATATTAATCATCAAATCAATTCCAAAGGTAATTATTTTTCTTAATTTGATTAAGATTAATAATTACATTGATTCTTAATTAATTAATTAGAAAATTATTTCTAAAATTAGAATTAATTAATTTCAATTAGATTGAAGTTAATTAATTAGAAAATTAGTTTCTAAAATAAGGATTAATTAGTTTCAATTAGGTTGAAATTAATTAATTAAACTCCTTAAAATTGAGAAAATTGTTTTCTTAAATAATTAAGAAAGATGTTTCTTAATTAAATTATTTATTTCAATTTGATTGAGATAAATTAAATTTCATGTTTTATTTGTTTACGTAATTGTTATTTTATTTATTTAGAAATTGTTTCTTTATTTATGAATAATAAGTTTCTTGACTTTTAAATAAAGTATTTTCTTGATTAAATTTTGAAAATGTTTTCATTTATTAATTAAGAAAATGTGCTTTCTTTAATATTTTGAAAATAGTTTTCTAACTTATTAAAGAAAGGTTTTCTAATTAGTCAAGAAACAAATCTCTAAATAAATAACACATAAAGACTTTCTTAATTAAATTTAAAAGTGTTTTATTTAATTTTGAAAGTAGTTTCCTTTTAATATTAGAAAATAGTTTTCTAGTTAAGGGATAGTAATTTTAATGAGATTAGAAATGGTGATTTCTAATTAGATTAGAAATAGTTTTCTAATTGGATTAGAATATGTTACTTATATAATTTTGAAAAGAAGCTTTTCTAAATTATAATAAGTAAGAAGAATAATTAATTGAAAATTGTTTTCAATTAAATTATTATTAAAGGAGTCAAAACATAATTGGAAATAGTTTCCAATTGGATTTGAAAATTGTTTTCAAATCAAATTAAATTTCTATTTAGAATATAAATTTAATTTATTTAGGAATCAAGTGTTTTAATCTAATTTAATTTTTCCAAGGAGTTGGAAATGTTAATTTAGATTATGAAGATCAATAACTAGAATCATCTGAAGCTTGATGTTTTATGCATATAATTTGATTATGAGTGCATAAGTTGCATACTTTATTTATATGGTTGATATATATATTGGATGCATATTTTATGCATATAATTTGATTATGAGTGCATAAGTTGCATACTTTATTTATATAGTTGATATATATATTGGATGCATGATAAATTGTATGTTTTATATGTGTGATATTTTACATGCAATTTATGTTTGATGAGACATATGAAATTAAAACCCCTCGTTAAAATATTAAGTACACGTTAAGAACGTGATTGATGTCTTCCATTGTTATAAGAATAAACCAGAGTTCTGTTTATTGTAAGGCTTGTTGAGCAAACTCAAGGCCTCTTTAACCCGAATATGTTTAGTCTTATAATAGTGAGTTTTACTTAACTAAATTTGTGTGATTTGGATGAGCAAACTCACGATCACATGAATTTAGAGGCAAGGTTAGGAATGACATATAAGATATGTTGTGGCAAGAGTTGTCACCTAACGGATCTAGGAGTCACATGAGATATGATTGATAAAGTTGTTATATACCTAATTTAAGTATAGTTGGTTTGTTGAGCAAACTCAAGGTCAACTATACTTGAATGGGATCCTAGCCCACTAGAAAGATTAGAGTAATCTTTCCGAATAATAGTAGGGGCTATTATTTCGAATAAAATAGTGGGAGTAACCAAATGCATGATTAAAGTCCTAATCTTATTTGGTAGTCATGGCATATAATTGATTACTTGTTTTTCTTACACTTATATTTTGTTCTTAGTGGAATTTACCTTATTTAGTATAGTTGACACTAAGTTAGTGAACTCAACTTCTTGGATATAGGATATGTTTGAGAAAAGTTTTCAAAAGTTAGATAGAAAATTGTATGTTCATTATGCAATTTTGCTATAATTCCTATTGAGGATGTGGTGACAAAGTTGTAGAGATATGTCAAAATCATAAAGATGACAAAATGTGTTGACATTTTGAGTTGACTAATGTCTCGTAAACTTTGACATGTAAGATGTATGTCAACACCATGATAGCAAAATTGCAAGGGGTTGCATGGAGGAAGGTTGAAAGGTATAGTACCTTGTTGGAATTGTTCCACTTAATTTAGCCTACTAAAAGCATAATTATGGATTACAATTAAAGGCTTTTCTATAGTATGTCAACAGTAGTCATAAGAAGAAAATGATTGCATTATTTTTCTTGCCTATATGTGATATGACTGAGATCATATGTATTTCTAATTCATGCTTATGAGTATTTGATACTGAATTTAGATTCAGCATTATTGTAATGTTCATTGCATGGTTAGAAATAGATTGTTAAGTAAAAGTAGCTGATCCAATTTATACAAAGAGTTTCTATGTGTTGGATTAAATGAGGCTTATGCTTAACATAAATGACAAGAATTAAAAGTTGGATAACCGAGACAATCCTTTTATGCCATAATGGTTAAATCAACATAACGAGAATCATAAAGTTACATACTAAGATATATGTATCCTTTTGATTATGAATCGTATGGAACCTATGAAACTTGAAAAGTTGAAGAATAACCAAATCAACCTTTGGTGAAAGGATGATGATGGTATTGAATTGTTAAATTTTATACATGTGATGTATTGGATGGAATAACAATTCATAAATGATAATATTTTATTTTATTTTATTACTAATGACTTTATGTGATATAATCATATGTATTAAATAAAATGATGATTTAAAATTTTGAAAAGTTCAAATTATTTAAATCTAAGTAGAAATTAAGCATTGAGAATGTCAAGCACATCGATGAGATCATTGTGGTAAGTTTTAAATTTTCGGTTATTTATAACTAATGAGATTCTTTAGTGAATTCTTTCACAATTAAATTCATAAGTGTATGAATTTATGTAAGGAGTAAAATACAATATGAGATATTGTATGATGCAATAGTATTTCTTTTATAACAATGCTCGTACAATGACTTACCTTCTATAGTTCCGGTTAAATCAATTAGCAAGTTTTCATATTAGATATGAAATGCTAAGTCTTTGAAATAGTCAAAGTTAATGATTTAAGGATGTGATGCTTAGTGAAGCATATATTATCCATTCAGTTTATAATTAAATTGGGTAATAAAAGGCTATGAGATATCCAAAAGGGTTGGATATAACCTTACAGACCCAGTGAACAAATTGTTTGATTCAATGTATACTTATAGGAGAATGGTTCTCATGATAAGTAGTGGGAGTAAGAAGGAATTTAAAAGATTCAAATCTCATGACTATATACATATAATTGGAACTAGTGCCTTTAATGATACATTTGATGTATAGTTGAAAGGCTACGAGATATTGACAGATTCACTTTCATAATGAATTCAAAGAGTTTGTTTTGAAAATGATTGTGAATTTATCACTTCTACAAAAGGTTAGTGGGAGTATAGTTGTCCTCTTTAGTGGGAGTATGTGGAGACATATTGCTCACAGAGAACAACAGTTCTAATTTTCAATTGTTGAACATATAATAGTCTAAGAACAACTCTTGTTGGATATGGAAAGGTAGTAACTTAATTTTATGAATTAAATCTATAGAGATAGATTGGATGTTGTTAACTTGTTCTAAGTCCAAGTACATAGATAATGTACTAAAGACGTTTAGTATGTAAGATATCAGATACTTATGAAGTATCAAAGATATCCCTTATTCTATGTATGAGTTGATATTTGAGTTCAAGACGATGAGGATATAACTTTAGAAGTAAATCCTAATTAAGGTTTATTTACTTAGAACAATATCATTTAGGGTTGGAAAGGTTCCAACGTAGCAATGGTTGCTAATTAAGCCATAATACAATTTTCATTTAGTAGAAATGATTAATTGGATCAACAAGTTCTTTAGTGAACTTGATATAGTTTCTTTGCATTGTTCAAGACAGTAACGAACTGCAGAACATTAGAGCCATTAGGCATGGATAAGGAGCTAATGTCTCATCAAAGATCCAAGAATGTGTTTAGGCAAATTTTCTTAATTATGATGATAATTAAGATATGAGTTGTAAGATTTAAGCAAGTGCTCACTATAGAGAATCATGTAGAATTCTCTCATTAAGCCACTACTTCAATAGTAGAATAATCGTCATATGGTGATATGGTATTAGATACTTAAACGATTGGCTTAGTGCAAGTGGGAGATTGTTGGTTTATGCCCTACAGCCAATCGCTTTGGTTGTAGTTTAGTGACAAATTATTTAAAATTCATTCTTTATCTTGTACATGTTTAGATGTATATGATAAAGTCCATGGGATAATTTTACATTGCAAATGAAATTATAATGAGATTATAATTATGAGATTCATATTGCATTCATGAATTATTCCTAAAATGTTCCTAGTCATTGTTCTATTAAGTTTGGACATTAATAGAACGTAAAAAGACTAGCACACGTTTCGTTTTTTCTTATGAAGGAAGTAGTCGATCTCATAGGCTAAAGTATAGAGATACTTAAACAAACGTGTGGGTGCTTGTTAGAGAACAAGTTCACTGAACAGGCCCGATATGAGAAATCCATTTGGAACATTACTTGTATGTCTATGGAATTCTCATTGTGATGATTGTATAAGTGATCCTTTGACTTGAGATCATCAAAGTTATCTTGTATGGGGATTGTTATGTTTTGATACTACTCGTGATCTATAAAGGTCATTTAAACGGTAGTCATTGGATATAACATGAACTGTATGGAGATAGTTGAATGATTAAGATAGGATTCATCACCCTAAAGTAATTAGGGAGAATGTTCCATTGTTCTCGATTAATATTGATTCGAGAAATCCTTGGCCAAGGTGGAATGGTATTTTGTAAGCAGTTTACAAATATCATTAATTGAATCAATAGCTAATGGCAGAGAACTAATATAATTAGACTCAAAATAGAGTAGACATTAATTCCATGCTTTATGTCTAATTGGAACATTAGTTGATGAAAGGATTGAATTATACGGAAAAATCATGCACGGAAAGGTTAGTCAAAACCACTTTGACATTCCTGAATATTTGGGTGGTCATGATACGTTGCTAGACGTCAATCCTGATCTATGATTATAAATTGTTTAATTGGAGAATTAAAGATAAATTAAAAGGAGTTTTAATTTATCTAATTCTAATTATGAATTAGAATTATAATTTATAGTCATTGCCAACATATTTGGGAACCTAATGGGTCACATATAGAATGAGTTGAAGAGAGAAAATTAATTTAATCAAGTTGGACTTGATTGTAAAGTTTGAGAAACTTTATAATTAAATATGAGATATTTAATAAATAAGGATCAATATAAGATATTGAATCATATTTGGGCATATTTGGTATTTAATTAGAATTATTTGTAATTTAATTAAAGTTTAATTGAAATTAGTGTTTAATTTCAATTAAATTACCCAAATGTCCAAAGCTTATTATAAATAGGCTTAAGCTTTATGTAGCTAGCACTTCATGCTTAACCCTCTCTGTAAAAGTTACAGAGTTCTCTCAACCTATTCATGGATACCGTTAGAAGCCGGACACTTGTGCGGCTACGGTGGTTGAGACGGATCGGTTTCGGAAACTGTTCGAGGGATGCATCAAGATAAAGATCAAGCTTCGGAATAAGGTACGAATTAAATTCCGCTTTATTTTGATTCGTGTTAATCATTTTATTGAATTAAATAGATCTTGGTTTTCGGGAAATCAAAAATCACAAAAAAGTTTCGTGATTATTCCGCTGCGGTCGGATCAGATCCAGACCCGATTTTCCAACATTTTTCTATTTGGATAATAACTGTAATCGATTTGCCCAATTATTAATTTTTCGAGTGATAATACACAATCAAGATTAAGTATTCCATCAGATCCTAAAGGTATATGTTTCGATATATATTCAGTAGGATATCTGCGTACTTTTGATCCTTTTTAATAACATCCATGTTGATTTAAAAAATTATCAAATTACCATTGATATGAACGTTGTTGATCTTTTTTCCTTTTATCTCCACTTACATTTTCCCGTTTTACTTGTTGTCTTCCTACCTGTTGTTCTTGAGTAGAACTACTTTCGGGCTGTTCTTGATCAACATATAAATCTTGGTCGGATTCATAACCATAAATTATTTCATCTTTATCTGTTATTTGATGTTTTTTTTTCTGTATTCGAAAGTAAGGTTAATTTTTGTACTAACTGATTAATTTATGATAATTGAGCTTGTATATTTCTTTCAACATGTCCTAATGATTCTAATTGTGTAAGTTTATATTCTTCTACTGAATTGGATTTTAAATAGTCCATGGCCTTACTAAAATTCGAGGCTCTGATACCACTTTGACTTTCGCTAGTAGTTTTAATTTTTGTCGAGATTTTTGTTGTAATTAGGGTTGTTTTACATCTAAATTTGATGTTAAGAACTATTGTATTTCACTTTTAATTTTTGTTAAGATGTTTGTTGTACTTGGGGTTGTTTTACCTCTAAATTTGATGTTAAGATCTGTTGTATTTCACATATCTTTTCTTTGGTTTGTTTGTTTTCTTCTAGAATTGTTGTAATATTTGTATTGTACTTGTTTGGACTTGAATTAATTCAGTAATTTGTATATCTAATTGTTTTTGTCCTTCTTTTAATTCTTGAATATATTATGTAACACTCATAATTTGTTTGTGATATAACTAGTTAAATCTGTTAATTGGGTTTTTATATTTTCTAAGTCAGATAAAGTTTTATTCGGTGGAATAGGATCAGTAATTTTTATTGTGGTTTCAATATCTTTGTCATGTTCGATAAATCTAATAAGTCTGGATAATCGTAAAGATTGTGACTTCAATAGATAGGATGATTTGGAAGAAGATGTGTTATGTGGAAACAAATGTCTACGTGTATTAAGAGTATTTAAAGGAATAGGGTATTGAATTTCTAGTAATGTTCCTAATTTTGTTTTAAAATTTGTTCCTCCTTTGCAACATCATTGAATAATTGATCTAGATAAATTTTATCGGTGTTTTTAAATTCGATACTATGATGAGAATTTGTTAATGGATAACTTATTTGGTAAGTAATAGAGAAGGGATATTGCCCATTAGTCATTAAATCTTCTTTGTAAAATTTATATGCTAAGGTAATTTTATCATCAAGATTATGTGATTTGAGAGGAATCCCTAATTTTAAACGAGTGTTAAATTTAATTTTTCCATATGCTAAATTTCCATTCATTATTCCTATTATTTGATCATTTAGGTCATTCGTTCGTTCATCTACTATTGCTATTCTTATGGGGGAATCTATACCTTCTTGAAATGTGGATTTTAAAAGAATTTGTATAGTAGAGAGATGAATATAATCGATTTTTAATCGTTTGTCTTCGTGTATTTTTGTAATTATTTTGAAATTTGTTCTTGATCGATTAAATTGATTCAAATATGCCCATTACATTGATCCATTTTAATAGATGTTTTATGAATTATTTTTTCAAAATAAATAATATTTTTACGATCTAAAAACTGTCTAAAAATTGATGTTTGAATATCTTGTCCGACTTTTAAATTTAATTGATGTTAACCCAGGTTTCGGTTGGTTCTTGGTTTTGATTAGTCATTTTAATGATTTAATGATAACGAGTACTTATTTGATGATCGATTAATGTTCTTTCTAAGTGATTTAATTGTTGTGTATAAAAATTATATAATTGTTGAGCTAAATTTAATCTGTCTTTAATCGCTTGTAAAGCTCGAGGATTAGATATAATGAATTGAACATAGTTATAACGATTTTCAAAATGTTTGAATTCATCATAATATTGATTTTAATTGTTCATTATATTGTATATGATCCATTAATTGATTACAAATAAAACAATTAGGTGTTATCATTAATTAATATAAACTATATGTATCATATGTAGTAGCTAAGTTGAGATTAAAGAATTTACACCATAAATATTTTCTAAGTTGATAAGTAAAGCCAGTAATAAAGTAGGTATATAAAAAATCTAATATCTCTACAGGATGTAAACATAATAAACTAATAAGAAGCATAAATATAAAGGGTTTAACATAAAGTAAAGTAATAATAAGCTGGATGATCATGGATGATGCAATAACATAGAAAATCATTGTATGAAAACTTAATCTATAAGCTGGTTTATTTCTTTGACATATTCTTTTCTATTTCTTTGATTATTTTCTCGGATCTGTTTGAGGAACAAAATCATCTGAGTAGCCTCATATTCTTGGTTGTAATTTTTAGTGGTCTTGGCTATTTCTATCCATCTTTCATATCTTTCGATCCATTTATTCTGGCTTTCTTCTATTGAATAACAGTGATTGATTAATTCTTTGAGCATGGCTTTTGTCGTAAAGTAAGTCATATTCTAGATCTGAAACCTAGGTTAATTTAACGGCCTTCATGATCTGGGTTTTGTTGGATCTAAATACACATGGCACCATGGCTTGGTTAAAGCTCGACTGGATCGTGTGTTCGGTTCTTCCGCTTGGCTTCAGGAGTTCCCCCACACGACGAACCGTCATCTCCCTTTTTTATGGTCTGATCATCGACCCATGCTGGTTCAGCTCCGCCCTCCATCTTCCCGCCCCTCTTGGGATCTGCCCTTTCGTTTCCAGAATGCTTGGCTTTCCCATCCGGCTTTTGTGAATATGGTGGCTACCCACTGGCTTCCTCCCGGGGAAACGATGAGTCAATCACTCGCAACTTTCTCCCAGCAATTGACACGATGGAATACTACGGATTTTGGCAACATTTTCCACAAAAAGCGCTGACTCCTAGCGCGCCTGGGGGGTATCCAACGTCACTTGACGGACACTAACATTGATTCCCTGCTCGCTCTGGAGGCCAAGCTTAGTGATGACCTGAGTCAAGTATTGTGCGAGGAGGAATTATTTTGGCACCAGCAAGCCCGTTGTGATTGGCTCGCGCAAGGTGACCGGAATACGCACTTTTACCACACAGTTACGCTGGCTCGGCGAAAGCACCTGTCAGTGGAGCGCCTACTGGATGCTATTGGGACCCCCGTTACTGACCCTACCCGTCTTGGCCTTCTAGCACGCTCCTTCTTCGCTCAGCTTTATAGTTCGGAACCGGAGTCCACACCGGCGAGTCCCTTTATAGCTGAGTTTCCTCCTCTTCCTAACGCCCAACTCCAGGAGCTCTCCTTGCCCCTACATGCCGTTGAAGTCAAAACGGCGGTGTTTGCCATGCCTCCTAACAAAGCCCCAGGGCCCGATGGCTTCGCACTATTTTTCCAAAACCAATGGGACACGGTTGGGCCTTCGGTGATACACTTTCTTCTTCGGATATTTTCCCAGAATTGCTGGGACGCCACTTTGAATCATACTGTTCTGGTCCTGATCCCCAAAATCCCCTCCTTGTCTACCATGGCTCATTTCCGTCCCATTAGCCTCTGTAATGTTCTTTATAAAGTCATCTCCAAAATTGTAGTGAACCGTTTAAAACCTCTGATGTCCAATCTAGTGGCGGAGACTCAGTGCAGCTTCATTCCAGGGCTACACATCACGGACAATATTATTATTGCTCAGGAGGTTATTCATTCCATGAGGAAGAAATGCGGAAAGACGGGTTATCTTGCCATCAAGGTCGATCTCGAGAAAGCATATGACCATCTCAGTTGGGATTTTATCCGGAGCACCTTGCATCACATTGGGACAACGACGGAGCTGCTCCACATCGTCATGCAGTGTGTGACTACGGTTACTATGCAAGTTGCTTGGCAGGGCAGCTCAACCTCTCCTTTTACTCCCTCCCTTGGTCTTCGTCAAGGCGATCCCCTTTTGTCTTATCTTTTTGTTCTATGCATGGAGCGCCTGGGCCATAGCATCTCCCATGCCGTGGCCCAGGGTTCCTGGAACCCAATTCGGCTCAGTGCCGGTGGTCGGCCCATCTCCCACCTATTCTTTGCAGATGTCAGAAAGTTAATGTAGCCAAGACTAGGATTTTCTTCTCCCAGAATGTGGCTCCGGCTACTGTCCAGCAGCTGAGCCACAACTTACGCATGACCCGTACCCATAATCTCGACCGTTACTTAGGGGTTCCCTTACTTCATGAGCGCACCACGCCGTAGACTTATCAGCATATCTTGGATTTCGCTCGTCAAAAACTCTCTGGTTGGAAGGCCAAGTACCTTTCACTAGCTGGGCGAGTGACGCTCACCCAGTCAGTTCTTGCCGCCCTTCCGCTTACTCTATGCAGACCGTTCGCCTCCCGCGACAACTCTGTGACAAGCTGGAACGCACCATGCTCCAATTTATTTGGGGGGCTTCTACAAACCGCCAACCTGTGCACCTGGTTAAATGGGCCGACATTTGCCAGCCCAAGACTGCTGGGGGCCTTGGCCTCAAACGCATCCGACCTTCGAATGACGCTCTTTTTGTAACATCCCGTCCTCAAATGAAGGGTGAGGACCCGAAATATTGTACAAGTGTGCTCAAGGAGAGACAAAGGAAATGCAATGGTTTTGCTCATGCATCTTATTTAACATACATGCATTTACATAATGATTACTGGCTCATAAAGTGGTACATGAATTCATTGACAATTGTCATATATAAAAGATAGGAAATGTGAATTTCTAAAATTTATGGGTAGAAGGTGTTGAAAGAGTGAAAGTAGTATGTTTGTGTTGCTAAATAGACATTGTAAGAGATTATGTATGGCTTTGCAAAAAGGAACGTGTATGTGCATAAATCTTCACTGTTGAGTTATTACTTGGGAATAACATGTTGGAGGTTTTAAATTTTGAGTTTGCGATGAATTAAATGAAGAGTATAGGGTGAAGGATTGAAGTTGATAAGCCATCCTAAGTGTAGGAATGGTGTTCAGGAACTTTAACGGCAAAACTGTACTGATCTAGATGGAATTAGTCAAAGGGATCTTAATGAAAGCTGTAGCTTGTGTTTCCAGCTTTCTAACGCCATAAAGTATGCAATTTTTCAATATCGGGGCAAGAAGTTATGATAATTTGAAGTTTGGATATTGCTTAGGTGATTGCTAACAGGGCAGAAACTTTGATTGAAAAATTGACTTAGCTTGAGGTTGAAGTTGTGCTTTGGAGTTCTTCATGAACATTGTAGAGCTTGTTTTTATCTTTCCATTGATATAAGGCACGAAAATTTTGGACAAGGGAGTAGAAAATTATGATTTTTAGAAGTTCTGATGCTGTTTAGTGTGAAGCTGATCTACCAGTCACTTTGTGTGGAGTTTTTAACCCATTTAGAGGTCGATCTGATTTTTAAGACCTTCATAAAGGTTGTAGAGGGTTCTTTTAACTTTCTGTAGACACCAAGTTTTTCAAATTTGGAGTTTTGGGTCGAAAGTTATGGTGTTTACAAGTTGAGGTGTTGTTTTAAAGTTTTGAGGAGATTATCGATTGGTAATCTTTGAGTACATTTTTGACCTCTTTAGAGACCTTAATTGATTTTGAGTCCTTCTTGAAAATTGTAGAGCTCTTGTTTCTCTATGAAATAGACACCAAGTTTGTCCAATTCGAAGTTCGAAGTCAAAAGTTATAAACATTAGAAGTTGGAAGGTCAGTCAGGCTGACCGATCGGTCAGCCTGACTGACCTTTCAAGGTCAGCGTGAGCGCTCGTCAGCGCAAGCGCTCGACCAGCCCAGCGCTCGGCAGGCCGAGCGCCAGCCCGCGAGCGTACGCAGCTTGGCCAATTGGCCGAGTGGCATTTCTGTCGATTTTTTGGCCAACCGACCTCCCTTCACTCTTTTGAGCATAACTTCTTTGTCCGACCTTCGATCGACCCGATTTTTGAAGCGTTGGATTTCTAAGAAATTTTTTTATCTTTTCATACTAAATAGATTGGTTTTGACATTAAATGGAGAAAGATCGACCCGATTAAAGTGAGGTGACCTGTGAAAAAAGTCTAAATATTGTTCGGTATTTTGGAGATATCTTGAGCTATAGAGCTCGAATTGATCTGATTCTTCTTGTAAATTAAACTAGGGACATGGATCTACAATTTATCTGAAGGAGCCGATCTACAATTTAGCTTCTAAGATTTTCAATTTCTGGACGGAAGTTAGGCGTAGTGTTCAGTCCCAGTTTTGTAATGGTCAGAACAAACTTCAGTATTTTGGAGATATTTTGAGTTATAGAGCTCCAATAGATCGGATTCTTGTTTCAAAATGAAACTAGAGACATAGATCTACAAGTTATATGAAGGAGCCGATCGACAATTTAGCCTCTAAGACGTTCAATTTCTGGATTGAAGTTAGGTGTAGTGTTTAGTCTCGGCTTTGTAATGGTTTGAACAGACTTCAGTATTTTGAAGATATTTTGAGCTATAGAGCTCCAATAGATCGGATTATTGTTTTAAATGAAACTAGAGATATAGATCTACAAGTTATATGAAGGAACCAATCGGCAATTTAGCCTCTAAGATGTTGAACGTCTGGAGTGAAGTTACGTGTAGTGTCCTTATCGAAATAAGGGGCCAAGATGTCAGTTTTAAGGCAAAAAGGAAGGGCAGTTTTGGAGCATCACTTAAAGGGTTAAGTTTATAGGCTTAAATGGAGGGCATATGGGTCATTCCTCATTCATTAAATGACATGGTACTATAAAAGCAAGTGGGTTGTCGTCCTTCCCTGGTTGAAGCACGATACAAAAGAGCAAAATAGAAAAGAAAGAAGAAAAGAGAAGAGTCGAGAGCCTTCAGATGGGAGAAGAAGAAAGAAGAAAGAGTAAACTAGGGTTCGATTTTTATGGGTCTTTAAGCGAGCTCTATGAGTTGATCCAAGGAGGAAAAAGATGGAAGAAGAAGAGAACTCCATGATAAGCCAAGGAAAATTCCGAAATTGGTGAAGATGGAGGTAAAAAAATTGAGATTTTGATTTGCTAAGTTGTGAAAGGTTTTGATTCATATGACTTATGATTGGCATGGATTTGTGTTTCTTAAGCTCAATTTTAGTGTTTATGCAGTAAGTGATGTTGAATCTGGGTGATTATGGCTTAGGGAATTTTAACTTGGATGAAGGAAAAGAAGTAATGGGAAATTGATGCTTTGGATAAGATTCAAGCATGGATATGAGGTGAGTGACCTAGACGGTTCCTCAATTATTATGTGCTTAGAATTCTGTTTTTATAAAACTGTGGTGAATAATGGTGGATTAGTGAATTGCGTTTGATTATGGATTCCGGACAGAAGGTCTGATGAAATGGGAGATTATGACATAGAAGTGCAAATGGTCTGTGAATTTGGACCCTCCATGTTTGAAATGTGCATAAATAGGATTGTGATTAAAATGTGATTATGAACTATTTGTGTGATTGTGAACTATTTGGGATTGATTGTGATTGAAATACTGCATTTTTTTGACATATGCATTCCATAGATGAGTGCAAAATCAGATAATGGTAGTTGTGAACGAAGTAGTCATCGAGAGCTAAAAGCTCACCGCACTTGGGCCTTGAGCCTACAGTGATTTCAGAGCCTCATGTTCAACGATTAATGCGCCCATATTGGGACAATTTGAGCACTCGGTCACAACACCGAAATAAATGAGAAAAGTGTCACATACGCATTCCATATGCGTTTGAGTGAATAATTTGATTTGGTGAAAGGCAAAAAAAATGCCTTATACTTATTTGATTGACAAATGTGTAATGAACGAAACTGTGAAATGCTCCACTTCAAGGGTGGAATGTCGGACTAAAGTCCGATGATATGAGAAGTGATTGAAAGGGATAGATAATTGTGGGTGATACATTGTGACATATGCATTACATATATAAATGCATGATCAGATAATGATCGTTGTGACTAGAGTAGCCACCGATCAGAGCTACAAGCTCAACGATTAATGAGTCCTATATGAGACAACTATCAATGAGCCCTACATGGGACAGTGACCAATGAGCCCTACATGGGACAGTTATCAATGAGCCCTTCATGGGACAGTTATCAATGAGCCTTACATGGGACAGTGACCAATGAGCCCTACATGGGACAGTTATCAATGAGCCCTACATGGGACAGTTATCAATGAGCCCTACATGGGACAGTTGTCAATGAGTCCTATATGGGACAGTTCAGGCACTCGGTCACAACAGAATAATAATTGGAAAGTGAGTCTCATATATAATAAGTATGCATGACATAAATGATTAAATGATATTGAATGTGAAATAACTGAACAAGTTTATGTGATTCAATATGGTTGTTAATGAAATGATATGAATATGGGAAATATTGTGAAATAGGAAATAAAGTGAGATTGGTTCAGTGATTGAATGGGAAATAATATGAACATGTGCGATATTGGAAAAAAATGTGTAATGAAATTTGACTTATGAAATATATGTCTTATGTGATATGTGATGAGTGAGCCATTGATGATGGTCACTCACTGAGTTGGCAAAACTCACCCAAAATTTGCAAAAAAAATTTCAGGATTAGAAGGATACCCCGTTAAGCCAACGGGAGTATGTTTGTAGGATTCAAATGAAGGATAAAAGTCAGGATCAGTTCGCGTCTGCATTACATGTCTTTATTTATGTAATGAAATGTATATTTGTATTTGGAAAATAGGCCCGAGTGTCTATTGGAAATTGTCTATAATGAAATTATATATGATTGAATGAGGACCCAACTTGAGCATTGAATTCTGCATATATTGTTATGTAAAAAAAAATACCGACTACTGAATGAGTGTTTTAGCACGCCACCCTCACGGGACACGGATTCGGATATCACCGTTGATGTCGGGTTCGGGTCGCGTGGGAGTGGGGTGTTACATTAGGTAATATCAGAGTCCAGTAGTACAATCTTATATGGGCATTCTGTAATAGGGGTCAAGTGATATGCATATGCATAGTAATTATGTCATAGCAGACAACTGCGATTGATCCCCCAGTATAAGTCACATGCATGAGCATTTCCTTAAGAGTTGGAGCAAGAAATTGGTGATTATGAGAAAATAGAGGTTTATGGATAATTGGGAAATACGAAATGTATCTGGTCTCGTATGATGGAAAAAGGTTCACCTCAATTGGGATATGTATTCTTTGAGGTGATATCGATGTGAATAGGTATGTTATTGAGGATTGATTGAGGAAGATGAGCATATGAGTAAAACGAGAAACTAAAGTGTATAGATGGAATGAAATGAAATCGTGAAGTGGTTATGATCATGAAAGCATGAGCTTGGAACTAAAATGGTTATGCAAATATTGTGCTAAGAGTTTGAAAATCAGTATAAGGGGATATTAGAGGAAAATTTAGACTGAAAATTTCTAATGATTGCACGTCAGAAATTCTGGATTGGTTGAACACACTGTATCAATGAATGTAATATTTTGTTGTGTTTTGATGATATATCCTCGAATGTAATATTTAGTTAAAATTGATCTTCTTGAGATACTCAGAATGGTTGAAACGCAATTATGGAAAATAGTTGGTTGATGATAATTTCGTGAACAGTATCGATGATTATAGCAAGAAATCTTCTTTTAAAGAAGAATTTCCCACATTGAGTTAAGATGAACAGACGATTCAAGTTAATAGTGGTCATGACAGGAACAAATCGAAAATAAGTAAATACTAAATTAAAAGTGAATAATGGAGTTATATCTCAAGAGGAGACTCAAGCATAGCAAGTGAAATGTACTACTGAGATTCTATGCATTGTGTGTAAGGTAATGTAAAGTATCCAACTACGTGAGTGGATTTTCAATTTAAGGTGATCCTATTGCAACGTGAAGAGAATAGGTCTCTATAAGATTTGATACAAAATTGTTGGGAGATCTTAAATGGAATCTAAGAAAAATAAAACCAACCCACAAAGTGAAATACTCAAATGAAGTGGAATGTATGGAGGCACAAGTACGAATGAATAGGCATGTGAATATGTCGATGTGAATTAAAGGGGAATTAAATGAAAAAAAAAGAAAATTAGTAGAGACAAGAAGTCCTAAGGGGAGACTGAAAATGATGTGAGGTAATGTTACCTTCATTAAGGGATTAAAAAAAATCAATGTGGACTCAATGAAAAGATTTTAGTGATGTCTGTTGAAATCAACAGTATCCCAATAGAGATTTATGCAATGTAAGCAAATGGTATCAATTGGTGACTATGCTCATAGACGGTATTTTGAAAGTGTTGAAAAGTAAAAAGAGATATATGGATAATTGAGGAATCTGACACTGATGATAAGCATATCATTTGGAGATTGTGCAGTGTATGATGAAGTTTCACATAAGAAAGTATGATACAATATGTTGTAACAGTTTAATATGAGTTGATTTTGATAAGTGGTATCGGTACTATTGTTTGAAGTCTTGGAGACATTATATATGCTAAGGCATTCCTGTAATGTACAAATTGTATAATTTCGAGAAAATTATTGAGCTTGAAAGGTATGGACAAATGAATTCTATACTGGTAAAGATAGAGTGTAGTCTAAAACATTGAATAGACAATTCTAAAATGAATAGAGCAGATTCAGATATTGGGGTTTTTAAATTTAGGGCAATGAAGAGTGCAAAATGTCAAGTAGAATATGGGGTAAAATGAAGTGTTACTAGTGTATTGAAGTTTTAGATTCAGTTTTACTAGAAAGAGGTAAGAAAGTTTACGAGTTAAGGATTCAAAATGGTTAATCCCATAATGAATCTGAACTTTCGAGTGAAATCGGAAGAACGATATTTGGTGATGGAAATAAGAAGTATGTGTACCCGACGAAAGTGACTGGGCAAAGAAATTGTTAGAGAAGTACGTGGTTACATGTTTGAATTTCCGAGAGTGAGAAGTGTTTAAAGCTTATATTTTGGAGTTCATAGGAATATGAGTTTGTTGTATAGTTCTGATTGACTATAGGTATAACAATGGTGCGATGAGTGAGACAAAGGAAAGTGACTTGTGAAAGATGAATGGGTTAGATGAGGTGGATCAAAATTGGACAGATGAAATATAGTTAAGTGAATATACGAATTAAGTGCATAAACACTAAAGAATAGTGAATTGTCAAATGAGAGATGAATCTAAAATAAGAGCAAATGATATATGAAACATAAATGAGTTAGGTGAAGTAACACTCGATATAGTGAAAGGAACATAAGTGTCAATGTGTTAACACCAAAGTATAGTGAAGTGTCAAAAAAGAGATGAAGTGTTTTTGTGAGTAACACCTTGGCAAGGTGTACTCAAAATTGGAAAAAGGTATCAACGAAACTGTATGAATGGGTCATTATGAAAAAGTTTTCTTATGAGTTAGTAATATTGGTGAAAGAGGTATTGGATTTATATAATGTGATAAGTGAATAGGTTGAAATAATGATCTGATCCATAACATACGAAATAAAAAGTTGGAGTGTAATATGAAATATTCAAGTGAGATAGTTAAAAGCGTGAGATAGTCAATTAAGGGACTGAAAGATTTATTGAGTCTGTCTACTGTGATCTTTCAGAAAATAAGAAATTGAGGGATGAAGTGTATGGGAAATGGAGGGACATATGGAAAATAGAGTAACAGTAGTGATCAATCAAATGAAAATTTTGAGGATGAAATTTATTAAGGGGGGAGAATTGTAACATCCCGTCCTCAAATGAAGGGTGAGGACCCGAAATATTGTGCAAGTGTGCTCAAAGAGAGACAAAGGAAAAACATTGGTTTTGCTCATACATCTTATTTATCATACATGCATTTACATAATGATTACTGGCTCATAAAGTGGTACATGAATTCATTGACAATTGACAGGTATAAAAGATAGGAAATGTGAATTTCTAAAATTTAAGGGTAGAAGGTGTTGAAAGAGTGAAAATAGTATGTTTGTGTTGCTAAATAGACATTGTATGAGATTATGTATGGCTTTACAAAAAGGAACGTGTATGTGCATAAATCTTCACTGTTGAGTTATTGCTTGGGAAGAACATGTTGGAGTTTTTAAATTTTGAGTTTGCGATGAATTAGATGAAGAGTATGTGGTATAAGGTGAAGGATTGAAGTTGATATGTTGATAAGCCATCCTAAGTGTAGGAATGGTGTTCAGGAAATTTAACGGCAAAACTGTACTGATCTAGATGGAATTAGTCAAAGGGGACCTAAGGAAAGCTGTAGCTTGTGTTTCCAGCTTTCTAATGCCATAAAGTATGCAATTTTTCGATATCGGGGCAAGAAGTTATGATAATTTGAAGTTTGGATATTGCTTAGGTGATTGCTAACAGGGCAGAAACTTTGATTGAAAATTTGACTTAGCTTGAGGTTGAAGTTGCTTTGGAGTTCTTCATAAACATTGTAGAGCTTGTTTTTATCTTTCCATTGATATAAGGCATGAAAACTTTGGACAACGGAGTAGAAAATTATGATTTTTAGAAGTTCTGATGCTGTTTAGTGTGAAGCTGATCTACCAGTCACTTTGTGTGGAGTTTTTAACCCATTTAGATGTCGATCTGATTTTTAAGGCCTTCATAAAGGTTGTAGAGGGTTCTTTTAACTTTTCGTAGACACCAAGTTTGTCAAATTTGGAGTTCTGGGTCGAAAGTTATGATGTTTACAAGTTGAGGTGTTGTTTTAAAGTTTTGAGGAGATTATCGATCGGTCATCTTTGAGTGCATTTTTGACCCCTTTAGAGACCTCAATTGATTTTGAGTCCTTCTTGAAAATTGTATAGCTCTCGTTTCTCTATGAAATAAACACTAAGTTTGTCCAATTCGAAGTTTGGACTCAAAAGTTATAGGCATTAGAAGTTGAAAGGTCAGTCAGGCTGGCCGATCGGCCATGGCCTTCGATCAACCAGCTCGGCGGTCGGCGCCACCTGCCGAAGGCGCAGACGCATTTCTCGACCAATTGGCCGAGCGGCATTTCTGTCGATTTTTCGACCGACCGACCTCCCTTCACTCTTTTGAGCATAATTTCTTCGTCCGACCTCCGATCGACCCGATTTTTGAAGCGTTGGATTTCTAAGACATTTTCTATCTTTTCATACCAAATAAATCAGTTTTGACATTAAATGGAGAAAGATCGACCCGATTAAAGTGAGCTGACCTGTGGAAAAAGTCTAAATATCTTTCGGTATTTTAGAGATATCTTGAGCTATAGAGCTCGGATCGATCTGGTTCTTCTTGAAAATTAAACTAGAGACATGGATATACAATTTATCTGAAGGAGCCAATCCACAATTTAGCCTCTAAGATTTTCAATTTCTGGACGGAATTTAGGTGTAGTGTTCAGTCTCGGTTTTGTAATGGTCTGAACAGACTTCAGTATTTTGGAGATATTTTGAGCTATAAAGCTCCAATAGAAAGATTCTTGTTTCAAATGAAACTAGATACATAGATATACAAGTTATATGAAGGAGCCAATTGACAATTTAGCCTCTAAGACGTTCAATTTATGGATTGAAGTTAGGTGTAGTGTTCAGTCTCGGCTTTGTAATGGTCTGAACAGACTTCGGTATTTTGGATATATTTTGAGTTGTAGAGCTCCAATAGATCGGATTCTTGTTTCAAATGAAACTATAGATATAGATCTACAAGTTATATGAAGGAGCCGATCAACAATTTAGCCTCTAAGATGCTCAACTTCTGGAGTGAAGTTACGTGTAGTGTTCAATCTTGATTTAGTTTTGGTTCAAACGAAATATCTAACAGACTTCAGTATTTTTGAGATATTTTGAGATATAGAGCTCCGATCGATCTGATTCTTGAAGCGATGGATTCATAAGGCATAGAAGAACATCTATCTAGAATAAAGTTTTTTCAAATTATTTTATTTACCTGATCGAAATAAGGGGCCAAGATGTCAATTTTAAGGCAAAAAGGAAGGGCATTTTTGGAGCATCACTTAAAGAGTTAAGTTTATAGGCTTAAATGGAGGGGCATATGGGTCATTTCTCATTCATTAAATGACATGGCACTATAAAATCAAGTGGGTTGTCGTCCTTCCCTGGTTGAAGCACGATACAAAAGAGTAAAACAGAAAAGAAAGAAGAAAAGAAAAGAGTCGAGAGCCTTCGGATGGGAGAAGAAGAAAGAAGAAAGAGTAAACTAGGGTTCGATTTTTATGGGTCTTTAAGCGAGCTATATGGGTTGATCCAAGGAGGAAAAAGATGGAAGAAGAAGAGAGCTCCATGATGAGCCAAGGAAAATTCAGAAATTGGTGAAGATGGAGGTAAAAAAATTGAGATTTTGATTTGCTAAGTTGTGAAAGGTTTTGATTCATATGACCTATGATTGGTATGGATTTGTGTTTTCTAAGCTCAATTTTAGTGTTTATGTAGTAAGTGATGTTGAATCTGGGTGATTATGGCTTAGGGAATTTTAACTTGGATGAAGGAAAAGAAGTAATGGGAAATTGATGCTTTGGATAAGATTCAAGCATGGATATGAGGTGAGTGACCTAGACGGTTCCTCAATTATTATGTGCTTAGAATTCTGTTTTTATAAAACTGTGGTGAATAATGGTGGGTTAGTGAATTGCGTTTGATTACAGATTCCGGACAGAAGGTCCGATGAAATGGGAGATTACGACATAGAAGTGCAAATGATCTGTGAATTTGGACCCTCCGTGTTTGAAATGTGCATAAATAGGATTGTGATTAAAATGTGATTGTGAACTATTTGTGTGATTGTGAACTATTTGGGATTGATTGTGATTGAAATACTGCATTTTTTTCGACATATGCATTCCATGGATGAGTGCAAAATCAGATAATGGTAGTTGTGACCGAAGTAGCCATCGAGAGCTAAAAGCTTACCGCACTTGGGCCTTTAGCCCACAGTGATTTCAGAGCCTCATGTTCAACGATTAATGCGCCCATATTGGGACAATTTGAGCGCTCGGTCACAACACCGAAATAAATGAGAAAAGTGTCACATACGCATTCCATATGCGTTTGAGTGAATAATTTAATTTGGTGAAAGGCAAAAAAAATTTCTTATACTTATTTGATTGACAAATGTGTAATGAACAAAACTGTTAAATGCTTCACTTCAAGGGTGGAATGTCAGACTAAAGTCCGATGATATGAGAAGTGATTGAAAGGGATAGATAATTGTGGGTGATACATTGTGACATATGCTTTACATATATGAATGCATGATCAGATAATGGCCGTTGTGACTAGAGTAGCCACCGATTAGAGCTACAAGCTCAACGATTAATGAGCCCTATATGGGACAGCTATCAACAATGAGCCCTACATGGGACAATGACCAATGAGCTCTACATGGGACAGTTATCAATGAGCCCTTCATGGGACAGTTATCAATGAGCCCTATATGGGACAGTGACTAATGAGCCCTACATGGGACAGTTATCAATGAGTCCTACATGGGACAGTTATCAATGAGCCCTACATGGGACAGTTATCAATGAGCCCTATGGTACAGTTATCAATGAGCCTTATATGAGACAGTTATCAATGAGCCCTATATGGGACAATTCAGGCACTCGATCACAACAGAATAACAATTAGAAACTGAGTCTCATATATACTGAGTATACATGACATAAATGATTAAATGATATTGAATGTGAAATAACTGAACAAGTTTATGTGATTCAATATGGTTGTTAATGAAATGATATAAATATGGGAAATAATGTGAAATAGGAAATAAAGTGAGATTGGTTCAGTGATTGAATGGGAAATAATATGAACATGTGCGATATTGAAAAAAATGTGTAATGAAATGTGACTTATGAAATATATGTCTTATGTGATATGTGATGAGTGAGTCATCGATGATGGTCCCTCACTGATTTTGCAAAACTCACCCAAAATTTGCAAAAAAAAATTCAGGATTAGAAGGATACCCTGTTAAGCCAACAGGAGTATATTTGTAGGATTCAAATGAAGGATAAAAGTCGGGATCAATTCGTGTCTACATTGCATGTCTTTATTTATGTAATGAAGTGTATATTTGTATTTGGGAAATAGGCCCGAGTGTCTATTGAAAATTGTGTATAATGAAATTGTATATGATTGAATGAGGACCCAACTTGGGCATTGAATTCCACATATATTGTTATGTAAAAAAAATGTACCGACTACTGAATGAGTGTTTTAGCACGCCACCCTCACGGGGCACGGACTCGGATATTACCGTTGATGTCAGGTTCGGGTCGCGCGAGAGTGAGATGTTACATTAGGTGGTATCAGAACCTAGTAGTACAATCTTACATGGGCATTCTGCAATAGGGGTCAAGTGATATGCATATGCATAGTAATTATGTCATAGCAAACAACTGCGACTGATCCCCCAGTATGAGTCACATGCATGAGCATTTCCTTAAGAGTTGGAGCGGGAAATTGTTGATTGTGAGAAAATAGAGGTTTATGGATAATTGGGAAATACGAAATGTATCTGGTCTCGTATGATGGAAAAAGGTTCACCTCAATTGGGATATGTATCCTTTGAGGTGATATCAGTGTGAATAGGTATGTTATTGAGGATTGATTGAAGAAGATGAGCATATGAGTAAAACGGGAAACTAAAGTGTATAGATGGAATGAAATGAAATCGTGAAGTGGTTATGATCATGAAAACATGAGCTTGGAACCAAAATGGTTATGCGAATATTGTGCTAAGAGTTTGAAAATCAGTATAAGGGGATATTAGAGGAAAATTTAGACTGAAAATTTCTAATGATTGCACGTCATAAATTCTGGATTGGTTGAACACACTGTATCAATGAATGTAATATTTTTTTGTTGAAAATTGTGTATAATGAAATTGTATATGATTGAATGAGGATCCAACTTGGGCATTGAATTCTGCATATATTTTTATGTAAAAAAATGTACCGACTACTGAATGAGTGTTTTAGCACGCCACCCTCATGAGGCACGGACTCGGATATCACAATCGATGTCAGGTTCGGGTCAGGCGGGAGTGGGGTGTTACACTTTTGATGAAACTAGGCTGGGCTTTACTCACTTGGCACACCGCTCTGTGGGTTCGGGTGTTACATGCTAAATACCGGCTGCCCCTCGACCATATCGCCCTCGCTATCGATAGGACGGGGGCTTCAGCTACTTGGCGTGGTATCGCCATTACTTGGCATTTTGTGCGCCAAGGAGTCAAGTGGGATTTGAAGTCCGGAAGGAACATCTTATTCTGGCTCGACAATTGGCTTTCTGATTGGGGACCCCTAGCCTTTCTAACGCGCCCCCCGGTTCCTACCCATATGCTTTCCGATAAGGTGTCAGCGTATCTTACTCCTAAGGGCAATTGGCACTGGCCCCTTCTCCACAAGTACCTCCCTTCCACAGTTTGCCTTGCACTGACCGCCTCCCTCCCTCCCCTGATGTCTTCTGAGGCGAATACCTTCTTGTGGGGGCCTACTCCCAATGGGCAGTTTACGACGGCATCCGCTTATGCCCTCCTCACGGGTCCTCCCTCGACCCCTGGCCGTTCCCTGTGGGAGCTTATCTAGCACTGGGATGAGCCCCAACGCATTCGGACCTTCCTGTGGTTACTTGTCCAACAAAAGCTTCTGACTAATAGCCAACGGGTGGCTCGTCATCTCACCTCGATCAGCACGTGCCCTTTCTGCGATCAAGAGGAGACCATCCTTTATGCTTTTCGCGATTGTCCTCGAGTCCGTGCCTTCTGGGCCCAGTTTCCATCAGCAGTTCTCACCACCAGTTTTTTTCATTATGATGTCGTGGCTTGGGTGACTTCTAATCTCACCACCCACACCCTCGTTCATCAGTCTCCGTGGGCTACGGTGTATGGGGTTGCCTGCTGGTTTCTGTGGAAATGGCGCAATCGTAGTCTCTTTGAGTCTGATTTTTAGTGGTCTATCGCAGGTCACCACATGGTTGCCGACTATGTCCACTAGCTTCACAGGGCTCGACTTGTCGAACGGACGAGTGGTCTCCGCCGCAGCTCCAGTGTTTCAACGTCCAGGGGTTCCTCTGAATCCCCAGCTCCAGTGGTCCCCGCCGCAGGAAAGTTAGGTCAAACTCAATACCGACGGAGCTGTTCGATACGGTCTCCCACTAGCAACTGCTGGTGGTTTGCTTCGGGACTCTCAGGGCTAGTGGTGTAGTGGCTTTCTCCATCGGCTGGGCCGTGACTCTCCTCTTGAAGCTGAGCTATGGGGCGTCCACTCGGGCCTTCAACTGGCATGGGATCGGGGATATCAAAGGCTTGTCCTGGAAGTCGATTCCCTCGAGGTGATCAATATTCTTTCTACTTCACATGGTTATACTACTGACCAGTATCCTTTGGTTGCAGGTATCCTTCGCCTCCTCCGCCGCCCCTGGGAGGTCCAGGTCCGTCACGTCTCCCAAGATGGGAATCAGAGTGCTGATTGTTTGGTTTCCCTTGTAGCTTTTGCTCCTCCGGGCTTACATCTCCTTTCGGAGCCTCCATCCTTAGTTTGGGCCCACATACAACGGGATCTTCCTGGCTCGTTGCTTAGCCTGTCTAGTGCTAATATGATGTAGTCGTTTATTTTTCTTTTTCTCTATACCAAAAAAAAGGAGGTCTAGAACTTGAATAAGCATGAATATAATTGAATAATAAATGATG
This sequence comes from Erythroxylum novogranatense, assembly GCA_029891385.1. NCBI lineage: Eukaryota > Viridiplantae > Streptophyta > Magnoliopsida > Malpighiales > Erythroxylaceae > Erythroxylum > Erythroxylum novogranatense. The sequence continues at coordinate 59,254,284 of CM057225.1, read as the reverse complement.
AAATTGTAAATACTGAAGAACTCATACCTAATTCGCTTTCTTTTGATCACCAAAACAGAAGGCCTTAGAGAGGAAGAAAGCGGGATAGATCTTCGTATTTTATTTCATAAGGGTGTTAGACGAGGTCTTACATTATATAGGCAGAGAATGATTAAAAAAAAGGTTAAAACACAGTGGCCAAATGATTGACATAAAGTAAAAACAAAGTTAAAGACTAAAAAACAAATGACCGACATAAAAGATTCCTTACATCTGAAAGAGAAAAAGTAAAGTAGATTCCTGACAACTAAAAAGAAAAAGAACTTTAATAATTGATCCATCAAGCGGACCTACATCCTTGCTGAGTAGAGGCTTCAATTATTCTTTAATAAACATCATCATAATATTATCTAAAAAATCTAAAAATTATCACAATATAGTCGTAAAAATGTAATATCTATTATGTATCCATATAAACATGAATATCATAGATGTGATAGATTCAGTGACACTCGTGAGATCTTCGATTTGAATACAAAAGGGATAAAAATTTAATAGATCGAATATTCAGAATTAAAATCAAACCATTAAATCAACTTTGTTAATAACTCCATATGACTATTTAAATTTTGGTATAACTGTTGAAGGGAAAAAGTATAAAACAATTGCATTTTATATTTTACAGAAGATGATAAGAATTCGTGAAATATAAAGACAATATTATCCAAAAGGAATATAATATGATAACTTAATAGGTAGAAAATTTAAACTTGACAAACCTAACATTCTAAATCACAAATGAAATTAATAAAATTTAATAAACAGAAAATTAGGAAGAAGGGTAAAGAATAACTTACAGATTGCTGTAATCTCTTGTTTGTTGAAACAAGAAAGCTGAGTCATGTGGAATATGCACATTTTATAGTTTGAAGATGGAGAATTGTGATATCAGAAGTTAGGTTACAAAGTTACATTAGACAATGAAATATAAAGACGTTGTTTGATTGATTTAGTAAAGAAATAATTATCATGTCACTTCTTTTAATTAGAAAGCAGCTAATTATAAATGACGACGTGTCTGATTGATTGATAGATTAACATGTCATTTAAAAGATTTAATTTTCAACATTTCAATAAATATATTATAATTTATTATAATTAATAAGTTAATAAATTTGTTTATTAATGATAATTTTCAAGATATTTAATTTTCATGTATACATGTGTCAAAGGTGCATAATATATTACAATTAACCAATGAATTAATGATCATTTGATTGACGAATTAAATAAATATTTTTAATTAGTTAATTGATATTATCATTATTATTATCGTTATTATTAATGATGCTGTGAATTTTCAATTTTGAATTTTGATTATCAATCATGGAATAAATTTTTCAAGTATTATTCAGTAATTAATAGAAATTATTATTATTATTATTAATATATAATAATTTAATTAATTAGTATCTAATCGATGAGTTTAATAATTATTTTAATTAATTGCTATTATTATTATTATTGTTGTCGTGAATTGTCACGGCTTGGATATTTATATATATACATAATATATAATAATTTAATTAATTATTATTTAATCAATGAATTCAATAATTATTTTAATTTATTGTTATTATTCTTATCACTGTTGCGGTGAATTGTCTCAGCTATGACTTGTTAAGTCACATCAAGTATATGTACATATATACATAATATATTATAATTATTATAATTAATAATTAATTAAATAATTACTATAATTAATTGATATTATTATTATCATCATTTCTAAATCGTGACGGTTGTGACTCGTTAATTCACAGCCTTACATATGTACATATATAAATAATATATTCTAATTACTCAGTAAATAAATTTGTTTATTATTATTGTTATTGTTATTATTAATGAGGCTGTAAATTGTTGTTATAACAATTATTATTACTAATCATGGCCATCAACTTACAATCATGGATATCTACATAATATATTAAAATTTAATTAATTGCCGTGTTACTAATGAAGTAAATAAATAGTTTTTAATTAATTGGTGTTATTATTATTATTATTACTATTGTTATTATTAATAATAAACTTGTGAATTGTCACAGCCATGACTTATAGATAATATATTATAATTAATCGAAAAATAAATTTGTTTATTATTGTTACTGTTCAAATGGGAAAAAGAGGGAACGATGTTCAAGCTGTCACGATCGTCAATTCTAACTGACTCTTCGCACTCGCGATCGTGCTTCTCACTACAAGAAATTGTCAATTTATCGACGAAAATTACATTTTGGTGCCAGAAAAAATCGATCGGTGAAGTTTCCGTAGGTAAAAATACCGACCGAAATATTCCGTCGCTGTTTAACGACGTATTAACAACGGAAATTTGTTGTCGTTATTTATATAACGATGGAAGGGGCAAGTGAGATTCCGTCGGATAAATTTAGCGACGGTCTTTTGTTCCATCGGTGGGGCGAAAGTATATTCAACCAATTTTCTGAAGGTGTTTTTGACCGTCGGTAAATTTCGTTATCGTTTTCGACGGAAATGTTTCCGTCGGTAAGAACTGATTATATTTTTTTATTTCGTTGTTTTGTTGTTATAACAATGTTATATTATATATATACTTTATTTATTTGTGTTACGTTATATTATTTGTTCATAATATATTAATTTGTATATATAGTTTGAATAATGAAAAAATTAATAAATAATAAAACATATAAAGAAACTCCAAATTTAATAATTAAAAAATAAGAAAGAACAAATCTTATGTTTTTTAATTGAAAACAAATGACAATGATAAGCTAATGTCGTGGTGATCATGGATGCTTTGAACTGTTTCCCCCCTCTTTAACAGTTCCATCTCTTGCCTAAGCTGAGTCATCTGCTCCATGTGTTGTCTCTCCTTAGTCATCTGCTCCACCTCCGCTCGCATCTTAGTAAGCCGCTCCATCTCCTCTCTCCTCTTAGCTGCCTGCTCCATCTGCTCTAATGACTCTCTGATCTTTGATACCTACTCCAGCTCCGTCCTCATCTTCTCACTCATCTGCAGACTCAACTCCTCTCTCATTTGCAGACTCATCTCCTCTCTCATCTACAGACTCATCTCCTGTAGCAATTGCTAAGTCATCTCTGCTCTCAGCTGTTCTCTCATCTGTAGACTAATCTCGTCTCTCATCTTAGCTATCTCCTCCATATGCTCCTCACATTGATTAACTAGCTGCTCCCTCAATGTGTCCACTGTGGCCCAAAGCTCCGATACGACATGAGTTTGCGATAGCCGAGCAGATGTTGTTGTACTAGAAAGGGAAGAGTGCGAATAACGGGTGTTTGCATATGAGCCCAGGCTGAATATTCTTCCACGACGGTCCCTACCACCCACGACATCAAGATATGTCTGAGTCTCGTCCACAGGTTGTTCCTCCTGAGATTGTCGCTGAATATTTTGTTGTATTTGGTCCTATTAGGAAGCAATCTTTACATTAGTAATTAAGGTATAATTGTTAAGAAATTATTAAAATATGTTAATTTCACTTACATTCAGTTCTCTACATAGAGTGTTGATGAAGGTGACACCATCATGTTTCTTCATGTGGGTGTGCAAAAATACCTGGATAGGTATTGGCTTCGTGCCCAATGACTTTTCCTATATGTATAACTTAAATTGTCAGATGTTAACTAGAATTTAAAAAAATTTCGCCAGAGTTTCCTCTATATATATGATATTTGCCCCCTGTTTAACAAAGAAAACAACTTCACACAGCCATATATGGCACCAGACATTTATATCATAATCACTATGTTCAATAAAGCGAAGCAAAATATATGTAAAATTGGTGTGAGAGAGTAGATACTTACTAGTCTATGTGCATGCTCGTAGTGGGTAATTGATCCTCCCGTATGCACTGGAAGACTCGCACTTCGACCCTTCACGTCTGTTATTTAATTGCTCTCTGATATGGACATTGCCGCAGGTGATGTCCAATATTCGGTCCAACGAGTCCAAATTTCTTCCGAAATATAATGTGATCGTGCACCAACCTTGCATATTGCATTAATTAAGTCGCGATAACGTATACGAGCTTTCTTTTCCCATTGTTTATACATGCTGGCGTCGAAACAAGAATCCCAGTAAAATTCTTTCTGAAATAAGAAGAGTAAGAATAACAAAATGTTAATATTTTAATGAACATTGTGAATATAAAGCAATGTAAGAAGAAAATAACTATTATTTGTACCTAAAACTCCTGAAAGTATAATTGCTTTGTGGTGTCAGATAAATTCTTCCACACATAACCCTCTGGTTCAATTCTTTGCTTGAACGAGGAAGTCATATTTCTTGAAGTTGGTCCAGACGGAACCAACCTAACATGCCAAATTATGTTATCCTATGTAAAAATTGATAAAAGTAAAAGTTGATAATAAGAAAATTGTGAAGTGTTTTGATTTCACTTACTGGTCATTGACAATAGAAACAAACTTTCTTCCATTAGGTCCCTCAATGCCAGGCTGACGGACGTCTCCTGCTTCCGGTACACTGGTGTTGGACGATATATGCGTTGCAAAAGGGGATGGTGTAGGCTGAGAAGCAGTCGGTGATGCCTCAGTTGCAACTCCCGGCACGAGAGGTGGAGGAGGTGAGTCAGTAGGAGCGGCTGATTATGACAAACCACCTTCACTATAAGTTCCCCCGAACATGGCTTGAAACCTCGATCACATGACCTCACGTTATCTCTTCGGTCCCATTCTTTTCTTGAAATTCAAATTTGCCCAATTCTCTACATGTACAGTTAATAATTTGAAAGCAATATTTTACACAACACATTGAGAAGAAACTATGGCAAAATTGAAGGTTAACATATTGTTATCAACAATAAATGAACCTTAACAATAATATAAATATGCACTGTTTAACGAAGTCTTACAGATACAACAATAAATCAACGTGAAAGCTTAGTGTAATAATGTCTGGCAGTACAAAAGCACATTCATATAATCATTTTGTTTGATTCCATATAACATGGGAGTCTGTAAAGGTAAAAGAGTCCCCAATGTCTGGGTTCCCGAGAAGAGTTCTCAAATGTTCAAACGCACCAATGAAAATAGTGAAACTTCGTCCACCTGCTGTACGTTGTTGATCATATTCTTGGAATAGTTTTGAACCTATAGCTATACTTGTTGAGGAAACAGTGAATGACTTCCCGGTCTTAGAATGGAAGACTAATTCTCCGGATGAACTACTAACAGGAACAAATCTACCTAAAACAAAATCAGTGAAGAAATGTTGAAATCGTGATATTAAAAAACCATATAAGTAACGAAAACGGTATATTATTAGTAACTACACTAGTAGCCTATCTTACAAAATAGTAGAACCCTATATAGCTTCTGAAAGAAAGAAAAAACTCATCCCAGGGATTAGTTATGCTTCAAAATTTTTGTACCCTCTAAGCTAATGTTAGTATTCTCTACATCTATAACATCATCCACTTTGTTTATGACATGTTTATGATATGAGCCTTAGTTTTCCATCCTATAAAATCAATCAGTAGTGAGATTACTATCAAAATGTTAAGAGTTATGAATTCTACAGATAACATTTAACAGACTATAGAACTAGTTTCCACCTTTAAATCTTTATTATCCCTTACTTGAGAAAGAATGATTGATTGAGGTTTAAAAAAGATGCCACCATCTCATTGTTGACCCTCAGGGTTTATACTAGAATTTTTGTTCTATTTCCTCTTACAATCTTTTATTTCTCTTATATTCTAGCCCCATCTACGACCTTAGCTACTCATCTACAAAGAGGGATTACTAATGATTTATAAATTGAGTTGTGAAACCTTCTAATAGACCTCTTCATCTTGTTTCTCTCAATAGCCACTAGATGTAGGGACTTAGTTGAAATTTTGTAAGTACTCTTTTAAAATTCAACCTTGTTGCTTCAACTGCTCAAATTCAATATTTCATTTTCCTGAAGAGACAAACACTTAAAAAAACTTGAATGATTTTTTCAAATATTTTGTGGTACAAAATACCTTATTGGATAAGTTGCTTTTCTAAGTTTGTTCCATTTGATTGCTGACCTATTTAGTTAAAAAGCCAATTAACTTACTATTAGTAAATCTTAAAGTGCAACATATCTTCTCTACATTCAGTAGAAAATATTTAGCATTTTTCGAACCTTACAATCAAATGTGGAGGCTTAAACATAACAAAATGTATTAAATACTTATAAGGATCATCAACTTCTTCATTTGAAGTAATAGTGGATTGTGAAAGTACTAGTACTAATAGTGATGGTACCATTGGTGGCTAAACCATTTAGATATTATGTTAGCTATATTTCTCATCATGTATGCATTCTATTGTATAAAAATTCTTATATTCACCACATCAACTTTTGGAGTTAAAGTTAGATATGGAGTTGATGTTGGTGTAATCCCAACTTAATATCTCCTACCACGATCTTAGCTTAGAGGTACTAGATTAACCTATATTGATGGTTCATCAAGAGTCAGTGCTCCTCTAATTCACACAAGACTCTCATCAGTCATCTACTTACTTTGCTATAAGGGAATAAAGAACAAACAGTTAACTAAAGTCAATCGACTTTATAATAAGGAATTTAAAGAAATGAAATTTCAATCCTAAACTCCATAATGCACCAATTATAATGAATATTGTTAACTAGTAGAATTTAAGTGTATAAAACTTAATATAGCCTTAATTAAAGCCTTCCCACCATGAACCTTTAAGTCTAATTAGTATATATCATAATCACAAATCAAACCTAAACGTTGAAACCAAATTTGACACACTTTAAACTTGGAGGGTGTAATTGACTGGGATTTAAGGTTATAGAGGCAGATTTGAATACTATAAGCATTGATATTTGTCTAAGATTCCATTAAAATGTAACATATCTCACAAAATATCCTTATAAAAACCCTTATAGTAACGATAATTTTTAAATATGTAATAGTATATAACCTTATGAATTTTCCAATTAGACCATATATACTATCGTAAAGGGTTGAATATAAAAGGCAAAGGAGTACATATTAAGTATGTATCAATATAAAAGTAAATGAGTCTTCCTGGTCTCCAAAATGAAAAGAAAATGCCTCCATAAGAAAGGTGTATGATCACTTTGATACTTGTATTTGTAATAAATAATAATATCATAAATAAAAATGGTTAATTATCCTATTTTAGTGAGGATGGATTCTTCCTACCTATGTCCTAATGAAAGTGACAAACCCTCAACGCATGACATTTATCATCCTCAAATAATTAAACCATCAGGTAATATCCTAAATTATTTCCATAATTGTAAGTCACATCCAAAATAAGATCATAAGTTAAAACTAATGAGCTCATGTTCTAATTTAACCATCATCTACAACCATGATCCTATTGAAATTTCAGCAGCATTTTCCCTATAATTTGGACATCCCGCTTATGAAATAAGGGTCCCCCTGCAATGAAAACACACTTCTATCTCAACCAGTAATCACAACGCAATTTGGATCTCCATACTACATGTATGTTGTCAAGTTTCACATCATGGAAGACATCAATAAACGATTAAGGAACATGCTATAGGAAGTTCATGTATAACAACATGAATCAAGAGCAAAACAACAAAAAGAAACAAAAGCATCTAAGCAATGACCTCAATCGCATTGCATAGAAGTGTTGCTGAAGAACGAGATCGGAGATGAAGATGATAAAGCTGCAATGAAACCAACGCTAAAATCATTCATACGTTCATTGGAAATATTATACTCCACGCATGACATATTATACTCAACGCATGACATTTAAAGGTGATAGAGGAATTAGAAAAGGTTGCCCTTTATCACCTTATATTTTTCCTCAGGTCATTGAAACTAATCAGGCTGATCTCTTTTAATATTTCATAAGAGACGCCCTACAAATATTACTACAAGTATAAGAATTTGAATCAATTTATCCTTTACAAATGATTTAATACTTATGTATGGTGTGGATAATGGTTCTATCTAAACTCTCATATAATGTTTGCAATATTTTACTAAAATATTTGGACTCATATTCAATAGAAATAAAAGCTAGTTTTTTTAATATCTTTTATCCATGGCTCTTTGTAATGGGATCTAACACAATTATTTGATCTTAAACTGAGTAAGGCCCCCTTAAGTACCCAAGTACATCTATTTTAAAATTTAGACATATTTAATATGATTATGTGACCCTATTTAATGCAATCTAGAAATGAATCAATAGCCACAAAAGCAAGGCTCTCCTTTATATAAGAAAATGCCAATTAATCTCTTATTTCCTTAACAGCAAGCATATCTTCTAGAGTTTCCAATTATTTTTCCATTTAAGCTTATTAAGAACATCAAAAGAATCCTAAGTAATTTCCTCTGTAATAGATCTAGATCCCTAAAAGCTGGTCCCAAAGTTAAGTGGAAGGATGTTTGCCATCCTAAAGCTTAATAAGTACTAGGAATAAAATGCATTTGAGCTTCAAGTAAAGTACTTACAACTATGATAATTTGACATTTAATTAATGATAAAGAGACTCTATAGGTTAAGTAGATGCAAGGGAATACTTTAAAAGTGGAAGCTTCTCTATATAGCCTATGCTTAACGTTTCTTCAATCACTAAACACCTATTGAAGCTCAAAGACAATATTGTCAACGAAATGAAATATTTGATAAGAAAGGGGAAAGATACCATTTTTTGGTTGGATAATTGCACAAACTTTATATTATTACATTTGCATACTAGATTTTCCTTTATTTAATTTTGTAATTCTTGTCAATGATAAGGCCAATGTAGCCATAAGAGAGAATAAAAGGAGTTGCAAGTATAGAAGTATCCCGAGTATACTTGCATAATTCCCAACCTACTCTCGCATTCCCTCCAAAATGAATATTGTCATCATGCTAAAGAATAGATTTGGAAATTCTGCAATTCCTCATGTCCATCCTAATTAAATCCTGATCTTTAAGAGACTCCTCAATCTAAAATTGTATGGTTTAAAGGACATGCCCTTAAGATTTCCTTTATCATTTAGACGGAGGCTATAAATTGCCATATAAGTTTGGATCAAAGGTAATCAAATATGATTATTTTGAACTACCAATTCATTAATCAAGGGTTGGAACTGATATTTGTTTCTTCTTTTAGTTTCCAGGGGAAGAAGTGTTTGATAATGTCTACTTTCTTATGTTTGTTGTTCTAGGTTATGGAGACAAAGGGCCATATGTATTAGCCATCTGTCCTGCACAAAAATTTACTATATTTGTATTATCTTATTTAGAACGGGCTTAAATGTTCTTTTTCCTCCATTCAATTTATATAGTTATATGTTTTGTTAGTTAAGAATAGTAGATAACATGCGAAGCTTGATAAAGAGACCATTCACAAGACTTATAGTGGGTTTGATAGTAGTGAAATGTTAACCATACAATTTAATTAACTAAATTATATTTATTTAAACTTTAAATGAATATCACTATTATGAAAAGATTCAAGACTAGGAATTGTAACAAAATAGACAAAATATTAGCAATATCAACAACCAAACTTGAAATGGAATAAGTGATAGTGACTAGAAAGAAATTTTCTAGACATTGAAAACAAACACTTCCAATCTCTAGCCATTAGATGGATGAACTATCGAAATAAATTCATGATAGATCATTCCATTAATAATGACTATAAGAAATTGCTTTCATCCTTATCTCATACGATATACAGTGAAATGAATTTATAATAATTTCATCAAGCGGCATATTTAAGAAACACTTTAGAATCATAAATTAGCATTATAGAAGCTAAAGTCTCATAAGCATTTAAATTTTCCTTCAACCAAATGTTTAACTTTAACATTAAATTTTAAACTTGATCAATGGAACTTCTAATGATAAGATGAAAACTCAACAAAAATCTAAATAATACATACATACATACATACATACATACATACATACATATATAGATGTATATATATATATATATATATTACCTGAATAAAGAATAAGCTCTATATATAAAATAGATAGCTATAATAAACATCATACATAAAAATAATTGCTTGCCAAAATAAGCTCCATATACACAAACGACTAGTCTCAATGTGCATCATATACAAAAATAGCTAGGCATAATAAAGTTAGTGTATTTTTCTTTTCTTTTTCCTTTATGTTGGTCTTTGTATCAATTGGCTATTATGACTATCAAGAGCATTATCATGTATCTCTTTGAATATTTTCTTGCTTTTATGCCTTATGCAAATGACTTAATTAGTGTCTTAATTAAATAACTAGGAGGTAAATACTACATAGAAAAAATGTAAATCATCTCAATATTTAATATTTAATTTAACAGATTAAAATTAAAATTTTAATAAGAAGATTATAAATCATCTCAATTTAAAAAGGAATACACGATAATTTGTAAATATTACTTAAAATAGATTTTATCATGTGACTCTAAATTATTAATTTAGTAAACAATTCATATAAAAGGCAAAATTTATGAATCATTATATATTTAATAATTTAATTAATATCTATTCGAAATTATTTTATACAAATTTCACCTTATTTAATGGCTTTAATTTCTAGACCAAACGTAGCTTTCGGATTAGTAGCATAGTCTTGAGTTAGATGTGATTAAGATGATTTTATTTTACAAAACATAATTCAAGCTAAGTCATTATATGAATAGTTGAAGTTCAAATTCTACATGCATATCTATCGGAGAAAGAGGGGAGGGAGGAGAAGGGACTTACCTTTCGGAGACTGGCGGCGTTGGAGGAGATGACTGGGCGACGACCGGCGGCGATGGAGGAGAAGGTTGGAGGAGAACCGTGGAAAGGAGAAGGGAGAAGGAAGAACGAAGGTCTGCGCACTGGAGAGGAAGAAAGGAGGAAGAAGGAGGGTTTATTCGTTTTTCAAAACGACGTCGTTTTGGTTTTAATGAAGGGCAGAAATATGACGTTTTTACCGACCACTTTACCGACCGAATAGTTTGTCGATAAATTTCCTCCGCGAAATTCAGCGACGAAATATTGAACTGTCGCAATGCCTTTTCTCCGCAACCATCTTCCCCGACGACGTCGCATTTTCGATCGGTAATTGTAACGGTTTTCATACTATCGGTAATATTCTGTCGCAATTCAACATTTTTCTTGTAGTGTTTGCATTTTTTTTGGATATCTCATCAATGTCACGATTGTGCAAATCTTCCAAGAGTTACTCTGTCATGATCGTGCTTCTGCACAATCGTTCAGCTCCTGTGAAGCCCCCCTCTGTCACCATCATGCTTATGCATGATCATGACGGAGGTTCTCTTGTGCGTTTATATGAAACAACATTCTTCATCACTTCTTCTCCTCTTGTGCTCAATCCACCATTTGTAACTGATGTTTTCAGTAATTACTCTTTATTTTGACTTCCATTTCATCCGAAATCATTTCAATATAAATCAAAATCTACGACTGATTTAATTTAAAATTAATATACATTTCATTTAAAAAATCACAATTAATGATTAATAATTAACTTTACATTAACACCTATATAATGTTATAAAATTATTTGTTAAATAGAAAATTAATTAAGTAAAATATTATTAATTACTTGATTAATTAAAACATATTTAATTGATTAATTATCAATAATATATTTAATATATAATGGAAAATTAAGCTAATTAAAATATCATTTATTCAATTACTAATTGATTAATTTTGATATAATTATTGATAAATATACTAAAATAAAATAATTAATTTATTAAAATATTGTCTGTTTATAAATTTGACTTGGTTTTGTGCAGAGCAGTTTCCTTCATTAGACACCGACGAACGGATTTAATTTTTTGAACTTGATAGATAGTTTCTCTGTAATTCAATTTGAACAAGTAGAACAAGAGGAAGCTAACCAAATTGGAATGGAATTAGAATATAATGGAATTGTTGGGAATGAAATTTTAAATAAAAGGAAGGCTTCTTTACAAAAATTTAAAACATATTAAATGTTTATTAAAGTAACATTAAAAATTTGTAGATTTCATTTCTAACAACCGAATATACTTCATTTATAAGTGCGTATTTGCATACCCAATCTATGAATCGAAAATATTGCAATGCTCGGCGTATTCGTATTTAAATAGTCGTCGTATCAATTGAAAATATTGACGGACATGATATCTATGGAAAGATTTTATGTGATTCGGCGGCAGATAATTAATGTATTTGTAGCCAAAATAAAATATGTCACGGTGTGACATGTTAAATCGTACCTATGAAGACATAAGTTAACTAAATATCGATCGCGTCAATTAAAAATATTGACAGATATCTATGGAAAGATTTTGTGTGATTTGACAGCAAATTCTTTTGAAATGAGTACAATTAACGTCTTTCTAGGAAAAATATAAATATGTAACAAGTCACACCCGTGTCGTGCATATGTACATATATACATAATATATTGTAATTACTCAGTAAATAAATTTCTTCATTATTATTATTGTCATTGTTAATGAGGTTGTAAATTGTAGTTATAATTATTATTATTACTAATCATCGCTATCAACTTACAATTGTGGATAGCACATATATACATAATTTATTATAATTTAATTAATTGTCGTTTAATTAATGAAGTAAGTAATTACTTTTTAGTCAATTGGTATTATCATTATTACTATTGTTATTATTAATAAAAATATAATTAATTAAAATATAATTCATAACGTTCAAAATATAATTAAATAATTTATTTATTGAAATTTATAAATTTATTAATTAATTGTTCATTATTAATACGTTATTATTACTTAAATATCTTTAATTAATTTAATTATAACTATTTAGTAAATTAAATTATAATTTCATATAATTTAAATATTATCAATTAATTAAAATATGATTAATTAATTGATTTATGAAAATGTTATAATTGTTAATAATGGTAATTAGAATATAATAAATTTATTAATGAATTAATTTTGATATAATTAGTGTTATTAAATTATAATAAATTAATTGATTTATTAAATTATTCTTTATTTATAAATTGATTGATTGTAATATATTATTCATTAATAACAAAATAATTAATAAGTTAATTACTTAAACACAGGCTATCGATTCCTTAATTAAATAAAATTAATTAAAATATATTTCATAATGATCAATATATAATTTCATAATTTATTTATTGAAATCTTATAAATTTATTAATTTATTGTTGATTATTGACACGTTATTATTACTTATGTTATTATTAATGTGCTTGAAATACTTTTTCTCTTTTTAATTACATATTGTTAAAATATCTTTAATTAATTACTATTGTTATTATTAATAAAATATAATTAAATAAAATATAATTCATAACGTTCAAAATATAATTAAATAATTTATTTATTGAAATTTATAAATTTATTAATTAATTGTTCATTATTAATACGTTATTATTACTTAAATATCTTTAATTAATTTAATTATAACTATTTAGTAAATTAAATTATAATTTCATATAATTTAAATATTATCAATTAATTAAAATATGATTAATTAATTGATTTATGAAAATTTTATAATTGTTAATAATGGTAATTAGAATATAATAAATTTATTAATGAATTAATTTTGATATAATTAGTGTTATTAAATTATAATAAATTAATTGATTTATTAAATTATTCTTTATTTATAAATTGATTGATTGTAATATATTATTCATTAATAACAAAATAATTAATAAGTTAATTACTTAAACACGTGCTATCGATTCCTTAATTAAATAAAATTAATTAAAATATATTTCATAATGATCAATATATAATTTCATAATTTATTTATTGAAATCTTATAAATTTATTAATTTATTGTTGATTATTGACACGTTATTATTACTTATGTTATTATTAATGTGCTTGAAATACTTTTTTCTCTTTTTAATTACATATTGTTAAAATATCTTTAATTAATTACTATTGTTATTATTAATAAAAATATAATTAAATAAAATATAATTCATAACGTTCAAAATATAATTAAATAATTTATTTATTGAAATTTATAAATTTATTAATTAATTGTTCATTATTAATACGTTATTATTACTTAAATATCTTTAATTAATTTAATTATAACTATTTAGTAAATTAAATTATATGAAAGTTTGAACGATTAATGCTTCCATTCTCTTGTTAATATATCTGCAAGAAAATTGTTAGCAGATTTAATATAATGAATATTAAATTGATACTGACCTAGCTCTAATTGCCATCGGATCAGTCGTCCTTGATTATAATTGGTACTTGATGAAAGTTGATATCTTGTAAATCCACATAAATATTGAGAATCTGTATGAATTGTAAATTTTAATGGGAGTAAATCTATTCGCCATTTTCTCAAAGTTTTGAGACAGGCTAGTGCTTCTTTTTCATGAATAGGATAATTTAATTCCGCAGAACTAAATGTTCCATTTATATATTTGCACAGTTGATATTTTTTCTGAGTAGGGGGTTTTGCTAAAAGACAACCTGCCCATACATCATTGCTTGCATCTAGTTGAACTAATAATTCATCATTTGGTTGATAATTATAAAGTTTGGGAAGATTTTTACAAAGAAGTTTTAATCTTTGTACTGCTGTAGTATCGGAAGTAGTCCAATGCCATTGTAGATTGCTGCTACATTTTTCTGTAAAAGTGTCCTTTCTTTAGCTAATTCTTTTAGAAATCCTTGATCTGAAATATAGTTTAATAAGCCTAAGAATTGTTGAACATGTTTTCGATTTGTGAGTTGGTCAGGAAATTCTTGTAATTTCTGTAAAATGTTAGGTTGTAATTGTAAATAACCATGATGATTAAATTGAATACCTAAATATTCAATTGTTTGTTGTGCGATTTTTGCTTTTCGTTTGCTTAAGATTAATCCTTTGTCTTTACATCTTTGTAAGACAATTTTAACTTTCTTCAAATGATCTAATTTATCTTGATTTGAATAAATAATAATATCATCTATATACACAAAAGTATATTCTTCTAAACCGATAAGATTGTTATCCATAAAGCGTTGATAAATACTTGGTGCTTGTTTTAATCCAAAGGTAATACATTCCATTGATAATGTTTTGGGGTGGACAAGTGAATCTCATTAATGCTTTTGTATTATCATGTAATCGTAATTGCCAATATCCTGATTTTGCATCTAATG
The DNA here is from genome assembly GCA_029891385.1 of Erythroxylum novogranatense. NCBI lineage: Eukaryota > Viridiplantae > Streptophyta > Magnoliopsida > Malpighiales > Erythroxylaceae > Erythroxylum > Erythroxylum novogranatense. The sequence goes on along the minus strand of CM057225.1, from coordinate 59,239,049 downwards.
TTGTAAACCAAATATGACCTTTTAGTTTATTAATAATATAATCTTTTCGTGGTAATTTATAAGCATCTCCAATAGTTGCTTCATTAAGTTTTCTGTAATTTATAACCATTCTTCGTTTTCCTCGTTTCTTTTCAGCTGAATTATTGACGTAAAAAGCTGGTGCAGAATGTTTACTAGTACTGGGTGTAATTAATCCTTTTTCAAGTAATTCTTTACATTCTTGTGTAAATTCTTTTACATCGAAGGGAGTATATGGTATATTATTCTTGATATTGACTTCCTGAAGAGGATCCTTTAGTTTAATTTCAATAATTTCTGTATTATGATTTTTTGTAGGATCTAATGGATCTTCACTACATACTTGATCTAATAATTTATCGACTTGGTTTGTATGGTTGTATTATTCAATAGATAAAATGTAACATATGAAGTTTCTCATTGACTATTTTAATTGTTGATAATAAGGCGATATGATAAATAGGGATTCAGTAAAATAATGATTTCGGTGATTCTTAATATAAGGGTTATAATGTTATGTAATGTAAATATTGACAAAAGGGTTATATAATTTTAGGAAATTATTTCCAAGTATTAATGGTAATCTGATTCTTTTGATAGATTGATGGTATTATAAAAGTGTAATTTTCAATAATAATAGTGTTATAATAACTTACATACGGATGGAATTAAAACTTCCATCAACGATCTTTACTTGTAATGGTTTATGTAATTTCTTCCATTTTAAATCTAATTGTTTTGATCTATCTGATAGTTGCTCTGTATCTATATAGGCATGTACTTTAGTATTCGTTTTCGAACTAGTACTTGAATAAGCGTTGAATTGGAATTGAGTTTGATTGATGTTTTGGTTATCGATTCATTAGATAAAGATTCATAAATGTAGAGATGTATCGTATTATAATCTGATTCTATTGGTTCTAATTGATGTTCTAAGGTTGAATGTAATATTTGTACTTTATTATTATATGATTTTCTTTCTTTTAGGACATTCATTTGCATAATGACCTTCTTCTTTACAAATCCAACATTTACAATCTTTTTCTTTTTAGGACAATATTGTTTTCTTTTTATATTTGGGATTGAATTTATATCTCGAAAATATTTTGGATAAGTTTTGGTTGATAACGTTGTGGTTTATATTTTTCCATCGAAATCTTCGTGAATAATGTTTCTTATATCGTGGATTAAATATTTTCTTTTCTTTTATAAATTTTATTACATCCATATTCTTTGAGGAACATTGACATTTTGATCATAAATACGCTTTTAAATTCTTATGTTTTAATGTTCTTTTAATCGGGCTTCTATACAATAATCAACTAATAAGTCTCTTGCTACTAATATTGCTCCACCTAAATTATGAGCTATTGTATGATTTTCTATTCGTTCATAGAATTGTTGTTGAACTTTTAGATTAAAAGGATATGGTAATTTTGAATAAAATGTTAATATACATTTCTTGTTCGACTCTAGGTAATTTATAGTAATGTTTTTAAATTCACAAATAAAAGCTTCTAAGTAATTAATATCACATATCATTAAATTGTTTAAATGTCTTAATGCTTTTAATCGTTTTTCTTTTAGTATATCTGCTTGATGAAATATAATATCTTTTCCAAAAAATTCTTTATATATTTCTTCTCCAATAATTTCAAATTTATCTTCATCGTAAGTTGACTAAGATAATGAGGTGTATTTTGTAATTGAGTGCATTATCTCTTAGAAATTCTTGCACTATTCGAAGTTTTATATATAACAAAATAATATAGAGAATCTTTGGTTGCGATTTATTGCCAAAAGGTTTTTCGACTTGTAATAATAATAATATTTTGGAAAACCATTCTTGAAAGATTTCTTGACATTTGTTATGCATCTAGATTTAATATATTGTCGGTTGTTAATTTTGAAATTTTTGGTTTATATTCATCTGGATATTTTCGTATTTTGTACCTTTATAATAATATCCTTGTTGATGTAAAAATCATCTTTGTCATTTTCCAAGTATAACTTGATGGTTGAAATGTTGTTTTCGTTTATCTCCTAATTTTCTTTTAATTTTAATTCTTGAGTGTTACTACTTTGGGTTTTCATCATTATCCATAAAAGTTCTTGATCTTGTTGATTCATAACCTAGGATTATTTCATCCTTATGTTCATTTGAAAATCTGGGACCAATATATTCTTCTTTTCAAGAGGGTAAGATGTAATTTAGTATAAGATCGTTACTTCATGTAATTGTACTTGAATATTCTTTTCAACTTGTTCGATTGATTTGTCTTGCATTTAACTTCGTTCTCTGGGTATTTTTGTAATTACTAGCTCTGATACCATTTTCGGGGGCGGATCTTTTACGATTATTTGGTCATTTGTCTCTTGAATTTTTTGCTGTATTTGTTGTATCAATGATACTATTTCCATTTGGGTTTGTATAATAGCTTCAATTTTCTGTTCTATTATTTCTTGTGTTTGTACTATTGATTCTAGATGTTGAGTCAGGTTTGTTAATGTTGTCATAATTTCTGAACTAAATAGGTAGATAGTGTAGATAATTGCTGTTGAATTTCATCTAACTGTCTTGTTTGATTATTGGGTTCTGTTATTCTTAATGGTCGTTCTATATAAAGAGGTCTTTGATGTCTTAATGACCGAGATCTTAGCAAAGGAGTATTATTTGATGATGATTCTGAAAAAGAATGTCTTCTTTCAATGAATGGAATTGTTGGTTCAAAGGGTTGTTGTATTGCTGGAAGTGGTTGTAATTTTGGTTGAATTTTAATTCCTACTTTAGCAACTTCTTGAAATAATTGATCTAGATAGATTTGTTCTGTATGTTTGAAATCAATACTATGATGTGAATTTGTTAATGCATAACTAATTTGATAAGTTAATGAAAAGGGATATTGTCCGGGAGTCATTAAATTAGTTCTATAAAATTTATATGCAATTGTAATAGCTTTATCCAATTCAGAAGAAATTAAGGGAATACCTAATTTTAAACGAGTGTTAAATTTGATTTTTCCATATTGTAAATTTCCATTCATCATTCCTAAAATTTGATCATTTAGATTATTCATTCTTTCATCTAAAATTGCCATTCTAATAGGAGTATCAATTCCTTGTTGAAAAGTAGATTTTAATAATATTTGTATGGTAGATAATTGAATATATCCAATTTTCTTTCGTTTTGATTCGGTAACAATTGTAATTGTCTATGAATTTGTTCGGGATTAATTAAACTAATTCTTAAATTTCCATGACATTGATCAATTGAATAGGTTGTTCTTGAATAATCTTTCCATAATAAATAAGATTTTGTCTATTAAAGATTTGTTTTATTGTTGATTTGTGAATGTCTTGACCTTTCTTTAAATCTAATTGAGCTTTAGCAATTTGATTCTTTTTATCTTGAGTTATTAAGGTAGAAACTTGAAAAGTTCCTAAGGATTCAGTTAATTCTAAATTGTCTACATCGAGGATGGTAGAAGTTTGAGAAGTCATAATGTATTGGGATGATATGGATGATAACAATGATGATCAGTTTCAATTTGTTCTAATTGTGTTAATTGTTCTATATATTGTTGATGTAATCTTTGTACTACAGATAAATGTTCTTCATAAGGTCGTCTGCCGAGACGATTGATTCCTAGAAATATAAGACTATCAATACGATTTTCATTGTATTGTATATGATCTTTATAATGATTTATAGCTTGTTGTGTGTAATGAATTCTATCTTGTAAATCTAAACAAATGGGACAGTTCATTTAAAAATCTTCAGGGAAATTACTACAATCGATATTGTCTAAATCATAATTTATATCTTCATCTATATTGTCATAATCAGTACTGGTGATTTCTATATCTTCTATTTCCGTATCTGAAGGAAATAATTGTGATAGTGATTCTGAACAATATAATTGTTGTTGTAATTCAGTATCTAAATTTCTTGAAATTTGTTCTAAGAAAATATCTTGTTGTATTTGTGTTAATCTTTCTATTTCATTTTCATCTTCTAATAATTCAAAGGTTTCTGATTCTTCCTCAGATGGAGGTGAGAAATCAAAAATTATATCTCTATCATCGAGTCGTATGAGATAACCGACACGAGTATTGAGACCTAATATAGTTCTATATAAATAATTAAGAGTAATATCTATATGATGACAGCTAATTTCAAAATATTGATAAATTATTTCATGAGGTATAAATAATAGACTTGCAATTATAAAGAAAAGTAAAGGCTGTGCTTGAAATAAAGTAAAAGCATAAGCATGTAATTGATTAATAATGACAGGTAAACAATAATTAAGAAAATAAGATAAATGAATTGTCATGTTAATGGAATGCTTTAATCAATAAGTAATTCCATTTCTTGTTCAAGTTCATATCTATCGTTTTTAACTGAATTATAAATATATAATGTTTGATCTAACAAAACTCTTGCATTTATTAAAAGTTGAAAACATTGATTTTCTTTTGCCATTTTTATGTGTTCATGATATAATTCAATAAACTTTCTTTGTTCGGTTTCGATTTCTTTATAGAAACGAATTCTTTGTATAAGTGATCGGCGATGATCAAAATAATTCATTTTATTTAAATGATAAGAAGAGATAATTTGGATACATAATATTTGCGTGCTGTAATACAATCGAAAATACAGTAATCTAAAAAGCGAATTAAATCGGCTGATTCTTCAATCATTTGCTTTGCAGTAGAAAGAATTTCTTGTTCTTCATCATAAAGAGGGTGATCTGGAGAATTCTTAAAACGGGGATCAGTGTAAATATCATTTGCTTTCTTGTTTCTTGCAATGGTTTTAATCTTAAGTTCTTCGTATTCTGCTTGTTGATTATCTAATGCTTTGATTCGTTGCTTCAACATACGTTTGATGTGAAAATAAGCCATTCTGAAAATCAAAATCTTGTAAGTCGTGAAAAGATTTTAAAAAGAAGGATAAGAAATTGAATAATTTTTAGAATGCTAATGATTGTATAACAGAAGATTGCATGAATGATTGCAAAAATGAATAAAATAATAAGATATATAATTTGATAAAATATATGCATGACTTGTATGCTTGAATTAATCGAAGGGTGACAAGAAGTTAACCATAATCACTCTAACCTGTTCTTCCTGGCTCGCTTGAACGTCACACTGGACTTAGGTGCGAAGAGAGAAGATAGAGAGAGTAATGTATGGAAAGCTTGTTGTACCCATTAAGGATACCCAAGGCGTCTATTTATAATCGTAGAAGGGAATAACATAGTACAGACAGACTTAACATAAAGAAAAAGCCTAAAAGAAGAAAAGACTTAAAGAAAAAAGCAAGATGCTAAAGGGACATCTTACATGACATAAAGAAAATTAAAAAAAAAGACAGACGGTGGCGATCAAAGGATCACGAAAGTAAAAGACTACATTATTGCGATAGTAGTGCTTCGTACTTGATCTTGATGTTTTATTCTTCAATGATAATAAGTTCGTCGTCAGGGTTGCTAGTGCTTTCTCCTTGTGCTTGAGAGGACGGACAGTGTTTACATCTGTGAGTGGGATATTCTTGTAACTGCTTGCAAAGTGCTTCACGCCAAGCAAAGCTTAGAGTGTGAAAACATTCTGATAAATCATTGAACGGTGCTTGAAAACGCTGTAAGACTGGTAATTCATGTGCTAGGATGGGATGCTTCCATATTGAAGTTAATAAGACATTATGGCCACGATAGTTTATCTTGATTGTTGAGTATGCTTGAATCTTGAGACATTGAGTATAGATTCCTTCAAAACAATTCAAATTGAATTTGTTTACCAAATCCCAATTGAATTCGTAATGAGGTGCTTCATCTATGGGAGGATACTGCATATTACTTATGCCAATCTGAAGAAAGGCAATTCTTGAAGTTATGATTGCTGCTCGACTGGCTGTTTCTTCATCTGATGCTTCAAAAATTGGATAGCTGCTGTAGACTTTAATATATATTTCTCTTTCACGTGCAAAGCGATCCTTGAATTGCTTAATAGCATGGACTAAACCGGATGGGAAGTCTGCTAATAATTTCATATCTTGTAGATAAATGGTGTCAGCTAATCCACTCTGAAATAATAAATAAGTTGTTAATGGTTCTGCTCCAGGGAAGATGACTGCTTTGGGACCATACTTGCCACGATTCTGAGGGTAGTATTGAAATTGTTTCATTTCTTCAGTCCAATGATTTAGTGCTTGGAAACAATCCATAAACATGTCAGAAGTGATAACTTTTGATTCTTCATGAAGTGCTTTAGCAGGAACGGCATGAATTCGTTCCATGTCAATTGCTTTGCCCAATGTAGTTAACTTGGACATTGGTGGTACTGGAGTTTGTAGTACTGTCTTGTATTGTGGTCGAAGTGTTGGATGCTGAAATTCTTGGAAAGACTTTGCAGCTTCTGCTTTAGTAGAAAAACTCTTATGAATAACACTGCTTTTGCCTGTAATATGAATTGCTGCCTTATGCCACTGATCATAAAGACCAGCAAAAGGACCATTATATATCACATAGTGCTTTGACTCTTGATTATCAGCCACCTTTTGAGGTACTGATGAGGAAGTTATTGATGATGAAGTACTTATATATGGTTTCACAGGAAGTGAAACTGGTGCTTTTGATACTTGTATTTCAGGGACCTTGGAAGGTGCAACCTGAATAGCTTCTTGTATTACCTGAACAGATGCTTTTGGAATTTGAGTAGTTATAGTAGCAACAGGATTGATCCTGGATGCTGATGTTGATGCTTTAGAACTTTGCTCCTTTGGTTTTAAAACCAGGAGTGTCTGCTTTAGCTGTTCAAGTTCACTAGTAATTTGTTCTTGCTTTACCTGAATGTTGATACTTTGAAGATGTAATTCGGTGAGTTCTGCTTCCTTTAATTCAATTGTACTTTCGAGCTGAACGATTAATGCTTCCATTCTCTTGTTAATATATCTGCAAGAAAATTGTTAGCAGATTTAATATAATGAATATTAAATTGATACTGACCTAGCTCTAATTGCCATCGGATCAGTCGTCCTTGATTATAATTGGTACTTGATGAAAGTTGATATCTTGTAAATCCACATAAATATTGAGAATCTGTATGAGTCTACAGCAGCTATCCAATTTTTGAAGCATCAGATGAAGAAACAGCCAGTCGAGCAGCAATCATAACTTCAAGAATTGCCTTTCTTCAGATTGGCATAAGTAATATGCAGTATCCTCCCATAGATGAAGCACCTCATTACGAATTCAATTGGGATTTGGTAAACAAATTCAATTTGAATTGTTTTGAAGGAATCTATACTCAATGTCTCAAGATTCAAGCAGACTCAACAATCAAGATAAACTATCGTGGCCATAATGTCTTATTAACTTCAATATGGAAGCATCCCATCCTAGCACATGAATTACCGGTCTTTGGCGTTTTCAAGCACCGTTCAATGATTTATCAGAATGTTTTCACACTCTAAGCTTTGCTTGGCGTGAAGCACTTTGCAAGCAGTTACAAGAATATCCCACTCACAGATGTAAACACTGTCCGTCCTCTCAAGCACAAGGAGAAAGCACTAGCAACCCTGACGACGAACTTATTATCATTGAAGAATAAAACATCAAGATCAAGTACGAAGCACTACTATCGCAATAATGTAGTCTTTTTACTTTCGGCAGTCCTTTGACTGGCCACCTGTCTGTCTTTTTCTTTAATTTTTCTTTATGTCATGTAAGATGTCCCTTTAGCATCTTGCTTTTTTCTTTAAGTCTTTTCTTCTTTTAGGCTTTTTCTTTATGTTAAGTCTGTCTGTACTATGTTATTCCCTTCTACGATTATAAATAGACGCCTTGGGTATCCTTAATGGGTACAACAAGCTTTCCATACATTACTCTCTCTATCTTCTCTCTTCGCACCTAAGTCCAGTGTGACGTTCAAGCGAGCCAGGAAGAACAGGTTAGAGTGATTATGGTTAACTTCTTGTCACCCTTCGATTAATTCAAGCATACAAGTCATGCATATATTTTATCAAATTATATATCTTATTATTTTATTCATTTTTGCAATCATTCATGCAATCTTCTGTTATACAATCATTAGCATTCTAAAAATTATTCAATTTCTTATCCTTCTTTTAAAATCTTTTCACGACTTACAAGATTTTGATTTTCAGAATGGCTTATTTTCACATCAAACGTATGTTGAAGCAACGAATCAAAGCATTAGATAATCAACAAGCAGAATACGAAGAACTTAAGATTAAAACCATTGCAAGAAACAAGAAAGCAAATGATATTTACACCGATCCCGCTTTAAGAATTCTCCGGATCACCCTCTTTATGATGAAGAACAAGAAATTTTTCATCGCAAAGCAAATGATTGAAGAATCACCGATTTAATTCGCTTTTAGATTATTGTATTTTCGATTGTATTACAAAGACGCAAATATTATGTATCCAAATTATCTCTTCTTATCATTTAAATAAAATGAATTATTTTGATCATCGCCGATCACTTATACAAAGAATTCGTTTTTATAAAGAAATCAAACCGAACAAAGAAAGTTTATTGAATTATATCATGAACACATAAAATGGCAAAAGAAAATCAATGTTTTCAACTTTTAATAAATGCAAGAGTTTTGTTAGATCAAACATTATATATTTATAATTCAGTTAAAAAGATAGATATGAACTTGAACAAGAAATGGAATTACTTATTGATTAAAGCATTCCATTAACATGACAATTCATTTATCTTATTTTCTTAATTATTGTTTACTGTCATTATTAATCAATTACATGCTTATGCTTTTACTTTATTTCAAGCATGACCTTTACTTTTCTTTATAATTGCAAGTCTATTATTTATACCTCATGAAATAATTTATCAATATTTTGAAATTAGCTGTCATCATATAGATATTACTCTTAATTATTTATATAGAACTATATTAGGTCTCAATACTGTGTCGGTTATCTCATACGACTCGATGATAGAGATATAATTTTGATTTCTCACCTCCATCGAGGAAGAATCGAAACCTTTGAATTATTAGAAGATGAAAATGAAATAGAAAGATTAACACAAATACAACAAGATATTTTCTTAGAACAAATTTCAAGAAATTTAGATACGAATTACAACAACAATTATATTGTTCGAATCACTATCACAATTATTTCCTTCAGATACGGAAATAGAAGATATAGAAATCACCAAGATCGATTATGACAATATAGATGAAGATATAAATTATGATTTAGACAATATCGATTGTAGTAATTTCCAAGATTTTAAATGAACGTCCCATTTGTTTAGATTTACAAGATAGAATTCATTACACACAACAAGCTATAAATCATTATAAAGATCATATACAATACAATGAAAATCGTATTGATAGTCTTATATTTCTAGAATCAATCGTCTCTGCAGACGACCTTATGAAGAACATTTATCTCAGTAGTACAAAGATTACATCAACAATATATAGAACAATTAACACAATTAGAACAAATTGAAACCGATCATCATTGTTATCATCCATATCATCCCAATACATTATGACTTCTCAAACTTCTACCATCCTCGATGTAGACAATTTAGAATTAATCGAATCCTTAGGAACTTTTCAAGTTTCTACCTTAATAACTCAAGATAAAAGAATCAAATTGCTAAAGCTCAATTAGATTTAAAGAAAGGTCAAGACATTCACAAATCAACAATAAAACAAATCTTTAATAGACAAAATCTTATTTATTATGGAAAGATTATTCAAGAACAACCTATTCAATTGATCAATGTCATGGAAATTTAAGAATTAGTTTAATTAATCCGAACAAATTCATAGACAATTACAATTGTTACCGAATCAAAACGAAAGAAAATTGGATATATTCAATTATCTACCATACAAATATTATTAAAATCTACTTTTCAACAAGGAATTGATACTCCTATTAGAATGGCAATTTTAGATGAAAGAATGAATAATCTAAATGATCAAATTTTAGGAATGATGAATGGAAATTTACAATATGGAAAATCAAATTTAACACTCGCTTAAAATTAGGTATTCCTTAATTTCTTCCGAATTGGATAAAGCTATTACAATTGCATATAAATTTTATAGAACTAATTTAATGACTCGGACAATATCCCTTTTCATTAACTTATCAAATTAGTTATGCATTAACAAATTCACATCATAGTATTGATTTCAAACATACGAACAAATCTATCTAGATCAATTATTTCAAGAAGTTGCTAAAGTAGGAATTAAAATTCAACCAAAATTACAACCACTTCCAGCAATACAACAACCCTTTGAACCAACAATTCCATTCATTGAAAGAAGACATTCTTTTTCCGAATCATCATCAAATAATACTCCTTTGCTAAGATCTCGGTCATTAAGACATCAAAGACCTCTTTATATAGAACGACCATTAAGAATAATGAACCCAATAATCAAACAAGACAGTTAGATGAAATTCAACAAAGAATTATCTACACTATCTACCTATTTAGTTCAGAAATTATGACAACATTAACAAACCTGACTCAACATCTAGAATCAATAGTACAAACACAAGAAATAATAGAACAGAAAATTGAAGCTATTATACAAACCCAAATGGAAATAGTATCATTGATACAACAAATACAGCAAAAAATTCAAGAGACAAATGACCAAATAATCGTAAAAGATCCGCCCCCGAAAATGGTATCAGAGCTAGTAATTACAAAAATACCCAGAGAACGAAGTTAAATGCAAGACAAATCAATCGAACAAGTTGAAAAGAATATTCAAGTACAATTACATGAAGTAACTGATCTTATACAGAAATTACATCTTACCCCTCTTGAAAAAGAAGAATATATTGGTCCCGTATTTTCAAATGAACATAAGGATGAAATAATCCTAGGTTATGAATCTGAACAAGATCAAGAACTTTTTATGGATAATGATGAAAAACCCGAAAGTAGTAACACTCAAGAATTAAAATTAAAAGAAAAATTAGGAGATAAACGAAAAACAACATTTCAACCATCAAGTTATACTTGGAAAAATGACAAAGATGATTTTTTACATCAACAAGGATATTATTATAAAGGTACAAAAATACGAAAATATCCAGATGAATATAAACCAAAAATTTCAAAATTAACAACTGACAATATATTAAATCTAGACTGTACAACAAATGCTGAAGAAATCTTTCAAGAATGGTTTTCCAAAATATTATTATTATTACAAGTCGAAAAACCTTTTGGCAATAAATCTGCAACCAAAGATTCTCTATATTATTTTGTTATATATAAAACTTCTGGAATAGTGCAAGAATTTCTAAGAGATAATGCACTCGAATTACAAAATACACCTCATTATCTTAGTCAACTTACAGATGAAGATAAATTTGAAATTATTGGAGAAGAAATATATAAAGAATTTTTTGGAAAAGATATTATATTTCATCAAGCAGATATACTAAAAGAAAACGATTAAAAGCATTAAGACATTTAAACAATTTAATGATATGTGATATTAATTACTTAGAAGCTTTTATTTGTGAATTTAAAAACATTACTATAAATTACCTAGAGTCGAACAAGAAATGTATATTAACATTTTTATTCAAAAATTACCATATCCTTTTAATCTAAAAGTTCAACAACAATTCTATGAACGAATAGAAAATCATACAATAGCTCATAATTTAGGTGGAGCAATATTAGTAGCAAGAGACTTATTAGTTGATTATTGTATAGAAGCCCAGTTAAAAAGAACATTAAAACATAAGAATTTAAAACTGTGTTGCGATCAAAATGCTGACGTTCCTCAGCAATATGGATGTAATAAAACTTATAAAAAGAAAAAGAAAATATTTAATCCACGATATAAGAAACATTATTCACGAAGATTTCGATGGAAAAAATATAAACCACAACGTTATCAACCAAAAACTTATCCAAAATATTTTCGTAGATATAAATTCAATCCCAAATATAAAAACAGAAAACAATATTGTCCTAAAAGAAAAAGATTGTAAATGTTGGATTTGTAAAGAAGAAGGTCATTATGCAAATGAATGTCCTAAAAGAAAGAAAATCATATAATAATAAAGTACAAATATTACATTCAACCTTAGAACATCAATTAGAACCAATAGAATCGATTATAATACGATACATCTCTACATTTATGAATCTTTATCTAATGAATCGATAACCAAAACACTGAATCAAACTCCGAATTCCAATTCAACGTTTATTCAAGTACTAGTTCAGAAAACGAATACTAAAGTACATGCCTATATAGATACAGGAGCAACTATCTGTATAGCATCAAAACAATTAGATTTAAAATGGAAGAAATTACATAAACCATTACAAGTAAAGATCGTTGATGGAAGTTTTAATTCCATCTGGTATGTAAGTTATTATAACACTATTATTATTGAAAATTACACTTTATAATACCATCAATCTATCAAAAAGAATCAGGATTACCATTAATACTTGGAAATAATTTCCTAAAATTATATAACCCTTTTGTCAATATTTACATTACATAACATTGCGAACCCTTATATTAAGAATCACCGTAAATCTGTTATTTTATTTAATCCCTATTTATCATATCGCCTTATTATCAACAATTAAAATAGTCAATGAGAAACTTCATATGTTACATTTTATCTATTGAATAATACAACCATACAAATCAAGTCGATAAATTATTAGATCAAGTATGTAGTGAAGATCCATTAGATCCTACAAAAATCATAATACAGAAATTATTGAAATTAAACTAAAGGATCCTCTTCAGAAGTCAATATCAAGAATAATATACCATATACTCCTTCGATGTAAAAGAATTTACAAGAATGTAAAGAATTACTTGAAAAGGATTAATTACACCCAAGATACTAGTAAACATTCTCGCACTGACTTTTTACGTCAATAATTCAAATTTAAAAGAAACGAGGAAAACGAAGAATGGTTATAAATTACAGAAAACTTAATGAAGCAACTATTGGAGATGCTTATAAATTACCACGAAAAGATTATATTATTAATAAACTAAAAGGTCATATTTGGTTTACAACATTAGATGCAAAATCAGGATATTGGCAATTACGATTACATGATAATACAAAAGCATTAACAGCATTCACTTGTCCACCCCAAAAACATTATCAATGGAATGTATTACCCTTTGGATTAAAACAAGCACCAAGTATTTATCAACGCTTTATGGATAACAATCTTATCGGTTTAGAAGAATATACTTTTGTGTATATAGATGATATTATTATTTATTCAAATCAAGATAAATTAGATCATTTGAAGAAAGTTAAAATTGTCTTACAAAGATGTAAAGACAAAGGATTAATCTTAAGCAAACGAAAAGCAAAAATCGCACAACAAACAATTGAATATTTAGGTATTCAATTTAATCATCATGGTTATTTACAATTACAACCTAACATTTTACAGAAATTACAAGAATTTCCTGACCAACTCACAAATCGAAAACATGTTCAACAATTCTTAGGCTTATTAAACTATATTTCAGATCAAGGATTTCTAAAAGAATTAGCTAAAGAAAGGACGACTGATCCGATGGCAATTAGAGCTAGGTCAGTATCAATTTAATATTCATTATATTAAATCTGCTAACAATTTTCTTGCAGATATATTAACAAGAGAATGGAAGCATTAATCGTTCAAATTTCGAAAGTACAATTGAATTAAAGAAGCGTAACTCACCGAATTACATCTTCAAAGTATCAACATTCGTAAAGCAAGAACAAATTACTAGTGAACTTGAGCATTAAAGGATACACTCGGTTTTAAAACCAAAGGAGCAAAGTTCTAAAGCATCAACATCGACATCCGTGATCAATCCTGCTACTATAACTACTCAAATTCCAAAAGCATCTGCTCGTAATACAAGAAGCTATTCAGTTGCACCTTCCAAGGTCCCCGAAATACAAGTATCAAAGCACCATTTCACTTCGTGAAACCATATATAAGTACTTCATCATCAATAACTTCCTCATCAAGATACCTCAAAAGGTGGTGATAATCAAGAGTCAAAGCACTATGTGATATATAATGGTCCTTTTGTTGGTCTTTATGATCAGTGGCATAAGGAAGCAATTCATATTACAGGCAAAAGCAGTGTTATTCATAAGAGTTTTTCTACTAAAGCGTAAGTGAAAAGTCTTTCCAAGAATTTCAGATCCAACATTTCGACCACAATACAAGACAAGATTACAAACTCCAGCATCACCAATGTCCAAGTTAACTACATTGGGCAAAGCAATTGACATGGAACGAATTCATGCCGTTCCTGCTAAAGCACTTCATGAAGAATCAAAAGTTATCACTTCTGACATGTTTATGGATTGTTTCCAAGCACTAAATCATTGGACTGAAGAAATGAAACAATTTCAATACTACCCTCAGAATCGTGGCAAGTATGGTCCCAAAGCAGTCATCTTCCCTGGAGCAGAACCATTAACAACTTATTTATTATTTCAGAGTGGATTAGTTGACACCATTTATCTACAAGATATGAAATTATTAGCAGACTTCCCAATAATTAATCAGTTGACTTAATTAACGAATGATTAAATAAAAAATTGTGATACTAATATTACTATATAATAACTGAATTAATTTATTATATTATAATAACTATTAATTATAACAAAATTTATTAATCTATTAATTATAATTTAATTAGTAAATTAATTATATTTAAATTACACTTAATTAAAAATGGCAAAATATGTGGCCTAATTAGTTAATAGTAACATATATACTAAATATTAATTAATATATTAATTATAGTAATTAAATAATTACTATAATTTTTAATTATAAATATTATAATTATTAGCAGTTAAACCAAAATTAACTAATTAGTTAATTAATTAATAATATTTTAAAGAAGAGATTTTTTATATGTGTTAAATATATTATAATTAGTTTATACTAATTAATAATATTTTAATTATTAATTAATCAATGATTAAAAAGAAATGTGATAAATTTATATGGATAATAACATTGTAGTCACGCCTCTGACTATAACTCACAGGCATAGTCACAGGCGTGACAACTAGTGAATAATATAATAAATAAATTATAATTTAGTAAATTAATTAATTTATTATATTTTAATTATCAGCATTAAACTGAAATTAACTAACTAGTTAATTAATTAATTATATTTTAAAGAAGAAATTATTTTTGATATGTGTAAAATATATTATAATTGCTCGTACTAATTAATAATATTTTAATTTTAATTAATCAATGATTAAAAAGAAAAGTGATAAATTTATATATGGACAATAACATCTTCTTAAACTCCTCCAAGTTTTTACGAAACAGCAATTTTCCTCACTTCTTCCTCTGTTTTGCTTAATCTACGATTTCTAACTTATTTTTTCACTATTTCCTCTTCATTTTTACTTCCATTTGCACCTCAACTCATTTTATCTGAACCCAATGAACAATCAAACTCAAGACCCATTAACAACAGATAACAAGAACAAATCAAAATATATGGCGATTTAATTTCAAATTAATCTAAAATTCATTAAAAAACTACAATTAATGATTAATAATTACTAGATAAACAAAACTTTATTAAATATAATTTATTTACTAATTGAATTATAGTTAATACATTGATGGCTTATTATTATTAAATTAATTAAATTTACAGCCATGAATTGAGTCTTACTATGACAAAGATAATTTTTCATTCCTTAATTTAATATACTCAAAGTATAGTTAATTAATTAATTGCCACATTAATGATAATTAAATGATAATAAATTCATTGATTTAGTAAATCATTTACAAATTAACTATTTATTATTGGCTGTTAAATTTATTTAGTTTTAATTAAAGAAATTTAATTTGTAATTAATTAATTGATATATTAAAATATAATTAATAGATTAAGTCGTTAACCTTGCATTATTATTTGTTAATTTTATTAATTATTATACACTCATGAGTCACAACCATGCATATGTACATATATACATAATTTAAGATAATTTAATTAATTATCGTTCATTTAATAAATTTAATAATTAGTTTAAAATTAATTGATATTATTATTATTATTATTATTGTCATTAAATTTATTCAGTTTTAATTAAAAAGTTATAATTAATTAATTGATATATTAAAATATAATTAATAGATAAACTAGTTAATATTTTAAATATATGTTAGTCAAAATCGTACCTTATTAATTGTTAATTTTATTAATTATTATATACTAATGTTTTGTATATATGTAACTCTTGAAATGTTAAGTAGTCATGCCTGTGACTTGTTAGATCACAGCTGTGTATATGTACATATATATATATAACATATTATAATTCAATTAATTATTGTTTATTTAATAAATTATAATTATTTTAATTTAATTGTTATTATTATTATTATTATTATTATTATTATTATTATTATTATTATTATTATTATTATTATTATTATTATTATTATTATTATTATTAAAGTTTTATATACATAATATATTATAGTTAATTAGAAAATAAATTTGTTAATTATTATTATTGTTATTATTAATTAGCCTGTGAATTATGAATTTATAATTTTAATATGTGTTTTAAATAGATTGTAATTAAATATCAATTCATTAAATTACAGTTAATGATTAATAATTACTAGATAAATAAAATTTTATTAAATATTATTTATGTATAATTTATTTACCAATTAAATTATAATTGATGTATTAAAATATAATTAATTGAATAATTAGTACAAATTAATATTTAGTATAATATTTACAAGTTACATATTTTAAATAATTACTCAAATTCTATGTCAAACAATTAATAATAATTAAAATATATTAAAGTAATCAATTTTTAAAATATAATTTATTTATAAATTAATTATTAATCATTAACTGTTTAGTTTATTCAGTTATAATTAATAATGATTAATATATAATTAATTAATAGATGTATAAATTTATTTATAAATTGATTATTAATCATTGACTATTTAGTTTATTATTTAATGATTAAATTATAATTGATATATTGATTACTTATTGTTATTAAGTTAATTTAATATAAATTCACAACCATGAATTAAGTGTCACTGTGACACAGATAACTTTTCTTGTTCTTATTTTAACATATTTAGAGTATAGTTAATTAATTAGTTTTGATGTAATTGATAATGATTAAAATGTAACAAATTCATTAATTTATTAAATCATACTTTATTTACAAATTATTTATTTATCATTGACTGTTAAATTTATTCAGTTTTAATTAAAATATTTATATATAATAAATAGATTGACATATTAAAATATAATTAATAGATTGAGTAGTTAATATTAATATTTAACATATATGTTAGTCAAGACGTTATTAATTGTTATTTTTATTAATTATTATATAAAATGTTCAGTATGTATGTAACTCTTTAAATGACAAGTCACAATCGTGCATATGATATATTATAATTCCATTAATTATAGTTTATTTAATAAATTAAATAATTAATTTTAAATTAATCGATATTATTATTATTATTTTATAATTAATAAAATTTTAAATTGTTACACTTATTATCATTATCATCATCATCATCATCATCATCATCATTATTATTATTATTATTATTATTATTGTCATTATTAATAAATTTCATCACGATTGTGACTTGTATATATATAGATAATATATTATAATTAGACAAAAATAAATTTGTTTATTATTATTATTGTTATTATTAATCAGGCTGTGAATTATGAATTTATAATTTTAATTTGTGTTAAATACATTGTAATGAAATAATCAATTTATTATGTTATAACTAATCGACCAATTACTAATTTTTTCCGGGCAATTAACACTTAAAATTAATAATTAATTATTTAAATAATCATTTAATTATGTAATTGTAAACGATCTAAAATGGGGGTTGAATAGATCTTTAAAGCTTTTTGTAAAATTCTACAATAAAATCAGAAGTTAATTCACACAAAAACAATTTAAACAAATTTAAATGTAAAGAGTATGGAAGAAGAGCAAACATTGTTTTTATAGAGGTTCGGTGCTAAGACCTACGTCCTCTACCTAAGCTCCCACTTAGGATTTGGCAAACCACTTTACTACACACTTTTTAGTTTAGTGTGAACTCTTATAACACCACTTGATTTCCGGCTCAAGCTACCTTTACAACCAATTTGTTTTCCGGCACAAATCCTACCAACACTACTTGATTTCCAGTTCAAGCTACCTTTACAATTGATTTGTCTTTCGGCACAAATCCTACCTCACAAGTGATTCTTCTCTAATCACTCAACTTACAAAGATAATGAGATAAAGAAGAAAGAACAATGCTCAATACAGATATGAAAATGAGCTAAGAGCAATATAGAGCGAGTTTGGAGTTGTCGTTTCTCTTTTGGCTATCTGGACATGTATGTCTTTTTTCCCTTGATCTTGATCAATTTATTTGCAGCCTCTTGGAAGATTATAGACGTTAGAGAGTCTCATAACCGTTGCTGATTAGCTTATAGCCGTTGCATGAATATTTCTTTTCCATTTGTGACTAATTGACTTCGTCAGAATCAGTTTGCTGTACTCGTAAGTCGACTTGTCGTGGTGTATAAGTCGACTTATAACAACGATTTTCGTAAAATTTTATCTCCGCTCTTCTATAAGTTGACTTATGCAGTGTAAGTCGACTTGTAACCTTCGATAAGTCGACTTATAGTCTATTAGTCGACTTGTGTTGTACTCAACCTGACAGATCTTGATATATTAGTCGACTTATAATTTACTAGTCGACTTATGTTGGCTTCAACGGTTATATTGCAGAAAATCTTGATCTTTAATTGTTGAGATATATATCTTTGAAGATCTTTGTCCATAATCTTCATCCTTGAATATCTCTAACACATTTAAGGAAATTTCCATCTTGATTCCACAATGATTAATCTCTTGCCCATCAAAGATTAATGCTTTAAGGAAATTTCCATCTTGATTTCACAATGATTAATCTCTTGCCCATCAAGGATTAATGTTATCTTGATTTGTACAATTCTTTTATTGAATATCAATCCCAAAATATCTGAAATAATTTTTTAACTAATTATATACATTTTATTATTATCAAAACACAAGTGAGATTTAATTTGTCAACCACCATTGGTCTAACGGTAATCATTAATCAACTAATTAATACTACTTAATTAATGCTCTCACTCTCACAATCGTGCAATTCTATTAGATTCATCGGTCTCATGATCGTGCTTCTATACGATCGTATTTTTCTTGATATATTTTCAT
The DNA here is from genome assembly GCA_029891385.1 of Erythroxylum novogranatense. Taxonomy (NCBI): domain Eukaryota; kingdom Viridiplantae; phylum Streptophyta; class Magnoliopsida; order Malpighiales; family Erythroxylaceae; genus Erythroxylum; species Erythroxylum novogranatense. Next base: position 59,219,643 of record CM057225.1, on the reverse strand, counting down.
ATCTCTTCAATGTCACAATCATGCAAATCATTTGAGAGTTACTTTCTGATGATCGTGCAACTCTCTCAACCTCCCTGCAGATTTTTACGAAATAGTGCTTTCCATCACCCTCTCTTTTGCTTAATCTCCGATTTCTAACTTTTGTCTTTACTATTAATTAAGTATAAATTTAGAGCCATAAGTTAAGTGTCATTTTGCCAAAGATAATTTTATCTTTGCTTAATTTAATAAATTTAAAGTATAGTTAATTAATTAATTTTGATATAATTGATAATATTAAAATATAATAAATTCATTGATTTATTAAATCATACTTTATTTACAAATTTTTATCATTTACTGTTAAAATCATTAAGTTATAATTAAAAATAATATACAATTAATTAATTAATATTTTAAAATAGAATTATTAGATTATGTAGTTAATATTAATATTTAATATATATGTCAGTGATGACCTAACATTGTTAATTGTTATTTTTATTAATTATAATTATTAAATACTAACATTCAGTATATATGTAACTCTTCGAATGTTGAGCAGTCACACCTGTGAATTGGTAGTCACAGGCGTGATCGTCACTAACTTGTTAACTCACATCGATGCTTATTTACATATATACATAATATACTATAATTTTGTTAATTATCATTTATTTAATAAATTAAAAATCAGATTTATATTATTATTATTATTATTATTATTATTATTATTATTATTATTATTATTATTATCATCGTCATTATTAATAAAGTTCTGAATTTTGTGAATTTAGAATTTTAATATGTGTTAAATAAATTGTAATTACATAATCAATTTATTATGATATAATGAACACTAATTACTAATATTTTCCTTTTCTTGCTACGTGGCAATTAAAACCTAAAATTAATAATTAATAATTTAATTTTCTTCCATATAAGAAACTTTTAATTCATATTTAATTTTAACTTCAAAAATAAATAAATGTGCAAATAATTAATAAACTATTTTTATGATTTATATAATCAGTAAATAAGTTTCTTTAATTAATTAAATAACTTTATTTAATTAATTGCATAATTATTTAAAATTTAAATATAATTTAATCATTTTAAAATAATTTTCTTTAATTAATTATGTAATTTTAAATTTTAAATATAATTTAATTATTTTTATCCAGTTAAGTTAAGTTAATGGAATAATTAATACATTATTATTATTATTATTACTAATCATGACTGTTAATTAAGTAGTGCATTTGTAAATACTATATTATATAGAATATAATAACTATCATATTTGACATGAATTAAAACAAATTAATAACTGCTCAAAGATGTTTTACACAACACAGCATAGTTCGATATTCTATAACTAAAATCAAAGGTTAATGCCAATAAAGACATTAGTGATCGAAATACTATCCTAGAAAAGATCCTAAAATATTGTCATAATTTCAATCTTCAAATAAAAATAAGCAAAGTTAACAACGGAAGCAAATTTTCCCTGATTTCTTGCAAATAATTTTCTAATCATGGACATATCATCTCACGGTAGACATATCATCTTGACACAGTTGGCTGAAGGAGCACTAGGATAAAGAATATGAAATATACCACATGAAGAAACATGAGCCTCAAACCACTGTCCACCTGGCCAACAAAAATGAGCTAAAGTATGATACTGATAAATTTTAAACATCAAACATACCCATCCTTAAAAAGAGCTAATCTAAATAACGGATACATAATTTTTATTAAAAAAAGTACATGAAGAAAACACTAATATGTGATTAAATTGCAAAATATAAACATCCTTGATCCAACAAAAGAAAAGGAAAATAAATCTGTATAATTAATAACGACACTAATATTGGTCAACTACTTGCATCATATATATGGATGCTTTCTCCCTAACAAATCCAACCCTATTAAGAGTAAAAGTTGAAGTAAATCACTTATTAATATAGGAATTGCGTAAAATATACAAAATATATAAGAAGAGGGTTGAATTGTGTAATCTTTTTGAAATTTTTAATCTTTTGAGATTTCTTGAATATCTTTACAACTATTAAATGAATACCAAAAAATACTTTACTAAAAATTGATAAGTATTGAAATCGCAAGTAACTTTCTCTACTCGTCTAACAACAACAAAATTAAAGTATGAGAGTTAGAGAATAGATGCCGCGATTTTATACTGACTCACTCCAAACTTTGGACTACGTCCAGTCCTCAGAGTTTGTCTAAGATTTCACTATACTTTTTAACTTTTATAAGTATTCTTTTTCCCTTCCAGAGCCTTTTAAGGTCTTTTTGACAAAATATTCTTTCTGCTATCTTAGCCTCTCCAGGCTATAACCTTTTCTTTATCTCTCTAAGAAAGTATCTTGAGTTTTTACGTTACAATAGGATTCACTCTCTTGTTTCTCACTTTGAATACAAAATTTTCTCTAGTATTGCACAATCACAGTTTTCTCTCTTGTAAGCAAAAATTGTTTTAGTCTTCGATTAGGACTAGTATTTATAGCCTAAGTCTCCACTGTCTTCTTGAAAACTGCTTCTTGAATCTTTAAGAGACCGTTATTTAGTTGAGTTCTGTAACTAACTCCAATTAACTAACTGTTTGACTTTCTAGAGTATTTTCCTTTTGTATCGTCTAATATTGTCACTACGTCTGTTGTTTTCACTTCGTCTGTTATTTGTGCTTTGTCTGTTGTTTTTGCTTCGTCTATTATTTGCGCTTCGTCTGTTATTTACGCTTCGTCTGTTATTTACACTTCGTCTGTTGTTTACGCTTTGTCTGTTGTTTGCGCTTCGTCTGTTGTTTCAGTTCGTCTGTGATGACGTGTATCATCTATTGCTGACATATTGTCTGTGATGACTAAGTGTTACTTACATTTTTCTGCACACTTAACATACTTATCAAAACAGTTCATATATTTATAAAATTATTATTATTTGATTGTCAACAAAATTAATAGAAGTAAAGTCTATTTGACTTAACAATCTCCCCCTTTTTGATGATAACAAATAATCCTAATTTTAAAAGATAAAATGATATTCATATTAATAAACGAATAATATTCAGACAACTAACAAGACAAAAGCTATAAGCATAAGAAATGCATATATGATATACAAAAAGATTTCTATGTTCTCTTCTTTATATTTTCTTCTCTTCTCCCCCTATTTGTTATTAATCAAAAAATTCAATGAAGATGCTTCATAATTTCAGAAAACATATGTTGCATGTCAGTGTGGATTATCTTAAGGTCTTGATCAATGGTAACCCGTAGATATGCTACTTCCTCATGAAGATCACCCACTGAGTCATTCAGTTCATCAACTTTAGTATGAATTTCCTCAATTGCTTTTGCTAAAGCTTCTTGGATGTCCTTCTGTTTGTGACTGACTTCCTTCCAATTCATGAAGTGCTTTAAGAACACCGAATTAACAGTAGAATCTTGTTGTACTTTACTAGGTGGATGGAGGTTTTCAACAACAGATGGTTCTGAAGGTAAAACGTCTAAATCTATGATTTTGATTGTGGGAGGTCTAAAGGTTTGTTGTCCTTCAGGAAGATCAAGATCATTAGGTCTAGGTAGTTTAAGAATTGGTTTCCCAAGAAGATGTAACACATCATTGACTGAAGGTATGAAACCTAAAGGTTTGAAATGCATGACCAAATGCACAAAGGTTTCTAAATTGAAATTGATACCTTCAACCATGATACTTCTGTACTGTCCTTCTTGCACTTTCCCAACTACCATGAAGTTTTCATCTATGATTGAAACTCCAAATTTACTTCCTGATGCTTTCAAAATGTGGTGCGAAAACATAGATACCTCCAGGTTGAGCTGCATTATATGCGTCATCTATGTTCTTTACCATTACTTGAATATGCTCTTGTAAAAGATCATCTATATTTCCCTTAGGAAACATCTTATTTTTCCCTTTTTCTTCGTTTCTCACAAGGTTTGAGCATCTTGATTGTATGTCTGGCACAATTTTTATCAAGGTTCTACTCGTGATTGGATAGATTGTATACCGATCCTTTGAAATCTTCAATAGATATGGTTCTGCCTTCTCATCTTGCAGAATACTATATAATCTTCATTCTTCATAGCTTATAAGATGTATCGTTTGATTATTAATCGGTATAGGTTCAACTAGTACCTTGACTAACTTTTTCAAAGATTTCTGATAATAATTGAACTTTTCTTCGAACAGGTACTAGTTCTTCTATAATCTTCATTCTCAAATCTTTTTTATTGATTGGTTGAGCAAGATTATAAGATTCCAATTGATGTGCCACTGTTTTTGTTTTCTTTTGAAATTCAGATGAAGAAATCTTCTTCTGATTGGGCTTTTGCTTCTTTTGTTCTTTTTCCAGTTTAGAAGAAAGTTGTTGTTGAGATTTCTTCTTCTCAAATACTAGCTTTCTCTTTATCTCTATCTCTTTAGGTGATTTGCTGATTGACTTTACAAAATTGAGACAATTGATCTAGTAAATTGATGTGCTTTCTCTGGTTTTTTAGAATCTTCACCAAGGGTAAGAACTTTCTGTTTCTTCTGTTCTTCTCGTTGATGTAAAGTCAATATTCTCGATAACCTTATTGACTGTTTAGATTTTCTGAATGAAGTGGCTCTGCCTTTCTCTTCAAAGACACTTGATGTGATGATTGTTTAACTTGGCTTTCCTTTTCCTATGGAATCGTCTTAGTTTTGATTGATACATCAGACGATTTCTCATTCTTCTCTTTTGATAATGTTCTTTCTGTCGGTCGAGGTTTTGCTCTTTTTGTAGGTGTAATACGTTTACTCCTACTCTGTCTTACTATATGCTCCCCCTCAGATCTTGCTTTCGATGTAAAAGCTGTATCCGCCTTATCTTCTCACTTTAATCCCATTCTACTAATAGTGGTGGCATTAATAATGCTTTTTACATCAATTTTCATGTTGTTACTTCTATCGAGAAGAATTCCAGAATCTTTAAAAGTCCTTGTCAACAGCATACCATACTGTAAAGAGCTAGAATCTCTTTTTGACTTCATCATGTACTTCAAAATTAAGTATGGAAGATTAATGGGTTGAAGATTAAGTAGGTGAAATAGACATTGTTCATCCATCATTGTCACAACATGCTTCGAGCCTAATCTTGGTAGAACACAATGAAGAAGTAGTGAATGTAGAACCCTAACCTTTGGGACAAGAGTTGACGCCTTCTTGTCTCTTGGGTCACTACTTCCATATAGTTGTCGATTGAGGTGTGCTTTATCTACACAACCTTGAGTAATCCACTTTATGTTATGAGACAGTCTTATTCCAATACTTGGACACTCACTGACCTTCTCAATTGAATCTAGTGTCACGATAACCGACAATCCATCTACCATTGATACTAAGGTGTCGTCTACCACCTTTGCATTTTTACAAAAATCATATATCTCATTCAAATAGACTTTTTCACAAACCTTAAAGAAATTTCTCCAACCCGCTGCATCAATTTATGGTTCAACATCCATCTGATTTTCCTTCAAGGAGATGAAATCAACATGTCTTCCATAGATGAGAGATTGCTCCATTTGTGATCTGTAATAATAAGAACTAAAAAAACATAAATGCATTTTGCTCAAGGTAACGATGTTAGTATCTGAAGGTAAGAATATGAAACGAACGAACTTAAAGCTCATAACAGAGTGATGAATTATCTTGATTGAGCACACTAAACACTTCGATTTTAAAGTATTTCAAGAATATTCTAGAGTGAAAGATATTTTAAAAACTCAAGAAGTTTTTTGTCTAATATCTACTCTTGAAAAGTTACTGTCTATAACTTACCGTTACTGTTTACTTGAGAACTTACAACTTTTTATCTTCTTTTCGTGTGAATCAACTGGGTCAGGTCGTATCAAACGAATGGTCATTCAGCACTACCATATTCAAATTTTGTCTGATTTCTTTGAATCCATCTTCACACAGAGGTTTAGTGAAGATATCCGTCCATTGTTGATTTGTCTCAACAAATTATAGACTAATGATTCCTCTTTGTACATAGTCTCGTAGAAAATGATGTCTGACTTCAATATGCTTTGCCCTCGAATGTTGTATTGGATTCTTTGATAGATTGATAGCACTTGTGTTGTCACAAAAGATTGATATTTGTTCTTCTTATAAGGAGTAATCTTCTAACTGATACTTAATCCATAACGTCTGTGAATAACAGCTTGCAGCTGACATATATTTAGCCTCTACAGTAGATAGAGCAATTGAACTTTGTCTCTTGCTTGAGCAAGAAACTAGATTATGACCAAGAAAGTGACATCCTCCACTTGTACTCTTCCTATCAATCCTATCTCCAGCATAATCAGCATCACAGTAGCCAATCAACCTGAAATCTTTACCTTTATCATATAATAAACACAGATCAGTAGAACCTAACAAGTATCTCAATATCCTTTTAACAGCAATATAATGAGATTCTCTAGGATCTGCTTGAAATCTTGCATATAAACAAGCACTAAACAATATATCAGGTCTGCTTGCTATTAGGTAAAGTAAAGAATCAATAATTTCTCTGAAAAGAGTTTGATCAACCTTCTTACCTGCTTCATCCTTTGATAAGAGGTTTGAAGAATGCATAGGAGTTGACATAGGTTTGACCTTTTTCATTTTATACTTGACTAACAGTTCTTTGATATATTTTTGTTATGAATAAAAATCTTTTCTTCGGTTTGCTTAACTTTTAAACCAAGAAAGAATTTTAATTTACCCATCATACTCATTTCAAATTCACTCTTCATAAGATTTTCAAAATTGGAACATAGCTTGTTAGAAGTTGCACCAAAAATAATATCATCTACATATATCTGTACTATAATGAAACCATTTTTGATACATTTTCTAAACAAGGTCTTATCTACTTGACCTCTACTAAAGTTATTTTCAGTCAGAAAAGAATTAGATGATCATACCAAGCATAAGGAGCTTGTTTTAATCCATACAAAGCTTTGTGAACTCTATAGACATAATCTGGTTTATTAAAATCTTCAAAACTAGGAGGTTGCTTTACATAAACTTCTTCATCAATAAAACCATTCAAAAAGGCACTTTTCACATCTATTTGAAATATTTTTATATCATGACAAACAACATATGCAAGCAAAACCCTAAAAGCTTCTAATCTAGCTACAGGAGCATAAGTTTCATTATAGTCTATTCCTTCTTGTTGATTATAGTCTTGAGCTGCTAATCTAGCTTTGTTATGATTTACTCTACCTTATTCATCTAGTTTATTCTTAAAAATCCATCTGGTTCCTATGATTGACTTATTGGAGGGTCTAGGAACTAAAGACCAAACGTTGTTCCTTGAAAATTGATTTAAATCCTCTTGCATGGCTAAAATCCAAGCTTCATCCTGAAGAACTTCATCAATTTCCTTAGGTTCTAATTCAGAAATAAAAGCTACATTTGCCTCTCTTCTAAATTTAGACCTAGTTCTCATGCCTTCTGAGGTTTCGCCTATAATTAGATTTTCTGGGTGAGAGGATTTATACTTCCAGTCTTTTCTAAGACTAAAGTTTTTAGGAATATCTTCTACCTTATCAAGTGAAACATCTAATGGTGACATGTATATGTTATCAACTAAGGGAGCAGATAGAGTTTCATTGTAACATCCCATCACCGATGAGAAAGGTATTTTAGTAAATTGGGACGAGTTAGGAGTATTGAATTAGAACTTGACATGAATATATAGCATATAGCTTCTATGATTGATGGTTTGTTGCACTTGCACATGGTATACATGCATTCATGACATTTTCCGGCTTAGGTTTCAAATTGAGATCTTTTGTGAAATTTATGGGATAATTGTACTTGGAAAATTATATGGAATGTGCCATTGAGTGTTTTACATTTTAGGATTTATGAGAATTTTCTGGAATTATCCGGAGAAAATTCTCTGACCGCAAAATCACTTAAATGGCCTAAATGTGTTTTTGTAGTGGAAAATGTGGTTTTCGTGTTTAAAATTATTGGGAGTGGACTGTCATATGTGTTACAATTTTGGGCAATTTAGGTAATTTTCAAAAAATGATTCGAAAATTCGAAATTTCCTGACCGGAAAATTTTAATGACCGAGTGAGTGAGTTGTTTTGATCGAATGTGATTGCCCAATGGCATGAGATTAGTGGATAATTGATGTTGGGGACTTATTTAGTGCCATGTTTAGAGCTTAAGTGGGATTAGTGCTTAATTATTGGGATTAACTCATTTTTTTGTCTTTTCCATTCATTAGAAGCCAAGTGGCTTCTAGATTTTGTCCTATCCTATGCATCACCATCGACTTTTCATAATCATCCACGACTCTTCCTCTTGGTTATAGTTAAAAACTCATTTTTGGAAAGCTTGGAAAGCTATTTCTCTTCTTATCCGAAACTTGCTTCCTCTTCTTGGTGTGTTTCTTTTTCTCCTTCAAATTTGCTTCTACTTCTCCCATACAAGAAGGGTTGCCTTGGTTCTTTGCTTGCTCCTTGAGAAGATGATTATATGCATGTGTAGTGATAAGAGTCGTGAGTGGTGATTGAGAAGTTACAAGTTGAAGTAGTTGTGGAGAATTGAAAAGCCTTGGAGAATTAATAGCTTGAATTTGTTTAAGGTAAGTATTGATGTTTGTTCTTATTCTTTTGGTTGTTAGAAGCCATTATGGGAAGCACTCATGCATTCTACACTTACATGTGCATTATTACTAGTTCGGAATGGATAATTAGTGATCGGATTCCTCTCTGCTTGTTATAGAGGCACATTTGGAGCGTCGATCTACCGACGTTACCAAGACTTCCAGATATTAGCTCGAATGCAAGTGAGTAACCTAGTTAGTTTCTCAAATTCCTGATTGCTTACATGCTCTGTATGAATTACTTGCAAAGGTGAACTGTATGATCACTGGCGTGTTTATGATCAAATTGCATGCTACTACTGAATTGGATTGGACTATTACATGATTACTAAAATCTATTGGATTGAATTGCATGCTTTCACCGATTGGATCGGATCACGGTGTAATATCGAACCGATATATCGGGCTTTTATAGCCATAATTACTGAATCACTGAACACTGCATCGCATGCATAAATGCATGATCAGATAATGGATGTGTCCCAAGTTGCTATTATCACTGAAAAGAGCCTCGAGCTCACACTTTATCGACGGGCTTAGCCCAGGGAGAAATCTCGACGCGTCCCTACCGCTTCATCGATCGAGCACTGGGAACAACATCAATAATCGGAAAAGAGTCACATATGCATTGCATACGCTGAATGACTGTTTTGTGACAATTATCGCTACGTGATGACATAAATTATCAGAATCGCGATATGGTATCGTAAAGTGTTACATGCTACGTAAATAATCGCAAATTGTTATATAACGCTGTAAACTGTGATATTATACTGATGACTGAATATTATTGTATTACGCGGTACGCCATATGCGTAATGCATGATTTGAGTGAACCATCGATGATGGTTTCTCACTGAGTTCGCAAACTACCCAACATTGCAAATATTTTTCAGGAATCGAAGAGTACCCCGTTGGGCACGGGAGTATGAGTACTGATTGCAAGTCAGAGTTAAGGTCGGGATCAGTTCACGTCTGCATTTGTGTCTTTTGAATTATATGTAAATTTGTATTTCGCAAGATTTGTACTGGTATTCTTGAGTGCCGATTGATTAATGTTGTATTGTAATTTGATTACCAAATAATGTCCGATTGAAAATGATTTCAGATTAGATCGGCCCAAATTATTTACCGATATTGCGCACTCGATGGGTTTTAAAATATCTATATATATTACCAAGTTTTAAATCAGATTGATCGCTTCTAGCATACCACCCTCATGGTCGTGGCTCGGATATCACCGTCGATGTCGGGTTCGGGTCTCGCGGGAGTGGAGTGCTACATTCATCATCAGAATTGTTTCTTCTATCTGGTTGTGAATCATCATCAAACTTAATATGCATAGATTCTTCAACAGATTTAGATAAAAGATTATAAACTTTATAAGCTTTAGAAGACATAGAATATCCTAGAAAAATTCCTGAGTTGATCTTAGAATCAAATTTATCCTAATTCTCTTTTGTATTCAATATATTACATTGGCAACCAAATGGATGGAAGTAAAAAATATTTGGCTTCCTTCTTTTCCATAACTCATATGGAGTTTTACTTAAGAGAGGTTGCAAAAGTATTCTATTTTGAATATAACAAGCTGTATTCACAGCTTCTGTCCAGAAATACTTAGGAAGATTCATTTCACATAGCATTTTCTTGCCTTTTCCTGAATTGTCCTGTTCTTTCTTTCTTCAACTTCATTTTGTTATAGAGTTCTAGGAGCAGAGAACTTATGGAAAATTTCATTCTTTTCACAAAACATTCAGAATTTTTAATTTTCAAATTATCCACCATGATCCCTCCTAATTCCAACGATAGAAATTCCTTTTTTCATTTTGTAACTTTTTGGATAACACTTTAAAGCACTTAAGAAATTCATCTTTATGTGATAAGAACAATATCCAACAAAATCTAGTGAAGCCATCAACAATTATGAGACCATACTTCTTTTCACCAAGACTTAGTGTTCTAGTTGGACCGAACAAATCTATATGTAACAACTCTAGAGGTCTAGACGAGGTTACAACATTTTTAGAATAAAAAAATGTATTAACTTGTTTTCCTTTTTGACAACTCTCACAAAAGAAATATCTGTTAAAACTTATTTTTGGTAATCCTCTTACCAAATCATGTTTAACCAACTTGGAAATATGTTTAAAACTAACATGACCTAGCTTTTTTTGCCAAATCAGTTTTTCCTCATCTTTTGATATAAAACATGAAATATTTTGACTTTTCAAATCTTCTAAGTTAATCTTGTAGAGATTGTTTCGTCTCTTGGCAGAAAAGAATATGGAATCATCCTTGTTTTTAACTACACAAGAATTTTAATTAAAGGATACTTCAAAGCCAGAATCACATAATTGACTTACACTAATCAGATAATGCTTTAAACCTTCAACTAGCAGAATATTATCAATAGACACAAATGAATCTTTACCAATTTTGCCGATTCCAACTATTTTGCCCTGCTGGTTGTCTCCAAAAGTTATTGATCCTCCTTGCTTATTTTGGATGTCTAGGAATATAGACCTTTTTTTCGTCATGTGTCGCGAGCATCCACTGTCCAAGTACCATTAGTGCTAGTTGCTTTTTCCTAGAAAGGAGATCTGCAATATGTATTATGTCTTTCTTAGGTACCTATATTTTCTTGGGTCCTTTGGGGTTAGTCTCACAATTATTCTTCGAATAATATTAAGAAAATTGTTTCTTTTGTTTCCTATTAGGAATAGAACTCATATCATAACGAACATTGCTAATAGTGAACCCTAAACCACTCTTATCATTCGAGTGTCTATGTTTTCCAATCATATTGTTAATCTTTTTTGTACTTTCAGTAAATGCCGATATATCTACTGAAAGACTATTAATCCTTTGTTTCAATTGACTAATTTCTTCATATCTATCTATAGTTACTTTCTTTTTCATATCGTCTACTTGTTTTTTAAGGCATACATTTTCTTTTTCCAACACTTCCGTGTTCTTCACGTTTTCAACAATTTCCTTTTTAAAGCCTTATATTGTTTTAATACAACATATGAATGTTCTAGCAATTCTAAATATGCTTCTTGCAGTTAATTAGAATTAGAAGTTACCTCATCGTGGCATTCCTTCTCAGTAATAAGCATATATTTGCTTGTATTGACGCTTCTGAGTCGAAATAAGATTCGGATAAATCCAAATCTTCCCAAGTTGCCATCATGCCTTTTTTGTTTTCTTTAGTTTTATTATATTTTCTTTTGAGCAACAGACATTCAGACTTGTAGTGTTCTAGTTTATTGCACTCATAGCAAACGATATAATTTTTCTCATTCTTGACTTCGACTTTGCTATTTTTCTTAAAAGAAAAATCGTTATTTCCTTTTGCTTTCTTTTTCCAAATCTTTCTAATATTTTTTGAAATGAAGGATAGTTCATCATCTTCTTCACTTGACTCTTGATCATATTCACTGGCATCATCATTCTTGATTTCTTCAATATTTAATGCTTCTGAAGATGTAATTCTACTTCTGTGGTTCTTTTGATTCTTCTGACCAGCCTTTAATGCTATAGATTTGTCTCTTCTAGGTTTATCTTCTGCATCAAGCTCTACTTCATGTATCTTTAAAGAACCAAGCAATTCATTGAGCTTCAACACGTTTAAGTCGTTGGCTTCTTATATTGATGTACTTTTAGGTCTCCATCTTTTAGGAAGACTCATGAGAATCTTTCTAAGATGATCTTTATTATCGTAGATTCTCCAAGAGCTTTAAATCCATTAATGATAGTTTGAAATTGTCCAAATATCTTATTAATAGACTTATCCTCTTTCATTTTGAACAGATCATACTGATATACAAGAATGTTGATATTGGACTATTTCACTTGATTTATGCCTTCAAGTGCGATGGATAATGTGTCCCACATTTTCTTTGCAGTTTCACATCCATGAACGTTATCATATTTTCTTCTGCTTAGGGCATAACTTAGAAAGAACTTGGCCTTTGAGTTTAATTGAAATCGAGCTTTTTGATCGACTAACCATCTATTATGAGAAATGATATTGCCTTCATCATATATTGGTGTGTATGGTCCATTCTCAATGATATCCCAAAGATCAATATGTGTGGATGCTAATAAGAGCCACATCCTGTCCTTCCAATAATGATAATCCTTACCATTGAAAGTAGGAGGTTTTATCACCGAGGCACCTTTAGCTATAAAAACATGTGATACAGCCATAGATCTTTGTCCTCACTTTGTAAAGGTGGTTCTTAGAAACCGATCTTTGATACCAACTGAAGTAAATAACTTGTTAATATAGGAATCAATAAAATATACAAAATAAATAAGAAGGGGAGTTGAATTGTGTAATCTTTTCGAAATTGTTAATCTTTTAAGATTTCTTGAATATCTTTACAACTATCAGATGAATACCAAAAATACTTTAATAAAAATTTATAAGTATTAAAATCACAAGTAACTTTACCTACTCATCTAACAATAAGAAAATTAAAGTATGAGAGTTAGAGAATAGATGTCACGATTTTATACTTGTTCACCCCAAACCTTGGGCTACGTTCAGTCTTCAGAGTTTGTCTGAGATTTTACTATACTTTTCAACTTTTACAAGTATTCTTTCTACCCCTCCAGAGCCTCTTCAGGTCTTTTTGACAAAGTACTCTTTCTGCTATCTTAACCTCTCCAGGCTACAGTCTTTTCTTTCTCTCTCTAAGAAAGTATCTTGGGTTTTTACGTTACAGTAGGATTCGCTCTCTTGTTTCACACTTTGAATACAAAATTTTCTCAAAGTATTGTATAATCACAGTTTTCTCTCTTGTAAGCAAAAATTGTTTGAGTCTTCGACTAGGACTAGTATTTATAGCCTATGTCTCCATTGTCTTCTTGAAAATTGTTTCTTAAATCTTTAAGAAACTATTATTTAGTTGAGTTCTGTAACTAACTTCAACTAACTAACTATCTGACGTTCTAGAGTATCTTCCTTTTTGTATCGTCTAATATTGTCGCTTCGTCTGTTGTTTACACTTCGTTTGTTATTTCCGCTTCGTCTGTTGTTTTTGCTTCGTCTGTTATTTACGCTTCGTCTGTTATTTGCACTTCGTCTATTATTTGCGCTTCATCTGTTATTTGCACTTCGTCTGTTGTTTCAGTTCATCTGTGATGACGTTACTGACGTATCGTCTAGGATGACTAAGTGTTACTTACATTTTTTTGCACACTTAACAAACTTATCAAAACAGTTCATAAATTTTTAAAGTTATTATTATTTGATTTTCAACAAAATTAATAGAAGTGAAGTCTACTTGATTTAACAAAAGTTTAACACTAAAACAAATGCATATATAGAAGATTTCCAAATTTAAACCTAGTCTGAATTGATTTAGTCTAATAAACTATTTTTAACCCTAATATTTGTGATTAATTGAGTTGTGAAAATATTTACATCCAAATTCAATAAAATGGAGTATAAGTTTAAACCTAATTAATCCAAAATGCAACATATTCAAATCTAATCAATAAAATCTACATCGCTATTGATATATTTGTAGGAAAATCCGGGTAGTACATCACATGTACACGCAATGAAAACAAAATTTTTGTTCCTGGACTTTCCGATCCCCGTGATCCGTATCCGAATGAAGACATCAACCTAAATAGCCAAAAGAGACTATCTCTAAAGGTGATCCACGCAGAGATCGAAACCTAACCGAGTCAAACCCTTTGACCGGAATAGCTAGAACAGATTAAAGCCTGCTAGAGCCTACCGTCTGGAGAGCTTGAGGAGCACGTTGAACCTCAGGTTTTGAGAAGAAGAGAAGTGATGATGCTAGGAGAGGAAGACATGAAAACCATTTTCCATGGAAATCTTAACCCTTAAGCTTCCTCTTCTTCCTTTCCACCATGCTCCACGATCATCACCATTTTCCTCACTTCTATTTGTCTTTATAGTCTTTAATCTAATTAAAAGACTTACTAAATAAATGGTGGAGAGAGCTCCACGCTTTTCACCTTTTATATATATATATATATTAAAGTGAAACTTGCCAACTCCTCCATGGTTCCACGTGCATGTGTATATATTTATTAATTAATTAATTAATTAATTAGTTAATTAATCAATTAATAAATAATTGCTAAGGTCCAGTCCAACTGGGGTCGGTCCTACGCCTCACCGGCCCCGGCGTCAAACAACTCCTAAACCTTTCTTAGCAATATTGATGTCGCGATCTCATCGGGACATATCCCAATCCCATTGGGATCCATTTAATCCTAATGCTCTCCATAATTGGAACTCACCAATACTATTTTACTGATTCTCTCAAACACTCTTATGCGTGTGACCCTTTAGCTCCGGTTATGTTGGCCACTTAGATTAACAATTAATCTGAGCAAGTCATGAGCGGTATCTAGCAACACATCATGACCCTAATTGACCGGAAAGTAATCGGTTTGATGTATTCATCAAGAACCGTATCACGAACCCTTCCATGTAGACAATTACCGCGCAATTCGTCCTTTCACCATCCTATACCCCACTTGGTTATGAGTATGGTCAAAGTGTCAACTCTCACTAGACCGAGTCTAGCCTAAGTGATAACAGATCTCGCCTTATGACTCATTACTCTATATGTCCATGAAGACACTCTCCATGACATATTCACTCGCCGAGATTTCGAGTAATGATCCCGACAAGAGGCCATGGGTATCTCCTCGCTAATCCGAAGTGGTGAATCCTTTATTGGCTACTCAATTACCTTCAATACCTCAAACCGCACTCCAAGCACCACCCTATGAGTTACCTCCGAAGGCAACAAGGAATGGAGTCAGCACGTAATCAAGATTCAAGGTATCCTCGAGTACCTCAAGTCTAAGGATACTTGCACCATTGCTATGATGAGATTATCATCGACACTAGATAAGATATCCATGTGATGATCTCATGGCGTGTCATCCAATGAACTTACTACCGCTAGTAAGCATCCACATGTCAATTCTAAATATCTCATATTTACGCTTCGAGATCTACCGCTTGATCCAATCAAGGAATATGACATGTGTTAGTCTATCCGGATTAATGATGTCCAGCCTCATTAATCCTATGACTAGGAAAATTTAGATATCGACATAATTACACATGATAGGAATCTCGTGAGTATGATCACATCATAATTTCCTTCATGCTATGTCATATATCATGGACTTCATTAATTTGATTAAAGATCCAATCAATTCATAAACAATGTTCATGAACATCAAATTAATGAATTATGCCTTTTCTTTATTTATTCATTCACCGACACGATCGTGAATAAAATGCGCTAAAGGGATTGTCTTTAGGCACAAATAAATAGTACTGTCTTGAATAAGTCGATTTATGCAATGTACAAGTCGACTTATCTAAGATCGATATGTGTAAGTCGCCTTGCATAAGCACACAAGTCGACTTACACTTACAAATCTCCCACTCGACCTAAAGCCAATCGCCTTAGTATCTAATACCATAAGCGAGTCCATGAGAATCACAATTCTCCTGCGACAATGGCTTTGTCAACGAACAAAGAACACTTTGCCTCGTGGGAATTCTCTCTATCAGATATCATCTCGACTAATGATCTCCGAATCGGCGAAGTATGAGTTCGGATCGTCGATAAGACCTTGGTTCCTTTGCTCACAAGACTAGCCCCATTGTATCACAATACAATCCTATGGGCCCATCACAACTAAGGACTAGATCAAGTTCAAGAATGAACTTCTTGATCCAAACCGCCTTTCATGCGCATCTCACGCGGCAATATACTCGCCTCGATTGATGAATCAGCAGTCCTCTCTTGTTTGAACTTTTCCAACCGACCGCCACGCTATTCGGTGTGAATGTATATAACCCGATCATGATTCGTAATCATCCTTATCGAGTAGATACCGCATCCGAATGCCCGCCACTAAGGAGATTTCCATCTCCAAACATCAAGAAAACATCCTCGATGCTTCACAAGTACTTGAGGATATTCTCGATACCATTCAATGACCTCACCAGATCCGATTGGTATCCGTCAGAACACTTAGAGCATACGATACATCGGGCCTCGTACATAGCATCGCTTCATGCTAAACCTCTTCAAAGATCTCATCTATGTACGATGCTTGTGAAAGACCAAGCAACCTTTTGATTTATCTCTATAAATCTATATCCCAAGGATATCGTTGTTTCACAAGGTCTTTCATCGATTAATTAGACAACCAAATTTTAATCGATTAAAGATTGAGACATCGCTTCCCAAAGAATAGATGTCATCTACGCACAACACAAGGAATACGATTGCAGTCCCATTAACCTTCTTATACACATAATGTACATCCAATTTTTGAGAAATCAAACTCTTTGATCGACTCATCAAAACGGATAATCGAACTCTGGATGCTTGCTTTAATCCATAAATGGATTTCAAGCTTGCATACCTTTTCGCCATCATTGAAGTGAAATCCTCAGTTGTGTCATACACATCCTGTAGATTTCCTCTCAGAAAGTCGCTCCACATCCATTTGCCATATTTCATAATCATGATGAGTGGCAATGGCTAGAGTATCCTAATGGATTTAAGCATTGCTACGGGGCTGAAGGTCTCGTCATAGTCAACTCCTTGTCTGTGACGAAATCCTTTAACCAGAAGCATTGCTTTATAGGTAATCACATTACCATCCATGTTGGTTTTCTTGGCACAAAGCCATTTTTCAGACTCTGAACTCTTCAGAACCTTTTCATAGGTAGTAGGCGCATCATCTCATATGAGCAATGCGTCATTCTGTTCACTTACGAGAAATCCATATCTCTCGGGAACAGAGCGTATCCTACGTGACCTACGAAATTCGTGTGTAGTAGAAGATTGAACTGTTACCTCATCTATATGAGTGACAGTTTCAAATTCAGGCAGTTGATCTATGTTTGTTCGAGCATCTTGAACTTCTCCAAGTTCAACTTTGCTCCCACTGTCTTCTTGTAAAAGAACTCTTTCTTTAAGAAAACAGCATGCTTTGAAACAAACAACTTTTGTTCCTCAGCAAGGTAGAATTGATATTCCACGAACAAACACTTGTCGCCTTTACATCAAATGTATCCGATCGTGTCCGCTTCACATAAGTCGGACAACCCCTAACTTTCGAGATAAGAAAGATGGGCTTTCGTTAGTCCATATCTCCATATGGAGTAACCACAATCGTTTTAATGGAACTCTGTTTAGCAAGTAAACAGCTGTCTTGAGCGCATACTCCCAAAACTGTGCAAAACCTAAAACTGTTGGTCTAAGTATACTGAGATAAAATCCCATTATCTCTGAGATAACCCAAAACTGTTGGTCTAAGTATTTTCCACCACGATCAGATCGTAATGTATTCATACTTTTACTAAGTTAGTTTTTTACTTCATTTCTGAATTATTTGAACTTTTCAAATGCTTCAGATTTGTATCTCATCAGATACATGTACCCATATCGTGAATAATCACCGATAAAAGTAATGAAGTAAAACAACCACTTCGCATGGATGGACATCGACCACATACATCCGAATGTATTAGGTCTAATATTCCATTCACTTGTTCACCCTTTCCTTTAAAGGATAACTTAGTCATCTTGCCTAATAAATAAGATTCGCATGTGTCATATGATTCATAATCAAATGACCCTAAACCGCCATCGTTATGGAGCTTAGCGATGCGTGTCTCATTTATATGGCCGTTCGACAATGCCATAAGTAAGTTGATTTAAAATTATCTCATTTATGTCTTTTCGTCATTGACATTCATAATTGGATATGACATATCTAATATGTCAATTCCATTGCATAATGTACCAAGAGCATAGAGCATTCCATTCAACTAATAGAACAACCATTGCTTCTAAAAGTCCAATGGAAACCAAAACTCTAATTAAACATAAAACATACAATATGTTCTTTGTTTAAAACAGTACAAAATGACAATCATCCAATTTGAATACAAGCCCACTAGGGAGTAACAAGACATAAGTGCATACGACTAATGTAGCAACCCTTGCTTCATTACCTGCACGAAAGTCCAGTTCTCTCTGGATGAGCTGTCTACTGTCCCTGAGGCTCTGCATATCATTTCATATGTATGAGCCACATCCGGTATCAAATACAGATATGTTTGGATCAGGAATAGTATTAACCTCAATGACAAACATATTTGAAGAAGTAGAGGCATCTGATGCCTTCTTCTGCTTCAAGAACTCCAGATAGATTTTACAGTTTCGCCTCCAGTGGCTAGACTTGCCACTAGGAAAGCAAAATCCTTTTGGGGCAGAATCTTTGGTTTTTCCTTGATGGCACTTCCCTTTGGTTTCTTGGCCTTTTTCTTCTTTGAATTAGAAGAAGAAGCATCCACCATTAGCACTTGCTATCTCTCTTGATAGCCTATTCAGCTGTCTTGAGCAGATTGATCAACTCAGGAATTGTTGTGGATATTTGGTTTATCCGATAGTTTATCACAAACTGTGAATAACCATCAGACAATCCAACCAGAATTAAGTCTCTACTTAACTCATAATCCATTACAAATCCTAAGACGACCAATCTCTCAATATAGCCATTCATCTTCGTGGCATACCGCATGTTAGATTGTCCCTGGAGCCATCTTTGTGGTGAGGAGAAGCCTTGAGGTCTTGAACCTTTCAGACCGAGCTTGCTCAACAAACAGCTCCCTAAGATGAAATACTATAGAGTGAGCATCGATGGACTTGTGCTGCTGCTGCAACTCTGGTGACATCGAGGCAAGTAGCCATGTCCCCGTCCATTAGATGCTTACGATATGACTTCTGATCCTTATCAGAAGCATCGACAGTAGGTGCATCTGGAAGTGGAACATCTAGGACGTATCCTTGTTCCTCAGATCTGAGAACAATTCTCAGATTCCTCAGCCGACCAAGAAAATTCAGTCCAGAATAGAGAGCATAAATTCACACTGAAAGACTTCTTCAATAAACTTAGCGCGATAGAGAGAAGGAATAATAGGATAGAATTGCCTGCATAATCATAAGGACTTGCATGATATGCATATGGCTCCCACTAGTTTCCTAGAATCCATAACCCTCTTTACGAATCCAGAGAAACAAATGACATAATGTCCTAGTGGGTCGATATCCGATATTGCTAAGAATGACCTTGGGTTTACCCAACAAGCCATAACTTAGGTCAATCGGTAGGTATCGGTCATACCAATTGCATCATCGATAACCGACATTGAGAATGACCTTGGGTTTACCCAACAAGCCACCTTATGTCTCGGGAGGTATCAGATATACCAATTACATCTTAGACACAACTATCGATCAGTGCTATCAACTTGTTGATGTGTGCACTTCATTGGGTATCAACTCTTCGATGCGCATACATCTAATGTATGCTACCCAATTTCGCCTCATACACGTTGACCTCGAGGTTAGCTCAACAAATCAACGCTTCCAGTGAAAACCGACCCATTAATCCGAAAATCTTATTTTCATGGTTCGAACATATCCGTATAGAGTGAGCTTGGGTTTACCCAACAACCCATCCCTATAAGAACTCTGGTTCTTACCATATTAATGGAAGGCGTTAGTTTTCATATACCGAGGAGGGATTTCGGATCTCATCTTCTGCTTCTCCAAGCCGTAGGATTATAGTTACCATGACTATATGGAATGATTTAGGGTATTTCATCAATCACATTGAGTTTATACCTAAAATCATCCATCATCCCACCTTAGCAAGAAATTATAGTCGACTGGTACATGTTCTAGTCGACTGGTACATGTGCCAGTCGACTGGAACTAGTTCTGGTCGACTATAGGAATTTAGATGTTCCAATGATCGAACATGTTCTAGTCGACTGGAATGAGTTATCAGACACGCCCAATGATCGAACATGGTCTAGTCGATCGAATCAATTTCTAATGATCGAACATCTTCCAATGATCGAATCCACTTTCCAATGATCGAACTTGTTCTAATGATCGAATCTGCCCTTTTGCTATCTAATCGACTAATTTCTCAATCCGTGCAATTCCAATTCACAATACCATCATACCTAAGGTAATATCTGATAAATTTGATGTATCAATGAACAATTCATTGAACCATGAAAGCCTTATATGGTCAAACCATATGAAAAGCTTGAAATGAGTCAAAACTCATTAATGTCCAATTAATTTAGGAACACCCTAATTATCATCCTAAGCATCTCTAGCTAGCACATACATTATCAAATTTACTTCAGCACATGCCATAAAAATATGACGGTCAAAACAAACAAGATAATGCAATATACTAACGAGACGCTAATATGATCAATTAGGCATTCAAAAATTCTAGGAAATGCAACTTCAAGCAATTCAGTTTGGCAATCACAATACATCAAGATAACACATTTTTAATCACATTAAAAATGGTTCAAGGCATTGGAACTGAAAAAGCACACTCAATCAAGCCAAGCAAAACAGTCCCAACAATTTTCACAAAACTGTCCAGTTCTGTACATTGCTTGAAATGATCAATGAAACAATTTCAATAAATCATGAGAAAATTATATAGGTTACTACATGTTCAGAACATGCTACATGAATTTTTTTAGGATTTTAGGCCATCAAAAAATTCAGTCAACCTAAATAACAAAACCGATTCAAGATCTGTGTTCATCAGCACAGCAATTCCCAATAGCATAGAATAAATTCGTGAATAAATATCCAATCACCTTGAAATCCAATTTCCATGCTCACAGACATTCACCAACATCTTAGAGACATTTAGGTGAAGGAAAATCCAGAAAACCATTTTTCTAGAATTTATTCTCGATTTTATACTACTGTCTGTTCCAGAATCGTTTCACAAAACAGCATCTGGAACCTTAGGGAATTAATTAGCAAAAGTATATCAAATCAAATCGATAAATTCTGAAAATTCATAGACATATTCTCTAACATGTTATGAACATTTCTGGGCAGAAAAATTTCGAAAAGCATATCTCTATAGCAAAACGAAATTCAGACAGTATACATGCATCTACAGAAAATTCCATTAGAGTTTCTGATCTCGCTTAGGTTTTAGCTTCATACGGGATACCAGACGCTTTGATACCACTGTAGGAAAATCCCGGGTAGTACATCACATGTACACGCAGCGGAAAACAAAAATTTTTGTTCCCGGGACTTTCCCGATCCCCAGGATCCAGGTATCCGAATGAAGACATCAACCTAAATAGCCAAAAGAGACTATCTCTAAAGGTGATCCACGCAGAGATCAGAAAACCTAACCGAGTCAAACCCCTTTGACCCGGGAATAGCTAGAACAGATTAAAGCCTGCTAGAGCCTACCTCTGTCCTGGAGAGCTTGAGGAGCACGTTGAACCCTTGTGCTTGGAGAAGAAGAGAAGTGATGATGCTAGGAGAGGAAGACATGAAAAACCATTTTCCATGGAAATCTTAACCCTTAAGCTTCCTCTTCTTCCTTTCCACCATGCTCCACGATCATCACCATTTTCCTCACTTTCTATTTGTCTTTTATAGTCTTTAATCTAATTAAAAGACTTACCAAATAAATGGTGGAGAGAGCTCCACGTTTTTCACCTTTTATATATATATATATATATTAAAGTGAAACTTGCCAACTCCTCCATGGTTCCACGTGCATGTGTATATATTTATTAATTAATTAATTAATTAATTAGTTAATTAATCAATTAATAAATAATTGCTAAGGTCCAGTCCAACTGGGGTCGGTCCTACCGGCCTACCGGGCCCCGATGCTGAAACAACTCCGGAAACCTTTCTTAGCAATATTGATGTCGCGATCTCATCGACATATCCCAATCCCATTGGGATCCATTTAATCCTAATGCTTCCATAATGGAACTCACCAATACTATTTTCTGATTCTCCAAACACTCTTATGCGTGTGACCCTTTAGGCTCCGGTTATGTTGGCCACTTAGATTAACAATTAATCGAGCAAGTCATGAGCGGTATCTAGCAACACATCATGACCCCAATTGACCGGAAAGTAATCGGTTTGATGTATTCATCAAGAACCGGATCACGAACCCTTCCATGACAATTACCGTGCAATTCGTCCTTTCACCATCCTATACCCCACTTGGTTATGAGTATGGTCAAAGTGTCAACTCTCACTAGACCGAGTCTAGCCCAGTGATAACAGATCTCGCCTTATGACTCATTACTCTATATGTCCATGAAGACACTCTCCATGACATATTCACTCGCCGAGATTTCGAGTAATGATCCCGACAAGAGGCCATGGGTATCTCCTCTCGCTAATCCGTAGTGGTGAATCCTTTATTGGCTACTCAATTACCTTCAATACCTCAAATCGCACTCCAAGCACCACCCTATGAGTTACCTCCGAAGGCAACAAGGAATGGAGTCAAAGCACGTAATCAAGATTCAAGGTATCCTCGAGTACCTCAAGTCTAAGGATACTTGCACCATTGCTATGATGAGATTATCACTGACACTAGATAAGATATCCATGTGATGATCTCATGGCAGGTCATCCAATGAACTTACTACCGCTAGTAAGCATCCACATGTCAATTCTAAATATCTCATATTTACGCTTCGAGATCTACCGCTTGATCCAATCAAGGAATATGACATGTGCTAGTCTATCCGGATTAATGATGTCCAGTCTCATTAATCCTATGACTAGGGAAAATTTAGATACTGACATAATTACACATGATAGGAATCTCAGGAGTATGATCACATCATAATTTCCTTCATGCTATGTCATATATCATGGACTTCATTAATTTGATTAAAGATCCAATCAATTCATAAACAATGTTCATGAACATCAAATTAATGAATTATGCCTTTTCTTTATTTATTCATTCAGTCTGCATACGACTGTGAATAAAATGCGCTAAAGGGGATTGTCTTTAGGGCACAAATAAATAGTACCGTCCTTGAATAAGTCGACTTATGCAATGTACAAGTCGACTTATCGGTACTGGACATGTGTAAGTCGTCTTGCATAAGCACACAAGTCGACTTACACTTACAATATTTTGATACAACAGAATATTTATAGCAGTGATATGATATGAATTGGGCAAACAAAAGGATCGAACATACTCAGAGTAGTTATAAGATTACGGGAATAAGTGGTAGACATTGAGACGAGGGAAAAAAACAATTACATGTCATTATGCTATATTTAGGTCCATAATATACTAACCTTATCTTGCTGATGAGCTGACACCCCATTTCTAGATTTGTGCTCCTCTCAGACTTGCCATATGTATCATCAAAGAATATGATAGATTAGATTCAAGCATACAAATTTATAAAATTAAATTGAAATTCAATTCTCATTAAAAATATTAATATACTTTCTATCAAAATACTATAGCTACTATATCCTTACAAAGCAAAACAGAAAGCTACAAATTGGAAAGAGCTCCAAACATAAGGTCCTACAGTCACCAAGGTAAAAACTAAAGGCACTGAAATCCATGGAAGAAACAGAACCTAATTTGTGACAATTTGATGCAAAAAGTTTGCGCTTCAACGAAGAAATGCTTCACTGCAAAACCACGAACAATTGGTCAAAATGAAACAAGATATGGATCTACAGTTGAATGTAAAAGAAAGAGAACTAAAAAGCAAGTGATTAAGACAAGCAACGAGGTGAGTTCTTATATAAAAGAGTTTACTTACCAACGACAATTGTATTTAGAATCAAACTCTACAAGAAAACACAAACAATTCTGAGTAGTTTGTTTTACATGTGCGTGTCCTGGAAAAACAAAATTAACAGTTAGGATTCTAATAATAATGCAAAGATCATTCATTTGCATACGTAATGAACGACAAAGTAGCCCAATGTAGATTGAGTAATTGTCAACAGTTAACAAAAAAAAGCCAAGAATAGAATAATAATAACAATTAAAAAAAAGAAATAAGATCGTTAAATTAAGATTTGTTACCTGAAGAAGGTTTGCGAGTTTAGCAGTAGGAACTGGAGTTATAAGCCCTGCTATTGTCAATTCTTGCCGAAATGTAACTATACGTTGAATTAGAAAGAAGATAATGAACAAAGCAACACCGATCAATAAGAGAGAGAAAAAAAGGGTTTAGTGGGTGCATTAAATGTAGAAGTTTCTACACATGTATGTTAATTAAATGAAAGTAAATTAACGTGATGGATAACATTTAATGCAAGAGTTATTAATTAGTGGAGCAAAAGAGACGAGAGCATTTGAAATGTAGAAATTTCTAGAAATAAATGGTAATTAAATAGACACGATTGGTAGCATTTGATGGAAGAGTTCTTAATTGGTGGGAACAAAAGAGAGGAGACCTTAACTTAATAAACTTAACAGGTAATAATTAATAATTAATTTATAAATAAATTTATACAACATTATATTTCAATTAATTGAACAATTATAATTAAATTAACTAAAGATATTTTAAGAATATGTAATTAAAAAGGGGAAATTTTCAGACCCATTAATAATAACATAGATTGATTAATTATTAATTAATAAGATTTCAATAATTAAATTTTTAATTATATATTGATTATTATGCAGTAACGCCTATGAATATTAATTCACAGTGTGACTATTTACTTATATCTATATACATCAATTAATTAATAATATATTAATCATAACTGAATAAGATTAAGAGTTCATGATTAATAATTAATTTATAAATAAAGTGTAATTTAATAAATCGATTAATATATCATATTCTAATTACATTAATTAATTAATTAATGATATTTTAATTAGCTAATTATATTATTTATATGTGTTAAATACATTGTAGGAACAAAATAATAACTCCCATGTCACCCTGTGACTATTAAATCACAGGTGTGACTGCTTAAGGTATATATAATGAAGAGATATATATACTAAATATCAATATATAATAATTAATAATAATGAACAAT
The DNA here is from genome assembly GCA_029891385.1 of Erythroxylum novogranatense. Lineage (NCBI taxonomy): Eukaryota > Viridiplantae > Streptophyta > Magnoliopsida > Malpighiales > Erythroxylaceae > Erythroxylum > Erythroxylum novogranatense. The sequence goes on along the minus strand of CM057225.1, from coordinate 59,194,017 downwards.
TAATAATGCGCTTATGAATAACATATATACTAAATATTAACAAGTAATACTTAATTAATTAATATTTTAATACATCAATTAATGAATTATATATTAATTATTATTAATTATATTTGAATAAACTGATAAATAATTAATTTATAAATTAATTAATTTATTATATTTTAATTATTATTAATGATATAAAGATTAATTAATTAATCAATTATATTTTTATTAATTAATAATATTTTATAAATTAATTAGTTATTTATTTAATAAAATGTTATAACATTATATAGGTGTTAATTAAGAAAAGCAAAATAGCATACACGGTTCAAGTCACAACCATGTCAAGCGTGATTTGCTTCCTAGAATACTTCCCAGAATGGTTATATAAAACTCTTTGCTTGACATAGATTCTGAGTAATTATTTAAAATATGTAACTTGTAAATATAAATAATAATTTCGTATATAATAATTAACAATTAATAATGCATGATCATGACTAATATATATATTAAATATTAATATGTACTAATTAATCAATTAATTATATTTTAATACATCAATTCATTAATTATATATTAATTATTATTAGTTATAACTAAACAGTTAATGATTAATAATCAATTCATAAATAAATTTATACATCAATTAATTAATTATATATTAATCATTATTAATTATAATTGAATAATCTAAACTGATTAATAATTAATTTATAAATAAATTATATTTTAATTATTATTAATTTTTGACATGGAGTTTGAGTAATTATTTAAAATATGTAACTTGTAAATATTATACCAAATATTAATATGTTAATTATATTTCAATACATCAACTAATTAAATATATATTAATTATTACTAATTATAACTAAATAAACTAAACAGTTAATGATTAATAATTGATTTATAACTAAATTATATTTTATTATCATTAATTATATGTCATAATTAATAAGTATAATTAATAATTTAATTTTCCAGTATATATTAAATGTATTATAGTTAATTAATCAATTAAATATGTTTCAATTATTCACGTAATTCATATTATTTACTTAATTAATTTACTATTTAATAAATAATTTTATATCATTATATTGGTGTTAATGTAAAGTTAATTATTAATCATTAACTGTGATGTTTTTAAATGAAATTTATATTAATTTTAAATTAGATCAGTTGTAGATTTTAATTTGTATTGGAATGATTTTAGGTGAAATGGAAGTCAAAATAAAGGTTAATTGCTAAAAGCATCAGTTACAAATGATGGATTGAGCACAAGAGGAGAAGAAGTGATGAAGAATGTTGTTTCATATAAACGCGTAAGAGAACCTCCGTCATGATCGTGCAAAAGCACGATTGTGACAGAGTAACCCTTGAAAGATTTGCATGATCATGCACAAGCACGATCGTAACATTAATGAGATATCCAGAAAAAACTTGGTCGTGCACAAGCACGATCGTGAGTGCGAAGAGTCAGCTGAAATTGCGCGATCGAGACAACTTAAGCATCTTTCCCTCTTTTTCCCATTTGAATAGTAATAATAATAGATGAATTTATTTTCTGATTGATTATAATATATTATCTGTAAGTCATGTCCGTGACAATTCACAAGTTTATTATTAATAATAACAATAGTAATAATAACAACAATAACAATTAATTAAAATTATTTATTTACTTCATTAATAACACGACAATTAATTAAATTTTAATATATTATGTAGATATCCACGATTGTAATTTGATGGCCATGATTAGTAATAATAATAATTATAACAACAATTTGCAGCCTCATTAATCATAACAATAATAATAAGAAACAAATTTATTTACTAAGTAATTACAATATATTATGTATATATGTATGTATGTAAGGTTGTGAATTAACGAGTCACAGCCGTCGCGATTTAGGAATGATGATAATAATAATATCAATTAATTATGATAATTATTTAATTAATTATTAATTATAATAATTATAATATGTTATGTATATATGTACATATGCACAGCTGTGACTTACCATGACAATTCACCGCAACAGTAATAAGAATAATAACAATTAATTAGAATAATTATTGAATTCATTGATTAAATAGTCATTAATTAAATTATTATATATTATGTATATATATAAATATCCACGGCAGTGACTTAACAGGTCACAGTTGTGACAATTCACGCCAACAATAATAATAGTAATAATAATTAATTAAAATAATTATTAAATTCATCGATTTGATACTAATTAATTAAATTATTATATATTATGTATATCAATTAATTAATTAAAATATTTATTTAATTCGTTAATGAAATGATGATTAATTCAATGGTTAATTATAATATATTACGCACCTGTGACATATATATATATATATATATATATATATATATATATATATTAAAATTAAATATCTTGAAAATTATCATTAATAAACAAATTTATTAACTGATTAATTATAATAAATATACATGGTTATAATTTCATATGCAACTTAATCCATTTATATCTCAAATATGAAATATTATTAATTAAAAAACTTATTTTTCATAAATTATAACAATAAAAGTTGAGAGCCACCTACATATGATTATATTAATGTTATTTGATGTTCTTTATATAATGATAAGGAATTTTCCTATCTAGCATTAAATAGAATTCTCAAATTTATTTTTGTGGTTATTATGTGGGTACAAAATACATGAAAAACAATTTTAAGTAGTTTTCATTTGCATAACTTTTACGTCATATCCACGATTAGTCTTTTAAATATTTCATTTCCTGAAATTGTTTTCCTTATCACATTTCACCTTAATTTTTTAGGTTTTCTTATTGTTTATTTTATTAGGACGTTGTTCATTATTACGCTATTCAAGTATGTCTAATTTTGTCAAAAATTATTATATAAAATTTCATTATATTTGTTCCCCGTTAATATGATGATTACTTTTTCTTTATTTTTTTATTTTGTTAAATTTATGATTAAGCTACTTTCTCAAAGGTATGGTTTGTTACATGTATTTTGTTATATTAACGAACACAGTAAATATTATTGATTCATAATAAACTCTTTATTAAATATATGATTTGTTAAATATATTATCTTATATTCATCATAAAATGAGATTATTGCAACATTTTTTATGATGATATATTTAGACATTTTAAAATTGTAGTCATCGTTTATTAATGTAACTAAGCATCGTTGAATAATATATATATATATATATATATCTTATTTAATAATAATAATAATATATATTTAATAATATAAGTAATATAGATTTATATATATAATTCTCACCTATTTTTAGCGCCGATCTTTGAAATTTTTTTAAAATTATTACATATCGATATATGAAGAACGAAAATATTGTTTGAATTCAGATATGGATAGAAATGCTAAAAGACGTCAAAGATATGCTGAAATGCTAGAAAATTAAAAGAGAGAATTCTTACGACGACTTAGAGAAACTCATGCTGCAAAAAGGAGAGGAGCTACTTTGCCTATGATTTGTCAAATAGTTAGTGATCAACATTCCAATTCTTTCACTGATACTGAACCTTCTGGCGGCCAGCTTTACATTCATCAATCTATTGGTCATCTATTAGAAAATCAATCTCTCAATTTTGATATGAATCGTGTTAATCCAACTCATTCTTCTGTCCAATTAAAAGAAAATGTTGATACAACATCAATGTTTCAAACATCTAATGTGATTTGTGATAATTCAAATTGTCCAACTCTATATTCTTTTCCAATTCAACCTAACTCAGTGATACGTGTTGAAGATCAAGGCATAAATTTTTTATACCTATTTTTTACTATTTGTATTATTATTACCACACAAAGCCATCATCTTATTTTTATATATTTTAAGGGATAAACTTCTATCGTTCTTCCTCAAAGTTAGCATCCTTGCAGAATTTACCTATTGAGGCTCAACAATCATGCAAAGGGATTTTATCTTGAAGCTCCATCATTGTATTGTTCATTAGGAGAGATTTCCATTGTTGCCTCTCAAATGTCGCATTCTTTGAAACAATTATTTATTAACAATGATGAAGAATCAGAACATTTCAGGAAGAACGTCTATACATATAATAATAACGTAGTGTTTACTTCCTATAGAGCTAGGTATGATCGAGAACTAACAAAAAACAAGAAAAGGGTTTATACATTTCATGTTTAGGGTCAAGTTTATCATTTCCTTGATAGTTTAGTAACAAAAAACAAGAAAAGGGTTTATACATTTCATGTTCAGGGTCAAGTTTATCATTTCCTTGATAGTTTAGTTTCGACAACTGATAAGGTATATGGAATGCAACTCTATTTCTTTGATACTGATGAGGAACTAAAAAGAAGGACTAACAGTTGTGATAAACTTTGTGAGAATACATTAAAACTGATTATGGCAATTCTAAAAGATAATCTTTATGCCAAGTTCTTTCAAAGTCTTAGGGAGATTCCATCACTTGAGAATCATGCAATAATCCTGAGGTGTTATCTTGGCCTTAATCAATGTGTTTATAACATTCCTACTGCATCACAAGTGGCTGTTATATGGACTGAGATTGATGGTGAACAAATTGAAAAATATCCTCGCATCCAAGTCTATACTCACTCAGGTACAAGTTATAGAATTCAATCTTATTATGCATGTTATGACCACCTTCAATATCCTCTTTAATTTCCTCGTGGTGAATCTGGATGGCATTGTGGAATTAAGTGGTTAATTTCAAAGAGAAATAGGGTCAATGTTTTTGATGAGGGAATTGATGTTCATTTCAACTCCTTTACTGATCCATTTTAATTGTTCAATGTAGAAAACACAGGTAAGTTTCTTTTTTCGTTTATCATTTTGAAAACATTATTTAATTCCACTGTCTTATTTATCAAATTCACCTTCTTTGCTACTAGTTGTGAATTAAGAATACTGTGAAGATAGTATTGTTTCTGCTAGAGAATATTACTATTATCGGCTCCAAATGAGAGAAAATGATGAATCTATGCTACTCCATAGCCTCATACTCCTTCAACAATTTGTTATGGGCATTTATATAAAGATTGAAACATCTTGATTTGATTTCCATAGAAAAAGACAAAATGAGATACGGACAGAAATATTGCAAAGTGTTTTGGATAATGTTAATGTTGGTCAAACGGAAGGTTCAAGAATTGGTTGTCGAGTTATGCTACCAACTTCATTTATTGGTGGTCCAAAGGACATGAAATGACATTATCTTGATGCAATGGATTTGGTACAAAAGTATGATAAACCAGATATTTTTCTAACCAGGACTTGTAACCCTATCTGGAGAGAGATACAAGACGATCTCAAATTTCATGAAAAACTACAAGATAGACCATATTTATTGGCTAGAGTATTCAGAGCTAAATTTAAAATTGTCAAAAATGATATTGATGAAATAAGTAATTTCTAAGAAGGTCGTTGGAATTCACCTCTTGAAGATTTATGATGTATATATGAATTTGGTCTCATTGAGATTAATTCATCAGTCATCTCCCAGATCATCAGTTTATTTCCTTTGACAGAAATGCATATCTTTTCTATTTGTTGAGAAAATTTGACTTTTTAAAAACAATGCTCATTGATTTTTTTAAAGATTAATTTAACAAATAAAAAGGCAGAAGAGATGAAATGTTTATATAAATATTTTCTGGACTATTTTTTTTGGAATCGGAAAACAAAAACATGGTCAGAGAGAAGTCGAAGAAAAGTAATAGGAAGATTAGTTACTATTGACCCTAGAGAAGGAGAAAGGTATTATTTGAGGTTATTACTCACACATGTTAAAGGACCAACATCATTTGATGACTTGTTGACTGTTGATGGTGAGAAAAGAAGTTGTCTCAGAGGGCTGTACTATAGTTAGGATTGCTAGCGTCTTATTTTTATATACAACAAACTCTTGAGGAAGCTGTTATATTTCAAATGCTAACATCGCTCAAACTTTTATTTGCTACGGGTTTGTTCTATTGTTCACCAACTAATCCTAAGCAACTCTGGGAAACATTCAAAGATGGCCTTTGTTCTGACTATCAATATGCTTCTTCCTATAGTACCTATACATCTGATGACATTATAAAAATGGCCTTTCAAGATATTAATAAATCTTTGGAGCAAATGGGAAAGATCCTTAGCTGATTACCATTTTGCTGATCATCAATTTCGTGTTGATTATCATGAAAATCAAACTAAAGAAATATAAAGTGAGAAGAGTATACAGGTTGATCCAGAAGACCTATTATTACAATCAAGGTTAAATAACAAATAGAAATAAATATTTGATTTGACACTGGATTCAGTTTTGACTTCAAACGGTGGAGGTTTTTTTTTATTGATGGCCTTAGTGGAATTGGGAAAACTTTCTTACATCGAGCTCTCCTTGCAAACTTATGGTCATAGGGACATATTGCAATTATTGTTGCTACATCAGGTGTTGCAGCGTCGGTCCTTCCTAGTGGTAGGACAATTCACTCAAGACCTAAAATCCCATTTGATTTTTCATTGAAAAAAGTTTGTCAATTATGTAAACAGAGCAACATTGGAAAATTGATATTTGAATGTAGTCTTATTGTAATAGCCCAGACCATCCGCTCACAGATATTGTCCGCTTTGGACCTTGGCCCAGCTAAGCCCTCACTGTTTTGCTTTTTCTGAGAACTTCCTAGGAGGTCACCTATCTTGGAACTACTCTTGCCCTAACACATTTAACTTCAGAGTTTTAATGAGATTTGATACATTAAGGCATGGAAAACGCATCTATAAGGGAGAGGTATCTGTACCTTTATAAGGCGTACTTCGTTCCCCTCTCCAACCGATATGGGATCTCACACTTATCTTACGGGACGAGGCTTCCATCACAAAACGAGAAGCTATTTTGTCATTTCATGATTTGCTTCAAGATATCATGGATTCTAACAAACCTTTTGGAGGAAAAATTGTTGTATTTGGTGGTGATTTTCGTCAAACATTACCTGTTATTGACCAAGTTGAAAAACAATAACTCATTGATTTGAGTCTTCTAAATTCACATCTTTGGCAACATATGCGTAAATGCTCTTTGACGATAAATATGAGAGCTATATCAAATCCATCTTTTTATGAATTTTTATTATACGTAGGAGAAGGCATCGAACCAGTTGATGAGCATGATCAAGTATCCTTGCCAAAACAACTAGCTATTCCTTATGATAGCAAGGATGAGTCTCTTAACAGGTGAACATATTTTTTGTTATATATTTTACTTGTTTTTTTTAATAAATACAATTACATCTTTTGATGCACCCTTACCTCCACCAGGTTACTTGAAAACGTCTTCCCTAACCTAAGCTTGTATTCATCTGATCCATACCAAATGACAAATAGATATGTGTTGTGTCCAATAAACAAATGTGTTGATGAAATTAATGAGATCATGATTAACAGATTGTCAGGAAATATGCATTCATACGTGATTTTTGACAAAATGGTTGACCAAAGACATCAAGAAAATTATGACGATTTTCTAAATTCTTTAAATTCAAATGGCCTACCTTTGCACAAACTCTTACTCAAAGAAGGCTCCCCAATTATGTTCCTAAGAAATTTGAATCCAATCAAGGGTCTATGCAATGGGATAAGGTTGATATATAGACAACTAAAAGATCATACAATGCAATAGGACAAGGTTGATATACAGACAACTAAAAGATCAAACAATTTTTGCAGAAATTGTCTTTGGACCTCACAAAGAAAAATTAGTTTTTATACCTAAAATTCCCTTACAATCTTTATAGAATGAAAAAAATGGGATACCTTTTGTCAGAATGCAATTCCATATTCGTTTGTGTTTTGCAATTGCCATAAACAAATCTCAAGGTCAAACACTTGATTATGTGGGAATTTATCTCCATTAGCCTGTATTCTCACATGGACAAATGTATGTAGCTTTCAAGAGCTCACACTCCTGAATCAGTTAAGGTTCTAATTATTCCAGGAACTTTTGAATCTTCAAAGTTTGATCAAAAGATAAGAAATTTTGTATTCCACGAAATATTTGAATTAGTCAAATTATAAAATATAAACTTGTCAGAAGGTATATTAATTGTTTTTATTCAAGTTAACATAATTTCATTTCATATAAAAAAATTCTTTTCCCCTGATTAATTTATTAAACAAAAATTTCAAGATGGAAAAATGTTTATTGATTAAGGATATTTTATCTGGTGCTTAATGGTGGTTATGTGAAATTATTGTCCAAGAAAAACAGCATGTTATCGCATCAACTAACACACCATCGAAAAGACAAAAGTATATCTTTGTTGATTATGAGGTATAACGATTACACTTTCTTCACTCAAAATGTTCATTTTTTAAACTTAATTGTTAACAATTTTTTACTATTAACAGGGATCATAAGTTTAAGGTATTATATTTAACAATGATATCTAATGAATGAGAGATATTTTGTAGCCTTGTAAAAATTATATTATTTGTAATGTCGTTATGAAGGAAATTCCACTTCAGTATCAAAATGAAGTTTACAAATACGATGGACAATTACAAGTCACACTGTCATTGAACCTGTACCAGATGATGATGTCGTCACCCCCATGAAATTTAACTACACACCTTTCTGCGATCTTATAAACTGTATAAATGACAAGGAAAAATCAGTTGGATGGACCCTTAACTTATTTCTTTATACAATGTTAACTATTTCTTTATGTTATATTTAATGATATTTATATTTAACATGTGATAGATATTTTGGCTGTGGTTCTTCAAGTCTTGGATCAGAAAGAAATCAACAAAGATGGCAAACATTCAACTGTGCAAAAATCCATTCTTGCCAATAAGTAGTAATTTAAATTCTCTGTTATTCTTTATACTTCACAAAAATTGAGGTAATTTCTCTTTCTTTTTTCTGAAATTTTTTATCAGGCAACAAACAATTATACTGTCAATGTGGAATTCTTTCGTCACTAACGAGGGGCAACAAATTGCCAAATCCTTCCATTCTTATCTGATAATTGTGTGTCGCAGACTAAAAGTCAACTTCTATAATGATATTTTTGTTTTTTTCTTCATCACACTATTACATTTTGTTACTTATCCTTATATTTTATTTTTTGTGTACAATTGAAAATTTTTAGGTGTTGCATTATCCACCTGGTTTGACTCAGCGATTCTTGTTGATCCATCAATAGAAGAAGTTGCAGAGCTTAAAAATTGGTGCTGCCTTATCTTTACTTCGATGATCAACCAAATTATACATAAATTTTAGAATATTTCCTACTTTTATATTTATAATTATTATGTTCTAGGGCATGACGAAATAATAAGGAACGTAAAACCCTTATTAACCAACAAGCTTATCTGAGATATAATCGTGATATATCTTTCAGATTGCATTAGAAAATTACCAAAATCATCTTCTTGAATTCTACCTATAAGGTAAATACATTTTATATTCTCATGAATGTTGCTTATTTGATATTCATTTATTTAATAAAAATTTTCTTATATATTTGCAGACAACGTGGATTAAAGCTGATATTTCCTTTTAAGAACTGGTATATGGCATGTAAGAAATGCTTTCGTTCTATAGCTGCTAATTATGGAGTTCCATTCACCTGTAATTCTTGTAGAGAAAAACTTCATGCTGAACTTAGGTTTTCCTTTTCTCTTTTCAATTTAGTGCCTTATTCTTCTCGTGCACTTTATATATGTAGAAAATTTTCCAATGTTTTAACGTTTTGTATTTGGATGTCACGATTGTGACATGCTAAATCACACCCGTGAGACCTTCTTCACTGGTGACTTGTAGGTCACGCTTGTGACACCTTCTTCATGGGTGTGACTTATAAGTCACACCCGTGATACCTACCTTCTTCACAAGTATGACTTTTAACTCACACCCTTGACAATTCTTCACCTGTGAAGTAGATCTGGTTGTTATACATCCTTTCAACATATCCAATTAAAATATATATTCTAATTAACTTTTTATTGCAAATATAAATGCCGCTATGACATAGATTTGACTGACGAAACAGGGACTATCACAGCTTCTATTTTTGATGAACTTGCTGAAAAACTTCTCAAGTTTACTGCAATTGATGCTATAGAATATTATCACTAGGTCATAATTTTTTAACTTATTATAAATGCGATTTAATATAGTGATAATTATAATATCTCTATTATATGGCTGATAATTAACATTTTTTGCCTTTCCATAATAAGAATATGGAACTTCCTTTGGAAAAAGTGTACGCAAAATTAAAAAACAAGACATCTCTTTTTCATATCAAACCTGCACGTGTTCCCTCACCAGATGAAAAACAACGGTTCACTGTTATGTATTACCGTCAAATCGATGGTGATGAATTAGAAAAGGCTTCAACTTTTGTTGGAAAAGATAATCAAATTTTAACTGATGATGAAAATAACACTGCTGACATTACACTTGTACCAATTTTAGGTATTCATCATTATTTATTCATTCAATTTGTATTGTCCTTATTTATTCATTCAAATTTTCCATTTCTATCTTTATCAAAATATGTTAACTTCTTTTTAGTGTTTATTATATTATCATCTTTATTTAAATATTTACCAATTTATAAAAAAATCCTTATATATTGTATAGCTATTATACTTTGTTTCTTTATAATTTCAAAAGATATTGTTAAATCTTCTTCAATAGTCAGACAATGTCTTCATAAAAGATTCAGCGACAGTGAACCAGCAACGTAGTTAAGTGCACATGTTAATGACAATAACAAAAAACCTAAATTGTCATAGACTTCTTTTTCTTACAGTAAAATAAACATGTAAGTTGTGTACTTTTGACGTATTGATAGAAATTTTAGACAACTATAGGATACCAATCGCATGCCTTCAGGAGACTAAGTGGGTAGGAGCTAAAGTGAAGGACATAGGGGGTTCAAATTATGGTATTTGGGAAGTACGCGGAAGTAGAATGGGGTCGGTATCTTAGTGGACAAGGGACTTATAAACAGAGTAGTGGAGATCACCAAGGTAAATGATAGGATAATGGTGGCAAAAATTGTTTTAAATAGTGTGGTTCTTAATGTAATATGTGCTTATGCACCGCAAGCTAGCGCAGACGGACAAAAAAAACATTCATTCTAGGAGTTGTTGGAGGGAGCATTTATACAAATCTCTACTACTGAGCAGATCATCCTAGGAGGGGATTTTAATGGGCATATAGGGATGGATGCAGACGGTTATACAAGCATGCATAGGGGCTTCGACTACGGCACTAGAAATGCTAGTAGGGTTGATCTATTAGACATGGTCATAGCTCATGAGTTAGTAATAGTAAATTCCTTCTTTAAGAAAAGCGAAGCGCACTTGGTGACGTACCAGAGTAGCACAACCAAGACGCAAATTGATTATCTCCTTGTTAGAAAAATCACCCGATCATAGTGCAAGGATTGCAAAATACTTCCGGTAGCCTGCCTATCAATCCAACATAAATTGTTAGATTTAGATCTAGAAATTAAGGGATGGAGAGCATAACTATTTACCAAGCCATGTCGCAAAATCAGATGGGGGAGATTCAAAAGGGGACATGGTGGAACATTTTAGGACTCAGGTTAGGAATAATGCACCATGGGCTATGAGTGGGGATGCGAATTGGATGTGACAGGGCGTAGCCCCTATAGTGAGAGAGATCGCCACTAAACTCCTAGGAGTTTCTAAAAAATAGGGGGGACGGATGAAATCTTGGTGGTGGTCAGACGAGGTCCAAAGGACGGTAAAGGCGAAAATGAGAGCTTTTAAAGATCTTCTAACAAGTGCTACAGAGGAGGAGCGGATAGTTAATAAAGTGAGGTATAAATTGGCAAAATAGAAGGCAAAGAAGGCTATCTCAGTGGCTAAAGGTGAAGCTTACGAGAATATGTACAGGGAGTTGGATACGGTCAAAGGAGCACAAAGTATTTTCAAAATAGCGAGAGCTAGGGCACGTGCGACGACGGATTTCAACCAAGTCTACTGTATACGAGACGAAGCAGGACAGGTACTCATAAATGGGCAAGCCATCAAGTAGAGATGGAAAAGATACTTTTATGGCCTATATAACGAAGACATATTGGTCAACATCGAGTTAGGGGAACCTCTCGTGTCAGGACAATGTATAAACGAGTTCTCATGAGAGAAGATCACAAGGGGAGTCATTATAAAGGCTTTGAGGGGGATGAGAAGCAGAAGGGCGGTAGGATCGGATGACATTCGTACAGAGGTATGGAAGAAAATAGGAGCTGTCAGTATTGAGTGGTTAGTTCAGTTCTTTAATGTGGTCCTCGAATCAGCCAAAATGTCGGATGAATGGAGATTGAGTAGGTTAATCCCCTTGTACAAGGCCAAAGGAGACATTCAAAAATGCCAAAATTATCGAGGCATCAAATTACTAAGTCATACCATGAAGTTATGGGATAAGGTAATTGACAAGAGAATTTGGACAACTGCTTCTATATCGGCCAACTAATTCAAATTTATACCTGGTAGGTCGACGATATAAGCAATACATCTACTTTGGAGACTGATGGAATGCTATCGGGAACAAAAACGGGATCTGCATACAGTTTTTGTTGATTTAGAGAAGGTGTATGATAGGATTCCTAGAGAACTCTTGTGGTAGTGTTTGGAAGAAAAGGGCATTCCTAGGACGTATATCAGGGTGATTAGGGATATGTATGAAGGAGCATTGACTAGCGTAAGGAAAATAGGAGGAGACACGAAAGCGTTCTCTATTGGTATTGGACTATACCAAGGCTCGACTTTAAGTTCTTTTCTATTAACAGTAGCATTAGATGAACTTACCAACCATATTCAAGGAGAGGTACCTTGGTGTATGTTATTTGCGGACGATATTGTCCTGGTAGATGAGACCAAGGAGGGGGTCAATATCAAGTTAGAACGTTGGCGAGCAACGTTAGAATCAAAGGATTTTAGAATGAGTGGGTCCAAGATGGAGTATTTAGAATGCAACTTTTCGAGTAGCCAGATGGTACAAGGGGCGACCATAACGATTGGCACTGACATCATACCACAGAAATCAAGTTTTAAATACCTCGGATCCATCATGCAGACAGATGGTAACATAGATGATGATATTACATCGTATTAGATCTGGGTGGACCAAATAGCAAGGCGCTTCAAGTATTTTATGTGATAAAAAGGTCCTTATAAAATTCAAAGGAAAGTTCTATAAAATGGTTATTCGGCCAATCTTGTTATATGGGGCAGAGTGTTGGCCTACTAAACGTAGCCATACGCATCAGTTGTTGGTAACAGAAATGCGTATACTTAGGTGGATGTATGGCATTACTATAAGGGATAGGGTACCGAATCAGGTAGTGAGGCCTAGACTCCAGGTGGCTATTATTGCAGACAAGTTGAGAGAGAAAAGGCTTAGGTGGGTTGGGCATGTGTGCAGGATGCCCTCTGATGCACCGGTACGAAGTAGAGAGATAATGAACCTTAGTGGCTACAAGAGGAGGAAAGGAAGGCCTTATAAGACTTGGAGGGAAATGATCAAGAAAGATATGTCAGAGTTGGCTCTCACTAAGGCAGTGGCTAGAATTAGAAAAGTCTGACGTGATAGGATAAGGATAAACGACACCCATTAAAGTCCCCACGTCTCTTACTTAAACGATAAGAGGTCTTATGGTAAGTTGTTGGTCAAGGCTCCAGGTCAGACGTAGTTTGGGGCAAACCTAAAATCGTACCTTCAAATCGTAGGCATGTGGTTTCCTCATGGTAGGTAAGTGTAGACTTCTAGAGCGACTAGCAACAACAAGAGCCGATCTTTACAAGGAGTAAGGTAATACCTGATCTGGCCAACCAGCAGGCATGTCCTTTTTGTCTTGTATTACAATTTTAGTTCCTAAATTTTTCTGCGTGCCAGTTCTTTAATTATTGCTTCTGTTATTCTGCATCATTTTTACCTGTTACATCTGCATGTGGGTTTATCGAAAAACAATTTCTTTACTATGTAGGGGTAAGGTCACAGATATAAGAGTTCCTCGCACCCCGCCTCCTTTGTTGGGACTTGATCGAGTGTGATGATGATGATATTAATAAAAATTACAATCATGTCTGTGAATTAACTTACCTATATATTTTAATTAATCAATCTATTAATTATATTTAAATTAACCAATTAATTTTATATAAATTATATTTAATCATATAAATTATATGTAATTTAAAATGACAAAACTATATGCGCTTATGATATTTAAATTAATTAATTAATTAATTATAATTTAATTATATTTAGTTAAAATGAAAACCTTTAATTTCATTTTAATTAACAACCTATTTAATTATATAAAATTTTATTTAATTAAATAAATTATATTTAATTTAAAACAACAAAACTATTTGCGCTTAATCAATCTATTAATTATATTTAAATTAACCTATTTGAGTCAAAAACAAAATAAAAATGCATACATGGAGTAGTTAATTGAATATTGACTAAAAAATGAAAATAAAAAATAAGAAGTCACATCATAGGCGTGACATACACAAAATAGAAACAATACAAAAGAAATTAAAATAGCCGTCGGATAAAATAGACGGTGGGATGGAATTTTGTGTTCGGCCATTCCCTTCGGATAAAATAGACGGTGGGATGGAATTTTGTGTTCGGCCGTTCTCTTGATTCTTAATATATACTTAGTTAAATGGTACTTTGAACCATTAGATTATAGCTATAAGGAGCGTCCACTCATCTTCCTCATTGATTTCGAAGGTTCCATCACCTGCTGAAAAAAATAAAGAACTTGTATGTAAAAGAGAGTCTATTACGTAAATGCTCAGATTATATGAATAATAATTATATAAATATTTTATAATTAAATTATTTTTAAGTATTAACGAATAATTTAAATAATATCAACAATAAAGAGAGTTTGGGCTTTGGAATGTTGATGCATCGCTATCTCTATCCGTCTATGGACTGGGTTCACTCTTTATTTAAGATAAGCCCAACTCAAATCTCAGATCAAACTATGGAATTGCCCTTTTTATTCTCGTTTCGCATTTGCTTTCCCAAACTCACTCTCTGGTCAGTGTTGAGGTTCATCTTTGCTATGCTTTGCTTTAGTTCTGCATCGTCTTCTGTTTCCGGTTATGCTAGTTATCTGGTTTCCTTGAAGCTCATCTTGTAGGCTCTTTGTGTGCATGTATGGCAGGCACTTCGACGAGCCCTCAGTTACCCAATCGTTCCTTTTTTCTTTTGTTGCACCTCTTATGAAACTGGACAGAGGCTGAATAAGAGAGACCCGTCACAAAACCCTCGTTTTGGGATCATCTTCGCTAACCCTTTCTCTTTTTTCGGAAGATCTTGTTTTGTTTTAACTTTGAAAATATTTGTTGTTATTTTCACTTGCCTTTTTGTATGTAATCTTATTTTATTGTCTGGGGCAGAACAGAAAGACGTGTTATGATTCGCGGAGATGGTAATGCGTCTTTCTTTTCCTTTTTCCGTTTTATTTTTGTGATATAAATGTGTTCTTATGGCTTTAATTTGTTAATACCCACTTGATTGGAATTATGCAGATAATTTCTTCGATTTTGATTCCATCAAAGGGCATTTCGACGATAACTTAGACCTGTATAGTATTAGTTTAGATAATTTCTTCGATTTTGATTCCATCAAAGGGTATTTCGACGATAACTTAGACCTGTATAGTATTAGTTTAGATAAGCACGATTCGGAGGATTTTGGGAAGGTGGGAGAGGTGGATGATAGAGATTCTTGTGTTGGCACTCTATTCATCGATCCAATTTCTAACAGGACTTATCCAAAATTTAGGTTGGAGTCAGTGTTCGGAATACCGGCCGGTACCGGTACGGGGATAATGGTACTGGGGTAAAATTTCGGCCGGTACCGGACGTTTTTGCTCGGTATTAGCCGGTGCCAAAGATACCGGAAAAATCCGGCTAGTTCCGTAAAATTAAAAAAACCTAGGGACTAATTTGCAAATAACCCTAAAACCCCCCCCTACGGCCTCACCCTCATCTCTTCTCTTTTCTTTGTCGCCGCTCGCTCGTCGCCTATGTCGTTATGTCGCCCTCCGTCTGTCCCTTTGCCGCCTGATTCTCACCGGTTGTCCCTCTCACGTCGCGTCGCCGCCTCTCCCTGGTATGGATCTGGACTCTAGTGGTCTCCTCGAGTCTTCCTCTTCTTGTCCGTTCGTCTGTCGTCCTCTGGTGGTCTCGCCGCTCACCTCTGTCGCCTCGTCCACACTACCTCCTTCGTTGGACAATAACTCTGGTGGTTTCTTGATGTTCACAATGAATAAAGAAAATAAGAAGAAAATGTTTTGCTTTTCGTTTTTGGAAATTTAAATGTTGTAGTTAGTATGAGCATTGAGCGGTGTGATCAATGATAATTGGATTTGGACGGTCCAAAATCTTTGGCCATAATTTAAGCGATTGATGTTATTGCTTGGGGAACGGATTCTATGAGCTGGAAGCAACCAAGTTGTTGGATTCTTCAAGAAGGACACGGAACCCAATTAAGAAATCATTTCATACGAAAAATCCTCGTGGCACCTGTATTTATCTCTCCTTGGGTCTTAGTCTTCCTTTTTCAACGTGGAAAAGAATGAAAAAGTAATTGACAGTAATACCCCTAAGTTTCCATCCACATCAGGTAAGTAGATTGAGGGTACATTTGATTTAAGCATTTTGGAATTGGAAATTGGAGAAGAGGATTGGAAATAAAATTTGGAATTGGAATTGAATTTGGATTTAGATTTTGGAATTAGATTGAAAATTAAATTTAGAATTGGAATTGAATTGGAAATAAAATTTGGAATTGGAATTGAATTTGGATTTAGATTTTGGAATTGGATTGAAAATTAAATTTGGAATTGGAATTGAATTTTTGAATTGAATTGGAAATTAAATTTAGAATTGAAATTGGAATTGAATTGTAAATTAAATTTGGGATTGGAATTGGACTGTAAATTAAATTGGGGATTGGAATTGGATTTTGGCATTTTGCTGTATAATATATTAATATGGATTATTTTGCAATTTTTAAAAAATTTAGGGACTATTTTATAAATTTAAACAATATCCTCGAACGATACATCTTGATCAATCGATATTCAGTGCAGCCTGCTCAGAGCTCAATCCGCATCGAGTCCGCATCGAGTCCCGATACTGATATTCATAACATTAGTTGGAGTTGGTTTATGTTTTCAATATGCAGAGATGAAACGAAACAAAAATTTAGAGACAGAACAGAAAAAAATTTGGAGACAATGAGATGTTTAGTTGTGATGGACAAAATAGATAAAACTATCTCCTCGAGGATAGAAATGTGTTTGATTGTAGTTGACGGAACATAAAAACAGTATCAATGACTAAAATATCCCTGCAGTATAATATGATTGAAAATATATAATTCATTAATTATTTTAAAACAATGATTTATATTAGTAAAAAGTTAACAAATAATAATAATAACAATAACAATAAGAAATTAATTTTGTATAATAATACTAATAATAATAATAATAATAATAATAATAATAATAATAATAATAATAATAATAATAATAGAAAAGAAGAGGAAGAAAATTAATGATAATAAGGAATTTAATAATCATAATAATAATAAGAAAATTAATTATGAATAATAATGATTATAAAATAATAATAAGAAAATTAATTTTGTATAATAATAATAATAACAATAATAAGTACAAAATTTATAATAATAATTAATAATAACAATAATAAAGTAATTAATAATAATAATAATAATTTATAATAATAATAATAATAATAATAATAATAATAATAAGATAATTAATTTCATATAATAAAATTAATAATAAAATAAAATAAAAATTTATAATAATAATAAGATAATTAATTTCAGTATAATAAAATTAATAAAATAATAATATTAATAATAAAAGAATAATAATAAGTAGGAAATTTATAACATAATTATTAATAAATAAATAAATAAATAAATAAAATACAAAATAAAAATTTATAATAATTAATGATTAATAATGATGATGATGATGATGATGATAATAATAAGTTCAAAATTTTGTATAATAAAATTAAATAATAATAATAATAATAAGTTCAAAATTTATAATAATAACATGATGATGATGATGATGATGATGATGATGATGATGATGATGATGATGATGATGATGATGATGATGATGATGAGTTTAATAATATAATTAAGAATAAAAATTGCTTATTAATAATATAGTTAAGAATAAAAAATTGCTTATGTGGGGGAGGAGTATTTCTGAAAGTTGTTTATGTGTTTTATTTCAGAGACGGAGACGAGAAATCTTGTACCACAGTCTTAGAAGGAACAAAAAATTTCTGTCTCTGTGTCCTAGAGTCAGAACAAAAATAGGTGAGGACAGCAAGCAAACACTACCAAAAACAAAACTTTTGTTTCATGGTCATTTGTCTCCACTTATAGAGACATGAACCAAACGCTACGTTAAATACTCCAAGGCAATTGAAGGTGGAATTGGCTTTCTAGTCAAGGAGAAGAGAAGTTTCATGAACCAAACGATACGTTAAATACTCCAAGGCAATTGAAGGTGGAATTGGCTTTTTAGTCAAGGAGAAGAGAAGTTTGGTTGTTTTGTTGAGAAGGAAATGAATACATGCCCCTTATTGAGTGGGTCAGTTCCACTTTCCAATGAAGGCATTGTGGTGAGAAGTGAAGAAGTGAGTGTTGAGTAGGCGGCGACATTTGCGAGTTCTCTTGTGAAAACGGATTCTGTTGTACTTTTTTCTTAAATTATTTTTGGTAATTAAAATTTTCGGTACATATATTATTTCACTATTTTTAGTTATTTCAATAATGATGATGTTGATACAATAAAATGAAATATTGTTACGATTTTATTTGTTTTGTGTTTACAAATTTGTTACAAATATGTAAAGTTGTTATGATTATATAGTTTTGTCACACATTTTATAATTTTTAGTATTAGTATTTTATTACAAAAGCTTTGCATAATTGTGACCACTTTTAGTTATTTTAATAATGATGACGTTGTCACAATAAAATAAAATATTGTTATGATTTTATTCGCTTTGTGTTTACAAATTTGTCACAAATATTTAAAGTTATTATGATTATATAGTTTTGTCACACATTTTATAATTTTAGTACTAGTACTTTTGTCACAAAATGTTACATAATTGTAATCATTTTGTAAATTAGTCATTATTTCATTAACGATTTAAAGTTAACAATTTTAAAATTGGACATTAATAGTAGTGACTAATATTATTGCTTTTAATGACAACTTTGTTTTCATTAAAATACAATTTCTCGCGATGGTTGGAGACTTGAAATTTTTAAAAGGTTCATTATTTCTTTAATTATGGTATTGAATACTCAAATTATTTTGATTAAAAAAACGTGTGAACAAGTATATGGTACCAATAAAGTTGCACTAAAAGGACCTGTGTTTTTTTATAAACAAGTCATGTAATTTCCTTTAAATTAACATTTTTTGATATCTCAACCATACCATAACTAAGTCTTGTTACAACCTTATAAAAATCTTTTAATTTTTGTATATAGTTTATACATAAGTGGTGGAGTAGTACTATTATTGCAAGTTTATGATAATAGTTCTATGCATTGATTGAGATTTTGGTACTTTTCATTATCATGATTAAGACCATATTTGTTAAAATAAAATATTAATACGATAAAGATACTTAGATTTAATAATTTGTTTTAGCCTATGTCCGATATTTACCATACCCATAATTTTATCTTTTAGGAATAACCAAGTCGGGCCTTAGCCTTTTTTATTATTACTAACCCACATTATTCACCTTTATTCTATTTTTCTTGATGACCTTTTATTATTTTGAATCTTGAATATTATTTACATTATTTGCTTGTTTGAGATTTGAAATTCTTGAAAGGTTCATTATTTCTTTAATTACAATACTGAATACTCGAATTATTTTGATTAAAAAATGTGTAAATAAGTTTATGGTACCAATAGAGTTGCACTACAAGGACCAGTGTGTTTTGTAAACAAGGCTTGTAATTTTTCTTTAGTAAATTTCCTTCAGATTAACTCTTTTTGATATCCCAAACATACCATACCTAAGCCCCATTACAACCTTATAAAGACCTTTTGATTTTTGTTTCTAGTTTATACATAAGTGGTAGAGATGTAATATTATTACAAGCTATGTTAAGGGTTCTGCTATATATTGATTGAGAGTTTGATATTTTCACCCTAAACACTTAAGTGCAGTGAGTGAAATCTAAGTGAGGGTATAAAGGTGTATGCTTTTAATTTCAATGTGATTATTATTAATATTAACTTAGAAATTTAATTTTAGAATAATTTGATTCTAATTGTCTGTTAATTTGATTCAATAGGATATGATGATTTATAGTATGAATGGATAAGTTGAGATTAATGAGGGATTGGTGATGTAAAATTATAAGTGTGGGGATGTTTGATAGATGCATAATTGTTATATGTATACCCCAATATTTGAAGTAATTTTAATTGATGTTTATACTTTTATTGTATATTTAGTACTTAATTTGCTATAAGTGTGTTTATATGTTATAATTACCTTTATAGACTTAAAAGAGAAGATTTTGGAGAAAAATGCAGCATAAAACGAAGATTTGAAACAAAGAAGGGATACACGACTGTGCATTAGCTCGTGTACTTCTCTTAGACCATGCAAATTGCGAATTCTAGGTATTTTAGGTCACACATGATCTAGTACACGACCATGTATCAGACCTTGCATCACCTAAAACCCTAAAAACTACTATAAAAAGACATGCTCGGAGGCAAAAGGGGGAGACATGACAAATCCCTCTCCTAAAACGACTAGGTAACCTACCCGACACCCCATGGTGGCCCTCTAATTGATGTCTGATCTAACTGGAAAATTTCCGTAGAGTTAAGCCTATTGCCCTTTTTATCGAAAAGCTTTAACTCAACATTCATAAATATAAACAGTGGAGTTTTTTCTAAATTATTTTATTAAAAATTTCTTCAGTATAACGATTGCATTTTGACATCTTAAAATTTTCAAAATGCTTGTAAAAGTTCAAAATACTTCTATAATCACACCAATTTCTTAACTATAAATCTTGTACTTCAAGTCTACTCACAAGAAACCTTAAACAATTATATCAAATGATTTTAAAAAGGCTAAAACGTGTTGATGCGTTTAATTTTAAAACATTCATATATATGCGTTCTTTATACAAATGTACATTCCAAAACATATTTAAAGATATGCAATAATTCCCAAAAATAGTTACAAGACAAAAAGTGCCTACATAGCAGCACATGACGGAGCATACTACTCGCAAGGTGAAATTTTTGCTATTGAAACCCCTAAGCGTGCACCTGAGAGGTTTTATTTTGAAAACAACAAGTATAGTGTGAGCTAAACGAGCTCATTGAGTGTTAATTTTTCTATGCAAACCATATTTAACAATTTAAGCCTCCCTAAAACAAATTCGTTTCATTTCTGATGATACAATACCAATATAAAACATATATGCTTTCTAAAATCGAATTTCTCAAGTTACTTTTAAAGTAAATTGTAGTGACATCATTATTGTCTTGAACTTTCTTACACGACATAGCCCATTGTTAACTTCTTTGTCATATGGTACTCTTAAGCATAAAGTTACGGAGCTACTTCTACATTGCTTGCCGCGATTGGTTAACTACTAGTTACGGAGTT
The DNA here is from genome assembly GCA_029891385.1 of Erythroxylum novogranatense. Lineage (NCBI taxonomy): Eukaryota > Viridiplantae > Streptophyta > Magnoliopsida > Malpighiales > Erythroxylaceae > Erythroxylum > Erythroxylum novogranatense. The sequence goes on along the minus strand of CM057225.1, from coordinate 59,172,203 downwards.
GGTTTTATATTGCTTACCTACACTAGGTTAATCGCTATATATTGACAAAAATAAAAACCAAATAACTATATTTCCTCTTAAGGCTGAATTATCCTTACTGTACATATATATACTATTATTTCTTTTTTGAAAAAAAAAACCCAAGATCTATGCCAAGCATCATCTAAACACATCACACTAAAAATTCCAATTTTTCTTCAACAATTTTCTAACTTAGCCAAATATGATACACATTCATTATCCTTCCATTTTATTTACTTCATTAGCATTAAAACCATGTTATAAACATCATAAAACATCAAAATAGCACTTTGGATCATATCACACTAACCTTAACCAATTCTTTCAAGTTTGATTTCTTGGTTTACTTTCTTAATTTCAACCCTCTACTCCATGGCAAGTCAAAAACCACCATTGATCCCACTCAAAAACCCACAAAAATTTGTAGCTTAAACTAGGAAAACTTATCACTTTTTCTTTCAATCTCTTGGGTAAATGGATAAAAATGAGACTTGATTAAGATTTCTCCAAATCCCCTTCTAAATTTATGAAAAATCGACTGCTTCTCCTTGATCTATCTTCTCCCTCTCATGACTACTCTCACATTAACTCACCAAATCAATCAACTTATGTCTTAATTCTTTCTTTTTATACTCTGTAATGCTTTACACATATCACTTTCCTATTGGTTATTTCTAATAACTTATCATCCATTTAATTAATGATGCTTAAACCTTAAGAAAGTCTCTAATTGGTTATTAAGTGTGACCCATAATCTACTCACACCATTGTATACAAAAAGAACAAATTGCTCCTTTAATGAATTTAATTCATCAACTAATTGAGTTAAATTCCAAAAATATTCCACAACTGCCTTATCCTCAAATTGATCATGAAATACTCTAATTAGGGTCAATACTTATTGATTGGATGCTTAAAAAAAAATTTTCGAATGGATTTAAAATCCTTAATACCCATTATTTTTCCAAAAAGGGCATTTTAATCCTAAATTTTTGGAACTCCCAAAATCTATCCGATTGAACTTATTTTTTATCTATTTCAATATCATTCTACTCTAATACTTATTTTGGATATTTTCATTTTTTTCTTTAGAGTTGGGTCCTTAAAAATTGCTAATTTTGAAAATAGTACTCATCGAAAATAAAATTTATATTTAGTCGAAAGAAAAAGTCTGGGGTTTTACAAGGCAGCTGTGCATAGACATTCAAAGACTTTGAGAGGTGATTTAAGGGGCAATTTTGATCCAAAGAAGCGGAAAACACAAAGGAAGTGTTGAAAGATCAAATAGAATACAAGATCAACCTTTACCTTGCAAAAACATTCGATAGGAGACAAAAATGAAGATCTAGAATTATGAATCCATTATTTTCTATTCATTTTTCTATCTATTATTGTTTGATCCCATCTTCTATCATATGTAACTAAATTTCTTTAGTTTCTAGGTTAGATGAACCTTATATTTATGCTTTAACTTGTTTTGATTTTTTATTTAATGCAATTGTTTTGATTGATCTATTGCGATTCGATTACGTGTCTAATATATGTTCTAATGGATCCAAAATATTATATCATAAAATTTCATAACATAGAGATTGAGAAAGATCTACCATAATTGAAAATAGTTGATTGCAACCTTAGAGATGGGATGGCATAAATCTTCCAGATTAGGGTCAAACCTAATAAAGAAATGCACAGATTGGTAACTCAATCTTATAACTTTTAACCTAAGTAATTCGGTTGATAACCTTAAGATTAATTGTTATTAGACTTAAGAGAGCTATTAGCATACAATAGGAGTTTCCATGGTCTAATAGTTAGTAAAACAATTGTATAATGAAAGATCAACTAGTTAAGGGTTTTAGGAGAATTATAACTTAGACACTAATTTTTATATTGAAAATTTTCTAAGTGATTCATTATTTCTCTGTTCTTTATTGTTGTTTACTTATTTTATTTGATTATATTTAATTCATTTAATTAAAAATCAAAAATACAATCCATAGACTGAATAATAAAATAATAGTAATTACTAGTATTCATCGTCCTCGTGGAATCGACCCGTACTTGTTAGTATTAACGACAGTTAGGTCATGCACTTGTAGTTTTTTTATAATTGACTAAGTTTAGGTCAATACAACATCATAAAAAAGGCATAATCAAAAGCTTATAGTAATAACAAGCTGATGAACAAAGAGAAAAACAATAGAGATAGAGTAAAAATAAAGGCTCGCAGCAACAAAATCAAAATGGGCATTAGTTACATAACAAAAAGAGATTAAGGATACCTAAAATAAATATGAAAGTAAGAGAAAAATGAAATCCATAACCTTAAAATGAATATTTCCATATCTTATAAGATAAAGAAAAGAAGTAACTATATTGGGTTTTTGAGCCCTGTCATCGATCCATTTGGAATTAGGGAAATGAACCTTCTTATGAGAGAGGGCTTCAGTCTCATTTAGCTCTTTAAGGCATTGCTTGGCAAGATTAGCGAAATGGATAAATCTCACTTGAGGAACAAACAAATGGATTAGGCCAAATAATGAAGATAGAAGATGGTGGAGATAGAAACTATCAAAGTTCATAAAACAACTTAGCATGTTACTGTTCTTGAAACTATGGCATATGGAGAGTATTTATATTCTTGTAATATGAGAAACAATGTTATATGAAGAGTGTTATATCATTTGCAGATTTCATCTTGTTTGTGAAAATTTAGCTAATAATTTTTGGCTACCAAAAACGAAAAATTAGCCCATTCCCCAAAATTATTTTGGCTACAAAAGATAATTCTTAGTTAAAACAAAGGTAGTTAATAATCTTTGGATATGAGATATAAATGTAGCCTATTAACCAAAATTGTTTTGCATATGAAAATAATTTTTAGTTAAAATAAATGTAGCTAACAGTCTTTGAGAAAGTCCACGAAATATTATTTTAAGGTACTGCTTCATTAGACTATGATTTAGAAATTTTGTAGCAATATACTTACTTCTGGTTATGAATTCTATAACATAAGAAAAGAAGTCTATAGTAGACATATTTCTTACAGAATAAATTGGGTCAAAGGGACAATGTTTTGGTTAATAGGATCTTTAATCAATGAGTAGAACTATGTCATTTTGTTAAGCTTTAACAAAATAATGTTGTTTAACCTAAACCAATTTAGGTTGATCCAAGCTGTTCGGGTCAAGATAACTTTCTTAAACCTAAGCTGAAGTTCATGCTTTATCAACTAAGGTTTGGACCAATGACTTAAATAGTGGGTCGGGCTAATATTGTCATCTTAGGAAAGATTACATTAAATTACATATTGAAATGTCTTGAATTAGTTTTTTTTGGTCCAATTGGCTTGACATCATTTGAATAATGTTCAGTGAATCTTCATTCTATTATTTTGGCTTCAAAGGTCAATTAATGCTTTACTTTGCTCTATGACTTGTTTTTTGACTCAATATATTTATATGTTTGAATAATTTTATTTTAATTACTTTTAATCAAAATAAAAATCATAAAATATATATTTTGTAATCATCAAAACATGATGAGAATAACTTGTGGGTTAACTTCTCCTTTTTATGATTATAAAAATATTGTGATATTGAGAGAAATGTATAACATAGTCATTTAGGCTAAAATTCTTCGTATGTCTATGTAACATAAACATTTAATTTCCACTTAATCCATGCTTCCTCAATATTATCAATTTTAAACTCTTTCAAAGATTAGGTTAGTCAATTTTCATTTAATATTCAAATTTATCTGCGTAAAATTAATTATGATTAAGTGAAAAATAAAAGTGTTTAAATGGGAATTAATAGCTGAAATATACTAATACGGGAAAATTAAATAAGTACAATGTCATTAATTGAGCAAATAACAAAGCAATTCATCTAGCTTCCACTCAACCCCAAGGGTTTCATAGTATGGAACATCCAGCATCAAAAAGTCAAAAGGGAACTAAAGACGAGATAATCTCCATAGGAGGAGGTGGTAATGCTTAAATCTGGTCTAGAATCTCATTAAACAAATTGGCATAGTTATCTAAACAATATTGAAATAAATATAACTCGTCATGAATAGATGCTAACTAAAAAGTGGATGATACACGTTGAATATGCATAGGTTTGTTGGAAGGACCTACTTCTTGACCTATACCTTATTATCAAAATGTAGCTTCTCAATGTAACTCTTGACAAATTTTGGTTCTACATCCTAATAAATAAGTGCCTTGACCTTATTTCAATTTTTAATTGCAAGGTGCTATCTCTTTCTAAGCTAAGTAATGTGATCATTGATCAACTCTAATCTGATGGGGATAAAAAAAAGGCATGATTAATTAAGGAATAGAAATAAAACTCATCCCTTAAGGGTTGGATGTGACATGCTAAAATATAAGTCCTAAATTAGTAGCTCAAAACATGAAAAGGCTAAAAAATTATTCTTAAGATAGTAGCATACTTTATATATGTTGAATCAAGAGTGACTTGTACATAACATGATTAGTAGGAATACAAACTTATATGACTCTTTTGGTCAACAATATGAGAATCCAAAATTGAATATAAGGATATATGTATTATTTATTATGAGTTGTATAGAACTTGTAAACTTCTTAGGTTGCCATGTATATAAAAGAAAGTTGTGGTACTAAATTGTTAAATCTTAGACATATAGGTATGAGATGTAATAATAATTCATAAATAGATGAATACTTACGTTTCATCAAACCCAATAACAATTTTACATGAAATATATATATGTATTAAATGAAATATTAATATAAAATTTTGGAAAGTTCAAAGCTCTTAGATATAAGTAGAGACTAGGTATTAACAGAGAAAAGCATTTCGAGAGGATTGATGTGGTAATTATATATTTTTATTGTCTATAAGGAATGATATTTCTTAGTAAATGTCCATACTAACTAAATTCCACAACAATGTGGATTTTATAAAGGATATTTTCACAAAATAAGATAGTATGTCATGTAATATTTATTTATTTTATAGTATACCATAATATTATAACTTACCTTATATAGTTCCATTCAAATTAGTTGAAAAGAATTCATATAAAATATGGAATGATAAGACTCTATAATTTGTCAATTGAAATTTTTTAGGAAGTAGTGCTTACAGAAGCATATAATATTTAGTAAACTTAAAACTATATTAAATAATAAAATTATGAGAAATCTAAAAGCTAGATACAATGTTAAACCTTATTCAACAAATGTTTGTCTAATTACATAATTATAAAGATAATAATTATCAAGTTAAATAGTATGAGTGAGATGGAGTTTGAAGTAGTTAAAATCTTACAATTACAAATACCATGCTTTGATACATTTTTTAAAGAAAAAAAGAAATTTTCCATTAGTCAAAATGACTATAGATGGTGTTTACATATGACAGCTAATTAAAGATACCAATAGACCTAGAAGAAGCTCATATACTTCGTACCAAACAAACCAAAAGCCTCATTTAAAAAAGAGCTGACTATAAGAACCATTGATTAAAAGAAATGCCATCGTTTGACAAAAATGAGTTTAACTATATGGTGAATATGATTGTATATTCATGCATATTGACCGCGCGTCGTTTCGCTAGTTAAAATTAAAATAACTAGACTACTACTGTAGCAGTGACAAGTCTAGGTCGATCTCACAGAGAGTGTGTGTAAAGTTTATGAAATGAAATTAATTGGTGTTTACACTTAATGGGGGGTTTTGTATTTTTAAAGATGAAAATAAAATAAAACTAACTAATAAAAACAAATTAAAGAAAACATGCAATAAAATGAAAAATGTGGGGAATTCAGTAGGGATCTGGTTCGTTGGTTCAATCTCGGTCTAAACCCTGATTAAACACATTTTATTAATTTGTTGTTCTTTAACCTCTTCTAGAAATTATTAATCGTGGATTAAAATTAACCCGAGTTTTTCCTTAGGTTTTGTTTAATCAAGATACGATCGTTGATTAAACCTAACCACCTAACAACCTAAGATACGATCTCTAGATTTCATTAGGCAGTAACATTACGAATTAAGAAAACCGATTAATCAAGGCAACAACCACATAAGCTCGGGTCATTTAACCTAGGTCATGTCATCCATAATGATTACGAATCATTAGTCGCTACAAATGAATTTCAACATAACAATTACGGATTAAATTGAAATTCTAGCAATAGGTTTGAAATTGACAATTCAATGAACGCATTAAAATCATCAATCCACAATACCCAATAGGTTCCTACACAAATAACCGAATAATAACGAAAATCCGATTATCCATATACAAAACCCAAATCGGTTAAAACAGGACAACACAATCAATTTCTAATGAGAGAAAGAAACAACAAAATAATTAAAATAATACTTAACCCGGGTCGTTGACGTCGATATTACCTCCGAACCGGCGTCGGGACGTTTAGCCCTTCATCGGTACTTTCCGACGAATAGCTCTAACCTCCATCTTCATGCTTAGCCAAAAACCCCTTTAACTTTGCCTTTCATTTATATCAGCCCATTAATGTCACTGTTCATGATGTGACAAATAAGCTTCCTCACTTAAAATGTTGGCTGCTCCTGCGTGCGTCTAGCTCCTCCTTTAAACGACGCCTCCTGCCTTTTTATTCCTCCAGCGCCGCTACTTGCTTCTTTTTATTTCTAGCTTCTCCTGTGCAGTGGATGTCCTGCGTGTTACGTGCTAGGATGCACGCCTCTTGGCTGCGCCTCACTCTCTGTAGCTGTGACAAGACAAATAAAGTTTGCAGTTAAAAAAACCCTTCATCCTGCGTTTCTAGAGAAAAAGCACGCTGCTGCGTTCACGCTGCGCGGCGTTCACGCTGTTGCGTTGCTGCGTTGCTTGAAACGCAGCGCACAGCTAACTCTTTTTTTTAATTATGCCTTAAACTTGAAAAATAATTGTGCTCCAATTTGCTTTAGAAAATTTTCTCTTTTTGATCTAAAAAATATATCAATAAATCTAACCTCATAATCAACACAAATTAAGCATCTTATCAATAAAATAGGATTGAAATCACATATAAATGCATAAAAAATATAAGATAATTCAATCCTATCAAATACCCCCACACTTGGTCTTTGACCGTCCTCGGGCAAATCTTCAAAATCAAAATCACAAACCAAAATTTTATCTCATCTTCCACATTTCTTAAGAATAGATAGTCATAAGTAAAGGTGAATGACTTTCATACCCTAAGCAAAAACTCAACATTCAAAGCTTTTACTCATGATCTATCAACATTCAATATCTTCAAAAACTGAGCAATCTAATGGTAGACTCGAAAATGTGTTTGATTAAAATATATCCACGGGTACACTCAACACCATTCATGATCATGACAATCCACAACTTTGCATATCATTTCATTTCTCCACCACTAATGTTCACATGTAAAATCATGAATCAAAGGACTTTTCAAGGTTGTAATGTGGGTAAGGGTAAGGTGAGATATATTTGGGTCAAGTAGCATGAAAGTCATCAAAGCTAGTGAAACAACGCAACACTCATAAAAAACTGGGTACCGTCAACTATGACAAATGCAACAATTACATTTCACAACCTCATTCAACTCTCACACACAAACCATATGAAGCATATATCATTCCAAAGGAATCGCTCATACAATTTATCTCAATGAAATCACAAGAGTGAACCTTTCAAGCAAACCTCAACCTCATATTCAACATTCTCAAATAACTCAATCATTACAACCCTAGGAAGATGCATAAATCATAAACAACTTTTAAACACATATGCAATTCTTACTTGATAATTATTTTCAATATTTTCTTTTTCTTTTTCTTCTTCTTCTTCTTTTTCTTTTTCTTTTTCTTTTTTTGTTCTTTTCTTTTTTTTTTCATTTTCTTTTCTTTTTTTCTCTCTTTTTTTTTCTTCTTTTTTTTTCTTGTAAAAATTAAAATAAACTACATCAATATGTGAATATCAATGATAAGACATAAAATAACATCACAAGATTATAACCAACCCTCACATATATACACCCCCACACTAAGAATTTTGTATATCCACAATCTCAACGATCACAAATGTTCCACTAGCTTTATGACTTAGGTAGGACATTTGGTTAAGTTTAAATGTATGAAATGTGGTTTATACAAAAAGAAAGGTATAAAACTCAAAGGGGTTTATCAAGGGAAAAATCATGTCAATAGGGTAGGTCATTTGGCCAATGTAGTTTATGAAAAACAAAAGAATGCCTAATCATTTCCATGTTAATGCATGTGATAAAAAAATGTGGTCTCGAATAGAAATTCAACGCAAAATCAAGATGTACGCGTCATGAAGGTCACACATTATCAAAAGGCAATGAGACTGATAAAGATGTGTCAATCAAATAAGGCTCAAATTCTCACTGGCTTTGTCTACCATTAGTCACTACTCTTTCAAAGATAATGCATATCGACCAATCACAAGAGCAAAAGTAAATGCTAAAGTTGCTATGAAATTCTCTAGTCAATCCACACTTTAATCATGATTATATAATCCCAGAAGCAATAGAAAATGAGAAAATGCTTGTTTCATTTGTTTTATTCTCTCTCATTTTGATTGAAAACTTAAAAACAAGTAAAACAAACGAATTCAAAAACACACATGCATATAAAAAGTAATGCGGTATTGTAAAGGAAAAGAAATTTACTTCCCTTGGGTTGCCTCCCAATAAGCGCCTTTGTTTAGGGTCGCTGGCTCGACTCCTTTTTCTCCTCACGTGACAAAATTGTGATCTTCGGGTGTCACATGCGGCTCCTCCACGTGAGGTAATTCCGGATAGGGCCTTAGTCGATCATCATCCTCCTTCAGCATCTTCCCTATCCTCAGCTTCTCAATTTTGACTGAGCCCATACAATCTGGAAATACTTCGAACATCTCTTCACCTTTGTCTTCACCATTCAATTCCTCCAATATGTAATGTAAAGGTAAAGAGTTAGTTTAAAAAATAATTATGGACTCAATACTTACCTCCGAGCTAAAAGATGTGTCCTTTTTGGCTTCTGACTCCTTCTTCACTTCTTCGACACAAACAATTCGTTGAGGGTTGACCTTAAAATTCTCAAGCTCCTCATCACTTTGCAAATTTTCCCCACAGACTTCAATTGGATACACCTCGGGTTGATACGGCTGTGCCTCTTCTCGTTGCGATTCGAGGTGATCAAGGCTTATTGCCATCTGATCCAGTAGGTTTTCCATCCTCTGTTGGTGTGCCTTTGTCTCCTGATGAAATTGCAAAGTGTTATCAACAAGTTTGTTAACCAGTTCTTCTAAAGACGCACCTGAATCAGGTAGGATGACTTTTGTGTCTTGTCGGAATTCTTGCATCTCCTGCTGCATATTCTGTTGAAATTGCAAATTGTTAGCAGCCATAGTATTAACAAGTTTTTCTAAAGATGCAAGTGAATTATGTTGGCTCTCTGGATCTTGGGCGTTAGAATATGTGTCTTTTGAAAATTTCCCTCCATCATTCTGGAGTTGTAAAGCATTCTCCTGCAATTGTAACATCAACTCTTCCAGAGATGGTCCGGAGTTGTGATAGGAAGCCTCTGGTCTGTACCAAAATTGTTGTGTGTCCTGCAATCTATCATGGAAGTAATTCTGCTGATTATCCCATCCATAACAAAAGTTAGGTTGATCAGTCCAAACATTGTTATAAGAATGAGAATATGAATTGTAAAAGAAATTACTTCCGTCCATAACAATTTTTTTTAACAAAAAAATTGAAAAGATCACAAAATAACAGAAAAGAAATCAATCACAAACAAATATATACAAAACACCAATTAAATCACAAACAAACACTAAAACACCATACTCCTCGGCAACGACGCCAAAATTTGACCGTGCGTCGTTTCGCTAGTCAAAATTAAAATAACTAGACTACTACTGTAGCAGTGGTAAGTCTAGGTCGATCCCATAGAGAGTGTGTGTAAAGTTTATGAAATGAAATTAATCGGTGTTTACACTTAATGGGGGGTTTTGTATTTTTAAAGATGAAAATAAAATAAAACTAACTAATAAAAACAAATTAAAGAAAACATGCAATAAAATGAAAAATGTGGGGAATTCAGTAGGGATCCGGTTTGTTGGTTCAATCTCGGCCTAAACCCTGATTAAGCACATTTTATTAATTTGTTGTTCTTTAACCTCTTCTAGAAATTATTAATCGTGGATTAAAATTAACCCGAGTTTTCCCTTAGGTTTTGTTTAATCAAGATACGATCGTTGATTAAACCTAACCACCTAACAACCTAAGATACGATCTCTAGATTTCATTAGGCAGTAACATTACGAATTAAGAAAACCGATTAATCAAGGCAACAACCACATAAGCTCGGGTCATTTAACCTAGGTCATGTCATCCCTAATGATTACGAATCATTAGTCGCTACAAATGAATTTCAACATAACAATTACGGATTAAATTGAAATTCTAGCAATAGGTTTGAAATTGACAATTCAATGAACGCATTAAAATCATCAATCCACAATACCCAATAGGTTCCTACACAAATAACCGAATAATAACGAAAATCCGATTATCCATATACAAAACCCAAATTGGTTAAAACAGGACAACACAATCAATTTCTAATAAGAGAAAGAAATAACAAAATAATTAAAATAATACTTAACCCGGGTCGTTGGCTTCGATATTACCTCCGAACTAGCGTTGGGACGTTTAGCCCTTCATCGGTACTTTCCGACGAATAGCTCTAACCTCCATCTTCATGCTTAGCCAAAAACTCCTTTAACTTTGCCTTTCATTTATATCAGCCCACTAATGTCACTGTTCATGATGTGACAAATAAGCTTCCTCACTTAAAACGTTGGCTGCTCCTGCGTGCGTCTAGCTCCTCCTTCAAATGAAGCCTCCTGCCTTTTTATTTCTCCAGCGCCGCTACTTGCTTCTTTTTATTTCCAGCTTCTCCTATGCAGTGGATGTTGTAGGAAAATCCTGATGTGAGCATCACATGCCCACGGTGCGGAAAACAAAAATTTTTATTCCGGGACCTTCCCGAAAGCTAGGATCCATGTGACTATATAACAAAGTCAAACCAAAATGACCAAAGGAGACCATCTCTAACGGTATCCACGCAGAGATCGGAGAACCTAACTGGGACAAACCCTTTGACCCGGGAATAGTTAGAACAAGTTGAAGACTGCTAGATCTTACCTTGTTCTTGGAGAGCTTGAACAATAACGATGAAGGAGAAGCTTGGAAGATGAAGAGATGATGAAGATCGATGATGAGATGAGAGGAAAACAATTTTCCTTTCAAACTTCACTTCTCTCTATCAACCAACGACCATCTTCTTCTTCATCTTTTATTTTTTATTTTTTTTTCATTTAATGTAAAGATGACAAGGCAAAGATGGAAGCTTCTTTTGCCTTTCCACGTTTTAGACTTCATATATATATATATATATATATAAAGTTAAAAGATGAAGCTTCCTCCTCCTTCATCCACGTGACACATATATATATATATATTAATTAATTCTTTAATTAATTAACTATATATATATATATATATATATATATATATATATATATATATATATATATATATATATATAATCAAGTGGTCCAATCACACTGGGTTGGTCCTACTACGCCTACCGGGTCCCGATATGGGAAAAACCCCCGGAAACATTTTTCAGCAATATCGATGTCGCGATCTCATCGGGATATATCTCGATCTCATCGGGATCTATTTAATCCGATTGCTCTCCATTTATTGGAACTCTGTCCAAAATTATTTTATGAGTTCTCCGAGACACTCTTATGCGTGTGACCCATTAGGTTCCCGGTTATGTTGGCCACTTAGATTAACACTTAATCTAAGCAAGTCATGAGCGGTATCTAGCAACACATCATGACCCCCAATTGATCGGAAAGTAATTGGTTTGACGAATAAACATATATTCATCATGGACCATATCACGAACCTTTCCATAGACTATTACCGTGCAATTCGTCCTTTCACCATGCTATACCCCACTTGGTTATGAGTATGGGCAAAGTGTCAACTCTTACTAGACTGACTACGTCAAATCTAGTCCAAGTGATTTCAGTTCTTGTCCTGGGACTCATTACTTAATACTTAATATGTCAATGAAGACACTCTTCACAACATATGTACTTTGATCAGAGATTTCCAAGTAATGACCCTGACAAGAGGCCATGGGTATCATCTTCTGCTATCACAGAAGTGGTGAATTCTCTATTGGCTACTCAATTACCTTCGAATACCTCAAACTGTACCCAAGCACCACCCTACAAGCGACCTCTGTAAGGCAACAAGGAATGGAGTCAAAGCCCAGAATCAGTATCCAAGATATCCTTGAGTACCTCAAGTCTAAGGATACTTGCACCATTGCTATGATGAGATTATCACTGACATTAGAATAGGACATCCATGTGATGATCTCATAGCAGGTCATCCAATGTACTTACTACCTCTAGTAAGCATCCACATCTCAACCCTAAATATCTCATATTTACAGTTTCTGAGATCCACTGCTTGATCAAATCAAGGAGCTTGAGATGTGCTAGTCTTTTCGGATTACCGATGTCCAGTCTCAGTAATCCTATGACTAGGGATAATTTAGATACTAACATAATTGCACATGATAGGAATCTCAGTAGTATGATCACATCATAATTTCCTTCATGCTATGTCATATATCAAGGACTTCATTAATTTGCTTATAGATCAATATCCATTCAGAAATAATGAACATCAAATTAATGAAAAATGCCTTTCTTTATTTATTTATAAAGAATGTACACAAATTTGTACAAAATGCGCTAAAGGCGATTGCCTTTAGGGCACTACTCTAACAATCTCCCACTTGACCTAAAGCCAATCGCCTTGATATCTAATACCATAAAGCGAGTACATGAGAATCAAAACTCTTCGTGACAATGGCTTTGTCAACGGATCAACAATATTCGCTATGTGGAATTCTCTATCTCGCACATCACCTCGACCAATGATCTCCCCGATCGGTGATATCTGCGAGTACGTGTTTGGATCGTTGATGAGACCTTGGTTCCTTCGCTGCTTAATAGCCCCATTGTTTTCACAATACAACCAGATATGGGCCCATCACTGCTAGGAACCACGCCAAGTTCAAGAATGAACTTCGATCCAAACCGCCTTCTCTGCGTCTGAAGTGACAATGTACTCGCCTCGATCGTTGAATCGCGAGCGTCTCTTGTTTGGAACTCTTCCAACCGACCGCCTGTCGTTCGATGTGAATATGTAACCTGATTGGGATTTGGAATCATCCTTATCAGATTGAAAACTGGCATATGTATACCCGCTCACTTTGAGATCTCCATCTCCATATATCAAGAAAACATCCTTAGTGCTTCGCAAGTACTTCAGGATATTCTTGACAGCCACCCAGTGACTCTCACCAGGATCCGATTGGAATCTGCTCGTAACACTTAGAGCATATGATACATCGGGTCTTGTACATAGCATAGCATACATGATAGATCCAACCGCAGATGCATACGGGATCATATTCATGCGCATCCTCTCATCTTGTGTCTTAGGACACATAGATTTTGAGAGTGTTATCCCATGAGTGATAGGAAGGTACCCTCTCTTGGATTGCTCCATGCTAAACCTCTTTAGCATCTTGTCTATGTACGTTGATTGTGAAAGACCAAGCAATCTTTTTGATCTATCTCTATAGATCCTTATCCCAAGGATATAAGTTGCTTTACCAAGGTCTTTCATGGCAAATTGTTTGGACAACCAAATCTTGAATGATTGTAGCATCGAGACATCGTTTCCTAGCAATAATATGTCATCTACATATAGCACAAGGAATACGATTACAGTCCCATTAACCTTCTTATACACACAGTGTTCATCCGGATTTTGTGAGAAACCAAACTCTTTGATTACCTCATCAAAACGGATATTCCAACTCCTGGATGCTTATTTCAATCCATAGATGGATTTCTAAAGCTTGCATACCTTTTCGCCATCATAGGAGATGAAGCCCTCAGGTTGTGTCATATACACATCCTCAGCTAGATTCCCATTTAGGAAAGCTGTCTTCACATCCATTTGCCATATCTCATAATCATAATGAGTGGCAATGGCTAGGAGTATCCTAATAGATTTAAGCATTGCTACTGGGCTGAAGGTCTCGTCGTAGTCAACTCCTTGTCTTTGACGAAAACCTTTAGCCACAAGCCTTGCTTTATAGGTAATCACATTACCATCCATGTCGGTTTTCTTCTTGAAAACCTATTTACACCCTATGGGTTTTATTCCTTCGGGTGCCTCAACCAAAGTCCATACTTGGTTTTCATACATGGAATCTATTTTTGACTTCATGGCTTGAAGCCATTTCTCAGACTCTGAACTCTTCAGAACCTCTTCATAGGTGGTAGGCTCATCATCTTCTATGAGCAATACGTTATTCTGTTCATTCACGAGAAATCCATATCTCTCGGGAACAGAGCGTATCCTACGTGACCTACGAATTTCGTGTGTTATAGAAGGTTGAACTGTTACTTCATCTGTATGAGTCACAGTTTCAGGTTCAGGCAGTTGATCTGCGTCTGTTCGAGCATCTTAAACTTCTTCAAGTTCTATTTTGCTCCCACTGTCTTCTTGTAAAAGAAACTCTTTCTCTAAAAAGACAGCATGCTTTGAAACAAACACCTTTTATTCCTCAGCAAGGTAGAACTGATATCCTATTGTTTCTTTAGGATATCCTACGAACAAACACTTGTCAAATTTTACATCAAGTTTATCTGACTGTGTCTGCTTCACATAAACAGGACAACCCCAAACTTTCAAATGAGTAAGATAGGGTCTTTTGTTAGTCCACATCTCATATGGAGTAACATCAACTATCTTTGATGGAACTCTGTTTAGCAAGTAAATGGCTGTCTCGAGTGCATACCCCCAAAAGGATTTTGGTAACTTTGCAAAGCCCATCATTGATCGTACCATGTCTAACAAGGTTCGATTTCTCCTTCGCCACACCATTATCTTTGTGGTGTGTAAGGAGGAGTCCATTGAGATAAAATCCCATTATCTCTGAGATAATCCAAAAACTGTTGGTCTAAGTATTCCCCACCACGATCAGATCGCAATGTCTTGATACTTTTCCCAAGTTGGTTTTCTACTTCATTTCTGAATTGTTTGAACTTTTCAAATGCTTCAGATTTGTATCTCATCAGATATAGGTACCCATATCGAGAATAATCATCGATAAAGGTAATGAAGTAAAGACAACCACTTCTAGCATGGATGGACATCGGACCACATACATCTGAATGTATTAGGTCTAATACTCCAGTCGCTCGTTCACCCTTTCCCTTAAAGAGTAGCTTAGTCATCTTGCCTAATAAACAAGATTCGCATGTGTCATATGATTCATAATCAAATGACCCTAAACTTCCACTCTTATGGAGCTTAGCTATGCGTCTCTCATTTATATGGCCAAGGCGACAATGCCATAAGTAAGTTGATTTTAAATTATCTCGTTTATGTCTTTTCGTGTCATTGAAATTCATTATTGGATGTGACATATCTAATATGTAAATTCCATTGCATAATGTACCAGCACCATAAAGCATTCCATTCAAACTAATAAAACAACCATTGTTACTAAAAGTCAAATGGAAACCAGCTCTATTTAAACAAGAAACAGACAATATGTTCTTTGTTAATACAGGTACAAAATAACATTCATCCAATTTAATTGCAAGCCCAGTGGGGAGTGAAAAAAAGTAAGTGCCTACGGTTAATGCAGCAACTCTTGCTCCATTTCCCACACGCAGGTCTAGTTCTCCCTTCATGAGTCGCTCATCGTCCCCGAGGCCCCGCATATCATTGCATATGTGTGAGCCACAACCGTATCTAATACCCATATGTTATGATCGAAGCAATATTAACCTCAATGACAAACATACCGAAGAAGTCGAGGCATCGATGCCTTCTTACGCTTCAATTCTTCCAGATAGACTTTACGTAGCCTCTTCCGGTGGCGGTCTTGCCACAATGGAAGCAAGTTCCTTTTGGTGCAGTCTCTTTGGTTTTCTTCTTGACTATACTTCCTTTCGGTTTCTTAGACCTCTTCTTCTTCAGTTTCTTTTTCTTGGAACCAGAAGAAGAGTCCACCATAAGCACTTGCTTGCTATCGTTCTTGATAGATTGCTCTGCTGTCTTGAGCAGATTGATCAACTCAGGGATTGTCGTGGATATTTGATTCATCCGATAGTTTAACACAAACTGTGAATAACTATCAGATAATCCAACTAGAATTAAGTCAACACTTAATTCATAATCCATGACAAAACCTAAGACAACCAACCTCTCAATATAACCATTCATCTTCAGTGCATACTGCACTGCAGATGAACCTGGAGTTATCTTAGTAGTGAAGAGTAACCTCGAGGTCTCGAACCTTTCAGACCGAGCTTGCTCATCAAACAACTCCCTAAGATGAAACACTATGGTATGAGCATCCATAGACTCATGCTGCTTCTGCAGCTCTGATGACATCGAGGCAAGCATAATACAGGTTGCTATGTCACTGTCTTTGAGATGCTTTCGATAAACTTTCTGATCCTCATCAGAAGCATCAACAGCAGGTGGATCAAGAAGTGGAACATCAAGGACATATCCCAGTTCCTCAGATCTGAGAACAATTCTCAGATTTCTCAGCCAATCGAGAAAATTTGGTCCAGTTAATTTGTTTGAGTCCATAAGCGAGCTCAAGTTCACACTTGAAGTCATCTTTAATCAACCTAAAGAGAAAGAGAGAAAGAATGTTAGAATAGAATTAAATGCATGATCATAAGGACTTGCATGACATGCATATGGCTCCCACTAGTTTCAAAGAATCGATAACCCTCAGTTCGAATCTAAGAAACATTATGACAAAATGTCCTAGTGGGTCGATATCCGATATTACTAACAATGACCTTGGGTTTACCCAACAAGCCACCTTAGGTCAATCGGTAGATATCGGTCATACCAATTGCATCATAGATATCCGACATTACTAAAATGACCTTGGGTTTACCCAACAAGCCACCTTAGATCAATCGATAGGTATCGGTCACACCAATTACTTTATAGATGCAACTATCGACTAGTGCTATCAACTCGTGATGTATGCACACCCATTGGGTTATCAACTCTTGATGCGCGTACATCTGATGTACACTACCCAATTTCGCCTCTGTCCATGTTGACCTTGAGTTTACTCAACAAATCAACGCTTATAGTGAAAACCGACCCATTAATCCGAAAATCTTATTTTGATGGTTCAAACATATTCGTATAGAGTGAGCTTGGGTTTACCCAACAACCCAACTCTATAAGAACTCTGGTTCTCCCCATATTAATGGAAGACGTGAGTTTTCATATTAAGTGTGAGGGTTTTCAGGTCTCATCTACTTCTTCTCCAAGCTATAGGATTATAGTCACCATAACTACATGGAATGATTTAGGGCAATTCATCAATCACATTGAATCTATACCTAAAATCATCCATCATCCCACCTATGCATGTTGTAAGTCGACTTGTGTATGTATAAGTCGACTTATGCCTCTGTATAAGTTGACTTATGCAAGTGTAAGTCGATTTATGCAACTGTGCATGAACAAGTCGACTTGTAACATTATGCAAGTCGACTTATGCGTCTACAGTGCACAGACAAGTCGACTTGTGCATATGTAAGTCGACTTATCCGTGTGGAATTGCTATCTAATCGGTTAATTTCTCAATCCGTGCAGTTCAAATTCATAACACCAAGTCTAATACACTTTACCTTGATGTACCAATGAAACACTTTCATTGTTGCTTACCATATATAATCAAACTATACATGAACAACTTGAAATCGATGAATACACTCTTATTCATTTAGATTTCCAAATAATTTTGCGAATATCAAACTATCACCCTAAGTATCTCTAGGTAGTCTACACTTTATCAAGACTACTTGCATCGGTCACAAAATTTGGATCGCCAAAACAATCAAGATAAGGGAATATACTAACGAGACGCTAATGAGACACATTTGGCATCCAAAATTGTTTGAAACCCAATTTCAAGAAAATCAGTTTGGCAAGCATGCAACATCAATGTAACTCATTTTTAATCACATTAAAAATGATCCAAGGCATCGGAACTGAAATCTACACAATTTCTTATTTCAAACAAAACAGCTCCAGCAACTTTCTCAAAACTGCCAAGCTAAAAAACTCATTGAAACAATTTCAATAAATTTTGAGAAAATTACAGAGGTTACAACACGTTCAAAAAATGCTCCATGAAATTTTCAGGATTTATTTGCTTCAAAAACTCATTCAACCTCAGCAACAAAGCCAATGTAGAATCTGTGTTTCTCAACACAGTTATTCCCAGCAGCACACAATAAATTCTCAAATAAATAGTAAATCACCTCGAAAACTTTTTTCCTTTCTCATAGACATTAATAAACATCTTAGAGACATTTCGATGAAAGAAAATCTGAAAAAAAAATTTCTACAATTTATTCTCGAATTTATAAGCATGCCTGTTCAAGGAATGTGCACAAAGACAGCAACCAGAACATTAGGGAATAAATTAGCAAAACCATATCAAATCATATTGATAAATCCCGAGCTTCCACAGACATATGCAACAACATCTTGTGAACATATCTAGGCAAGAAAATTTCGAAAACTATATTTCTATACTGAATTCGAAATTCACACAATCAACATGCATCATCATCACAAGCAATAGGGAACTCCGACCTAGTCATGGTTTCTTCGTTATATACGACACAAGTGGCTCTGATACCACTGTAGGAAAATCCCGGTGTGAGCATCACATGCCCACGGTACGGAAAACAAAATTTTTTGTTCCGGGACCTTTCCGAAAGCCAGGATCCATGTGACTATATAACAAAGTCAAACCAAAACGACCAAAGGAGACCGTCTCTAACGGTATCCACGCAGAGATCGGAGAACCTAACCGGGACAAACCCTTTGACCCGGGAATAGCTAGAATAAGTTGAAGACTGCTAGATCTTACCTTGTTCTTGGAGAGCTTGAACAATAACGATGAAGGAGAAGCTTGGAAGATGAAGAGATGATGAAGATCGATGATGAGATGAGAGGAAAACAATTTTCCTTTCAAACTTCACTTCTCTCTATCAACCAACGACCATCTTCTTCTTCATCTTTTATTTTTTGTCTTCTTTTCATTTAATGTAAAGATAACAAGGCAAAGATGGAAGCTTCTTTTGCCTTTCCACGTTTTAGACTTCATATATATATATATATATATAAAGTTAAAAGATGAAGCTTCCTCCTCCTTCATCCACGTGACATATATATATATATATATTAATTCTTTAATTAATTAACAATATATATATATATATTAATGCTGAAGTGGTCCAATCACACTGGGGTCGGTCCTACCGGCCTACCGGGTCCTAATGTGGAAAAAACCCCCGGAAACGTTTGTCAGCAATATCGATGTCGCGATCTCATCGGGACATATCTCGATCTCATCGGGATCCATTTAATCTGATTGCTCTCCATTTATTGAAACTCTGTCCAAAACTATTTTATGAGTTCTCCGAGACACTCTTATGCGTGTGACCCATTAGGTTCCCGGTTATGTTGGCCACTTAGATTAACACTTAATCTAAGCAAGTCATGAGCGGTATCTAGCAACACATCATGACCCCCAATTGATCGGAAAGTAATTGGTTTGACGAATAAACATATATTCATCATGGACCATATCACGAACCTTTCCATAGACAATTACCGTGCAATTCGTCCTTTCACCATGCTATACCCCACTTGGTTATGAGTATGGGCAAAGTGTCAACTCTTATTAGACTGATTACGTCAAATCTAGTCCAAGTGATTTCAGTTCTTGTCCTGGGACTCATTACTTAATACTTAATATGTCAATGAAGACACTCTTCACAACATATGTACTCTGATCAGAGATTTCCAAGTAATGACCCTGACAAGAGGCCATGGGTATCATCTTCTGCTATCACAGAAGTGGTGGATTCTCTATTGGCTACTCAATTACCTTGAATACCTCAAAGCGTACTCCAAGCACCACCTACAAGCGACCCTCAGAAGGCAACAAGGAATGGAGTCAAAGCCGAATCAAGATTCAAGATATCCTTGAGTACCTCAAGTCTAAGGATACTTGCACCATTCTATGATGAGATTATCACCGACATTAGAATAGGACATCCATGTGATGATCTCATAGCAGTCATCCAATGTACTTACTACCTCTAGTAAGCATCCACATCTCAACCCTAAATATCTCATATTTACGCTTCGAGATCCACCGCTTGATCAAATCAAGGAGCTTGAGATGTGCTAGTCTTTCCGGATTACCGATGTCCGGTCTCAAGAATCCTATGACTAGGATAATTTAGATACTGACATAATTGCATATGATAGGAATCTCAGTAGTATGATCACATCATAATTTCCTTCATGCTATGTCATATATCAAGGACTTCATTAATTTGCTTATAGATCAATATCCATTCAGAAATAATGAACATCAAATTAATGAAAATGCCTTTCTTTATTTATTTATAAAGAATGTACACAAATTTGTACAAAATGCGCTAAAGGCGATTGCCTTTAGGGCACTACTCTAACAGATGTCCTGCGTGTTGCGTGCTAGGATGCACGCCTCTTGGCTACGCCTCACCCTCTGTAGCTATGACAAGACAAATAAAGTCTGCAGTTAAAAAAACCCTTCCTCCTGCGTTTCTAGAGAAAACGCACGCTGCTGCGTTTCACGCAACAACGTTGCGTGAACGCTACGTGGCGTTCACGCTGTTGCGTTGCTGCGTTTCACATAGCAACGCTGCATGAAACGCAGCGCACAGCTAACTCTTCTTTTTTTTTTTTTAAAAAAAATGCCTTAAGCTTGAAAAATAATTGTGCTCCAATTTGCTTTAGAAAATTTTCTCTTTTTGATCTAAAAAATATATCAATAAATCTAACCTCATAATCAACACAAATTGAGCATGTTATCAATAAAATAGGATTGAAATCACATATAAATGCATAAAAAATGTAAGATAATTCAATCCTATCACATATGCATTCAGTCAATATTCCACCTTACCTTCATCTAATCATTAAGGGAACTTTGTGCATGTGAATGGCCAGATGAAGTCTCATCTATCATAATAGTTGGTTTATAAATAAATTGTTTGTCCTCTCTTAGCTTTTGAAAGCTCTGCTATTCCTCTCATCCCAACTAGTTGTGACAAGGAATAATAAGCTTACCTTAAAGATCATTTTTTTCTTATGATGATCTATGCCAAAAATTGATGCTCCGATCGATTAAATGCTGAAAGCTATAGGTATATTATCTATTGAACACCTTTGACCCATCTCATTCAATGCCATACTTAAAAAGGGGCATTGAAAGAATATGTGATCAATTGCTTCCATGTTGGATTTAAATAGGGAACATCAATGGATACATGGAAATTTTTGTAGCATTAATTGTAAGGAGTTTTCTTTTAACTACTAGCCACATATATGTGGTAGACCCTTGAATGCATGTATTTATTCCAAATTAATTTATGCAATGACACTATCTATTGTGCTTCCAACCATAAAGATCTAAATGTTTTATTAGAGAACTCTCCATTACTTGCTCGTACACGTCTTGCTTCATCTTCTTTTTCCAAGGGTCGGTGTTAAGGTAACTAGATGTGCCACCAATTTATCATTCATTATCATTTCATACTCTATATGTTTACATTTTTAATATGATGAAAGCGAATCCATTTAGCTTGTAGAGATGTTTTATCCCTAGTTAGACTCTAGGTTCTCTTTGCCAGTATGGTCAGATTTATATCCTTCAAAGGAATCAATCCCACCCCTCCATATTCTTTCAGAGAACAAAATTCCTTTCATTTAACTTTTACTTTAAACCTCTCCTCGTTGTTTCCATTTCGTATGAATCTCCTCGGGGTTTTTTCTATTGCCTTAATTACCACCATACTAGGTAATGCAGGATGTGAAGCCCAGTAAAGACTTATAAAATTACGATAGATAAAGACGTGGAGCTCCATCATCTTATTTTAGCTTCAATCTTCTCCAATAGGGGTTTGAAATCATTACGTGAGAGCTTAGATGAAGATATGGGAATCCCAAGGTACGAAAGAGGCAAATTCAAAGGCTTGAAGCCTATTAAGGTAGAGAACCAATTGGCATTATCAGATGCACTAGCCAAAAATATATCCCACTTTTCTCCATATTAATATGTAATCTTAAGAGCTTATAAAATGTTTTTAGATTAGTCATCAAAGTCATTATTGAGTGATGATCTACTTTTGAAAAAAGAAATAAATCACCAGCATAATTTAGGGATAGTATACCATTCCTAATGATGTATAGTAAAAAGGTTTAGAGATGTTGAAAATCCACTCTCATGTTGAATTTAAATATTTTGTTCTAAAGATGAACATGGATATATCATATATTTATAAGAAGGTCAATAAAAGTATTCAAATGATATACTCATCATAGAACACAACATTTCATATTTTCATTGTTAAAACATGATAGTCTAAGAATAAATTCCAATTAGACGTGAAACAATGATGTTTAAATTCTAAGAATAAAGATTTACAGAGTTCAAACGTTATTTACTTATTTAGTCTAAATACATAGTTAATATACTAAAGATGATTATCATTTGAGATATCGATACTTATAATATATTAAATATGTCTATTATTTTATTTATGAGTTAATGATTAAGTTCAAATTCATAGGATTCTAACTTCAACTCAACAAGTATAAAAGTAATGCTAAGGTACATTTTAATCGTAATAATAGTATTTTGAGTTAGAAAATAATGCAATATTAAGTTTTAATCAAACCAAAATAAACTTTCCAATTGTTAGCAAAATGGTTGTTTGCATTAAGAAGTTTTAATGAACTTGGTATAGTTCCTTAAATTATTAAAATAATAATGTATTGTACGATGTTAGGATCATTAGGCATGGAAAATAATATAATGTCTTATTAGGGGTTCAAATATATATTTAGAAAATTCCTTTTAATTATGATGATAATTAAGATGAAAATTTTAATGATTAAGTAATTGCTCCTGAAGAAAACACTATAGAATTCTCTCACTAGATCACTTTGTCTTTGTAGTAGCGTGATCATCATATAGTGATTTGACATAAGATACTTAATATTGACTCAATATAAGTGGGAGATTATTTCTATATATTCTATAACCAATCAATTTATTGTATATTTTAAACATATTTAACTAAAAAATTATTTATTTTATTCTTATTTAATTACTAACTCATAAGATAAAATCCATAGACGAATATAAAATGTAAATGCAATTATAATGAGATCATAATTATGAGATTCATATTTCATCTATGTATGATCCTATAATTGTTATCATTTGTTCTTTGTATTAAGATTAGACATTAATACAAGTAAAATACTAGCATATATTATACTTCTTTCCTATGAAAGTTGTTGATCTCAAAGATTAAATATGAAAATATGTAAACAAAACTGTTGATTTTTTGGAACAATATCATTAACATGATATGACATGAGAATTCTATATGAAATATTACTTATGTTTCTATGGAAATGCTTATTGTGATTATCTGTGGTTAAGATATGTCCTGAGTAGTATTCCATATGTGAGAACTCTAAATACCCTACTTGCTTATGGGGTTGAGGGATCTAATGTAACAAGATTCCATGCAATGATTTTATATCATATGTCTCAAGTATTAGGGTTGTTGACCTAAAATATGAAGAATGCTTCTATACTTAGTCTCATAAGAGGGGGGTTCGCTAGTGAGGAACAAAATTGATAGAGCTATGGTTAATCATGATTGGTTAATGAAATTCCCTAATAGAAAATTATATTTAGTTATTGTCTAACCTGAGATTAAGATTTTTAATCTTATAAATCAGAGTATAGTCACTCCATTTAGATTATTCAATTTCTTAAATGATGTAGATGGCTTTCATGAGGCAGTAACAATATGTATAAATAAGAATATCTCATGTTTGAGCTATTTAAGCTTTACAAGATATTGAAGTTTTTCGAGGAACTTATATGGGTGAAATCTATTATGATTTCTAATGATGTTCAAAAGTTGTAGAAAATAAGGAAGCCGCTGACCTAAAAACAAATTTAACTCTCCAGATGATGTTTCACTTAAGAGGCATGAGAAAGAAGCACTAAAAGACTATATTATAACTCTAAATGCTCATTACTCCCTAATAAGGAAAAAGTTTAGATTATACTGGACTGAGGATGGTGATAGTTTTACCAATTTTTATTTAGATCATTGGTTTTTAAGAGGAACCACAAAAGAATCACCTATATACGTTTAGATGATAATTCCTCCATAAATAATCAAGACCAATTATTGAGTCATACCTTTCTTTTCTATAAAAGCTCTAAAGTTAATCTTAGACTAAAAGCCAACTAAAACTCAAATTACACAGAATTATAACCTTAGAATCATGTTTAAATCGAGTAAGGAAACTTGACCCTAACCATGTTTTAAAAAAAACACTTATCCCTAACTAACGCCTAATTAGAACTAAAGTTATAAGGATTTTAATTACCATAAGCTATCTTAATATGATCATATTATGTAACATCCCATTACCCATGTTAAGACAAAAACAATAAATGAGAGAAATTGTTGAGAAAGTAGGAAACACATTTCATGCTCATGCATAATATGTCATACACATACATATGAATAGTGAAGTTGTTGCACATGAAAATAATTATATATGCATTCATGAATAATTCCAGGTATAATTGGATTGAGTTGTGATTATTGGAAATATTGAGATTTTGAATTTTTTATATTGGAAATATTATTGATTAGTAGAATTGTGATATTTTTGAATTTTGGTGAATTTCGAAAATTATAGAGTATTTTGGAATATAGGAATTAATGATGATTGGAGATAGTTAGATTCCAAAGATGAGAATTAAGGGAATTAGTTCAAAAGGAACTTAGTTAGAGTTTAGGTATTAGGAAAGTGACAAGTGTCACTGACTAAGTGATTTTTAGAAACTTGTAGAAAGTAAGTTATGTTATCTGAGAGTTAAAAAGGTTAAGTGATATTTCTAAGTTCCCTTCTTCATAGTCACCTTATCCGAAATTCTTCCCACATGTAGAGTTTTTCATCAAACTACTTCCGAGAGTTAATTTTGCTTTTTCATATCCCTCACCATTTTTCCCACAACAAGTGGTTTCTTTTGCCTTAAGAAAAACCAGAAGTTGGTTAGTGTTCTTAGTGAATTACGTGTTCTTGCATGGAGTTTAGGGCTTTGGGATAGTTGAAGATTTTGGAATCTTTAACAAGTAAGTATTGAGAAAATCTTTTAGCTTTATGTATTTATGAAATAAATGTGATGAATTACTATTTTCATGAACCCTGTGGATGAGATGAAATTTTTTTGGTTATAGTGTTATTTAGTTTTTGATGGATTTTTAGTGAATTGATGTTATGGAAATAGTTTTTGGAGTTGAAATAGCAATGGAATGGTGTATAGGATTAGTGTAGAAAATTAGATATGGAAAGGTGATATGTGCTCTGTTCTTCATTGTGCATGTTTATATATATATATGAGTGTATACGTGAGTTGATGAAAGCTTTAGAGAAGATCAAGGAAATGGTTTTTAAGTTGAAGAGCAATTGTAAAATGATGGGTTGAGATGAGAATGATTGTTTAAATGGAAGTTGAGAGGAAGAATATTGATTGAGAATGAAAGTTGCAAATGCAGAAAAGTAACAGAGCATGAATATGAATTTTTGGCTTTTGATGGTTTTTGATTAAACTTGTATATTTTGAAGTGGTATGAATTTATGGTGAATGAGTTTAATGAAATAGAGTAGAAAAACTTGAAATAAAAATTTGAAGTGTTGGATTTTGAAAAATGGAAGTCATCTAGAAATTTTTTGAGAATAGGTGGTTAGAGAGTTGAATTTTTGATATGAAACTTTCATGATTTTTTTATACTGATATAGAGAGATTTTGACAAAGTTGTTTTCATAAAAGTTGTAGATCCTTCTTTAATCTTTCCATTGATATAAAGTTTGTAATTTTTGGAGTTTTGGATCGAAAGTTATGAAGTTTGAAAGTGAGTTTGTGGGCTTTGTCATGGTTTGAAACAATATGTAGTATTTTTAGCATAACTTGCAGAATATGGAACCAAATTGCATGAAATTGGTTTCATTTGAAATTTAAGACATAAAGGAATAATTATTCAAAAGAAAGTTTGGCCTAAATCCTTCGTTTTCATTATCTAAATGATTGGGTAAAGGTGACCCCAAATTCTAATTTGAGAGGCTGGAAAAAAAATGGAAGAGAGGAAGGAGTCGCAGATCCACTGGAGTTTCGTGGTCGTGCAAACGCACGATCGTGACTTTGCAAAACCACCCAAATGTCGCGGTCGTGCATGTACACGGTCACGACTTCCCTGTTTATCCAAGGGAGGTTATTTTCTGAACATACTATGATCTTTTTATTATAACTTCTTCTATAGACCTTCAAATGATTTGATTCTTAAACCAGTGGATTTCTAACACATTTTTATATCCCTCCATAAAATTTTGTAGCATTCTGAATTTAATTGAAAAAGATTGATTGAATCAAAGTAAGGTTATCGGTTGGAAGAGCATGAACTGGATATTTTACTAAATATGTTCCAGTATTTTGATGTTATCTGGATCTATAAGATACCAAATGAGATGATTGTTGATTTGGAGTTAACTATAGAAATAAGGCTACAAATCATATGAAAAAGTATAATTATGATTCAGTCCTTAAGATGTTGAATTTTAGGATGGAAGTTGTGCATAGTACATTATTTTTGAGTATGAACAACCCGATAATGTTTGAGGCATATCTTCCAAATTACTTAACCAAATTGAGTGATTTTAGTATCAATGGAAAGATAAGACATAGAGTAACACTTTTATAGAAGAGATTGTGACCAAATTACATCATTTTCACTTTTTGATTGAATATGAATAGTAGACCCGAAAGGAGTGTTTTGGAAAAATCTGAAGTGATTCAATGAGAATGAAATGTGATTTTAATGGTTTTAGTGAGGCATAAATCTAAGTATAAATTATACTTAGATGAGTTTTGATATGGGAATGATTTTGTAATGAAATTAAAGGAAAGACACCAGGGATTGTCATGAACATGCACTGTACATAATTCATTTCATTCATGTGCATTGTTAAACACTTATAATTGTGCAAATTGTGATTTAGGTGTTTGTTATTTGATTTAGAGGGACAATTGGAACGTCAAACTCTAGACGTTGATGGACCATCCAGGCAATAACATTTTGGAGCGTACTGTGAGTAGACCTAAATAGTCTTACCTTATTGTTTATTTTGTTTATGTTATGACTTGAGTGATTATGAATGAGATGTGAATTGATTGTGTGATTCTGGACAATGAAGGTCCGAGGTTTCTGATGTTTGAATGTAATATTGAAGTGCTAATTGTATGTGAATGTGATGAACTAAATGCTTCATGACATGAATGCATCATCACAAAATGTTTCTCAACATAGATGTTGAATACCGAACTAAGGTCCGATGATATGTGAAAGTGAATAAGTGATCATATGTGATTGATGCATTTCATTTCATGAATGCATGAAACATAATGGAAGTTATAACCAGAGTAGCCACCGATCAGAGCTTAAATCTCAACGAGTGAAAAAGAGCCTCGAGCTCAAAAGTGATTCAGAACCTCATGCTTAACTTTTAATGAGCCTTATGTGGGACAATTATCAATGAGCCCTATATGGGACAGTTATCAATGAGTCCTATATGGGGCAGTTTAGGCACTCGGTCACAACAAAGTAATAAATGAAAAGTGAGTCTCATGCACACTACATATGCATAATATGAATGATTAAATAGTATTGCTTGTGAAATGTGAAATGTTGTGAATGTGATCTATGTGTTATGTGACTGGGTGAGCCATCGATGATGGTCACTCATTGAGTTTGCAAAACTCACCCAAAATTTGGAATTATTTTTCAGGCTTGAAGAATACCCCGTTAAACAAACGGGAGTATGCCTACGGCATGTAAGTAAGAGATAGAGGTCGGGATCAGTTAGCGTCTGCATTAGTATTTCCTTTTCCTATATCTAATTAAATCTTCAGCAATTATTGTAACTTGTATATTTGAATATTTCTATTTTGAAATAAATTTCCAAATCGAAGATGTTTGTATACAGTTTTTGTAATGTAATGAAATTTTGACAGGTATTTTGTTTTTGTAACAACTCTAAATGGCTAGTGAAATTTTTGATGATTGTATTGCTATGATTAAAAATGTTTATGAAACAAGGTGGGCCCGATTTAGTTATCGATTTTTGCAATTTATGTTTGTGGTTTTAAAAAAAACTTGTACTGAGTTTTGAATGATTGAGAGCTCTAACATGTCACCCTCACGGGGCATGGACTTGGATATCCCTCAGGATGTCGGGTACGCGTCTTGCAAGAGTGTGGTGTTACATATTAAGTTCTTACAAGGGAACTAAAAAGAAAATTCTCACAAAAAGTGAGTAAAACTCGCAATTTAATTTTGATATTAATGATCCACTAATTACATAAATAAGACATCCTTTTATAGGTATAAACTCCCTAAGAACTAGAATTTTAAAAGAAAAAGAAAATTGGAGTCCTAATGGAACAATCACTATCAAGTGTGACAAGGATTAAAACACTAACTATTAATACTACTTTAACGAAGACTTTAGGAATCCTAATTTCAATTAATATCCTTAATGTTATAAGGAATGTTAATCAAATTAGAAATTTAAGGAATCCTAATCAAATTAGAAATTAACCTTATAATAATTCCTAATATAAATAGGAGACTAGAAAATAACTAAAAACAATATTAATTTGTTTTGGCTTATAATTAAGTCTTTTTGGAAGATGGATAAAAAAATTATTAACTCAAGTAAAGCTTAACAATATCAAAATGAAAAGGAACTCAATATTAAACCCCAAAGCAAATACAAATTTTAATAATTTGGCCCTAACCCATGATTACAACACTAAACTCTATATATGTTGACTAGAATGCTAGCAAAGGATCTTGAGAATGCTTGGATACACTAACTTAATCTCCATAAAAAACTAGAACTGTAAAGTTACATAATAAAGGCTATCATAATAAAACATATTTGGATCCTTTTGATTATGAACCATATCGAATTTGTCAAATTTGTTTGTTGGAAAAGATGACCAAATTACCCTTTAGTAGAAAGGGAGAGTGTGTTAATGAGTTACGAAAGCTTGTGCATTTAGATTTATTTGCCCTTATCTTGACCTACACTAGAGATGGACACTTATATTTCAGTACATTCATAAATGCTCATTCTAGATATGATTATGTGTATTTATGAAGCAAAAGTCTAAAGTATTTTAAAAAGTTCAATAAACTTAGGCTTGAAGTTGAGAAATCCTTAAGGTTAATTAAATCGGGAAATCCTTATGGTTAATGTTGGACCCCGAACCTTGAAGCGAAATTTAGAAATAATAAATGAACTTAAATGGGTGTTTTGTATGTGATTTGTGTTATAGATGATTATAATATTAGAATGAAAATCATGTATGGATGATGAATTGAGAAACCCTTAGAATGAATTATGGTGATACATATGATGTGTTACGTAAAAGCAAGAGAGGTTTTTGGTAAATGGCATAATGATATTAAAAGTAAGAAAACATATGCATTGAGGTTGAGATTTGGGTAAATTCCAAATCATGGTGAATTGTGATAAATGATGTGTATTTAAGAAAGTGAAGTTAGGATGATTTTTAAATGTATATGTTGATTCAGGGGAAAATTAAGAGATGATTGAAATGGATTTGGCTAAAGTAGCCTTCTTTGAAGTTGTAGCTTGATCTTTTATCTTTCCAACGAGACTAAGAATGCAAGATTTCGAGATCGGAGTTAAGAGTTATAGTTGATTCAAGTTATGATGTTATTTGAGTTTGATGTTAGTGACAACTATGATGAATGTTTGAGAATTATGGTTTTGATGAATCTATTTAGTTGAGAATTGAGAATTTTGTGAATTTAATTTGTTGCTTGAAGTGTTATGAGGTGTTTAGGCCTTTGAATAAGTGAATATGTGGAGATTATAAGAGTATAT
Source organism: Erythroxylum novogranatense (assembly GCA_029891385.1). Lineage (NCBI taxonomy): Eukaryota > Viridiplantae > Streptophyta > Magnoliopsida > Malpighiales > Erythroxylaceae > Erythroxylum > Erythroxylum novogranatense. Next base: position 59,141,867 of record CM057225.1, on the reverse strand, counting down.
GATGTTAGTTTGTATAAGAAAAGCAATGGAAAAAGATTGAAGAAGTGGTGGAATTTAGCATGTCCGTTAAACGGACATGGGAGTCCGTTTAACGGACAGCTACGGGTCAAAAGGACCCCTTGTTATGCGTATGTCCGTTAGGCGGACATGGGTGTCCGTTTAACGGACTTTCTCGGAAGGTTTGGTACTGTTTTGGCCGTGCGTGTCCGTTAAACGGACATGCCTGTCCGTTTAACGGACAGCTACGGGTCACCTTGGGAAATTCGTGTTTTTCACCTATTTTTGAGGCTGAATATCGCTTCAAGGCCTCTAATACAAATTGTAGATCTTGGTATTATCTTTCAAATGGAACCAGAACGAAGTTATTTGGATATTTGTAGAGAACGTTATGGTATTTGCGCCAAAAGAGTTTCAAATCAATTTCTGTTTTGAACATGTTGAGTTGTTTTGATCATAACTCACTCACCCGACCTCGGATTGAGGCGATTCTCGAACCATTGAATTCCTAACACATGTATCTTCCTCTCCATGAAAATTTGCATCAATTGGAGTCAAATTGAAAAAAAGTTTGATTGAATCATATAATGATCAGAATGTTTTGCCTCATTCTGAGCTTGCTATTTTCCTCCCTCATCCGACCCTATCACATCATTTGCTTATATCTTTTCCGTCCGACATCCGAATGACTCGGTTCTCGAAGCGTTGGATTCCTAAGATAATGAAGTTCATGATTATGTGAAAATTATGAATTTTAGAGATTTAATTGAGTAAGATTAATTGAATCAAAGTGATACAGGAAAGTTATGAACATAGTTCAGTATTTCGCGAATTTAGGGATCTATGGAGATCCGATTGAAGCAAGGTTTGAGGTGAAATAAAGTTAAGACATGGGGCTACATTTATTATGAAGAAATGAAAATTTATTTTAGCCTTTAAGAATGTGTATTTGTGGAAAGAAGTGAATTCAAGAAACTGTGTTAGTAAAATGATATGTCCGACATGTTTGGACTATAACTTTTGATATAGTGCTCCGAATTAGATGATTCTTGAGGCATTATGAAACTACGACATAGAGGAACAATTCTCTAGAAGGAAGTTTTAGCAAATTCCTTCATTTAGATGTGAGAATAATTGTCCAAAAGTAAGCATGACTTGAAGAAAGATGCAGGGGCATTTCTGGAAGTCAACTTAAGGTTTAGAGTTAAAGGCTTAAAAGACAAGGGCAAGAGGGTCTTTTACCTTAAAATTTTAATGACTTGGCTTTTAAAAGAGGGGTAGGGTCGTGGAAGAGAGGATGACTCTCGATTTTTCCAGAAGAAAGAAGAAGAAAGAAGAAAGAAGAAAGAGGAAGAGAGAAGAAGAAGATTCGTGAGGGAGAAGAAGGAGGAGGAAGAAGAGGTAAGTTTTTGACTCTCCAAGCTTCTCTTCTCCATGGATTTATGAAGGAAAAGAGGGAAGGAGAAGAGAACCACCCTCTAGGCAAAAATGGATTTCGAAATTTTGGGAGAGAAAGGTAAGAGATGAGTTTAAAAATTGAGTTTTTCTTGAGATTTTAGTTGTTTTATCCTAAGGTAGTTATGGGTTTGTTATGTATGGGATTAATTTAAGTGATATACTATGGGTTATGTTGATTTAGGGATGAGAAATTAATTGGGATTTATGCTAACTTATATGAGTAAGAAGTGTGGAAGATGATGATGTGAAGAGGTTAGAAATCTTATGGGCTTGTAAAACATGAAATCAATTTTGACAATTATGATGATTGGGATATTGGTTTTGGGTTGATCACGGCTTAGGTGATTTTAAGTTGGAAGATTATGATGTAGAGAGTTTGGAAACCATATTGGGTTTGTGTTTGGTGATGTTTATGATATGAGTTTTGGTTATGTAAGATTTTAGAGAGAGAAAGCTTAGTGAAGAAGATGATGAATAGTGACAATTATAAGGTTTTTGAAGTTTCTTTAGTTTGGTTGGAGTTTTCCAACCCAGATGAGCTATAAAGAGGTTAGAGGGAAGTTGATAAGGGTTTTTAGGGTTTTAAAAAGGAAATTCGAAAATTGAAGAGGAATTGATGAATTGTTGGTTTTTGTTAGGCAATCAAGGGTTAATCCAAGAGCAAGAGGAAGGAGACAAGTGAAATGTGGATTTTTGACTATAAGGTGGGTAAGGTGTTTATTTCTCAAATTATAAGTGAATTATAAATGTTAATTTTTATAAGCCATTGATTTGCAAATGATTGATTTAGAATGTTTATAAATTGTTTAGCAAATGGATTTTCAAATGATTTTACCAAGTTGAAAGTTTTAATATGAGAACTTGTGTGACATGATATTTGGATGATTTGCAATTGTCTTAAGTATGCAATTTTTGATGTGATTGATGGTTTGGAAATTTTTAAAGAAATGTATACATGTGTCATGCTCATGAAATGCAAGTTTTCAAAAAGTGCCATATGGGCAAAGAACTTTTTCAATGCATGATTACGTGTTATATGGGTTTCGGCATAGTCCCTCATGTGGAGTCAGTGCACTGGTCTCATTTTTATAGCCTTCTCCCGCTGCCCAAGAAGTGGCATGGAGTTCCTTTAGGACTCCTCATGTGTACGACTACACAAGACCATTTTATGGAATTGTGTAGTCATTATGTGTTTTGGACATGCCAAACCATTTTGATGTGTTATAGCAATTGATATTATTTGAAATGTGGTGCATTTATATGTGATGTGATTCATGTATTGCCGTTATACTCATAAATCTGTAAAAAAAAAAAGATTTGGGATTTTCAAATGATGGTGGTTTGAAAGCAGTTGTAAATGTTTATGAAAGATTTTGGAAAGTAAAGAGTTTTTGGAAAATACACCTTCGATGTTTTTGAGCAACAAAAAGAAAGGTTTGAAAATATTTACTTATCATTTGTTTAATAAACATGTTATCCACGAGCTTCCGAGCTCACCCCCCTTCATCCCCATCTCCAGGTATTTGTGCAGGAGATCGGATGAAAGACATCAGGATATCAACTTTTGCACATGATTTGTAATTGTGTATTTGTTTTAAGATTATTATAAATGGTCTGTGGCTTGGAATGCCATTAGAGTATTGTAAGCTTTTGGGTTTCGTATGTAAAATTGTATTGAGTTATGAATGTATTTGGGATATATATGTATAGACATAGATGAATGTATTTGATGTTGGGATGAGTTTGATGGATGTATTGGAATATATGTATATGGATATGGATGATTGTACTGGATTTTGAGATTTTAGTTTGAATGTGATCATTATGAATTATTATGGAAATGACTTCAAGTGGTTTATAACATAGGATTGCGTTACTGCTGAGATCCCGGACGGAGGGTCCGGTTGATCGTGATGTATGTGTGATGTTTTTAGAAGTGATTTTTGCTAATTGCAGATTTTTGGATAGGTTAAAGTGCAGCCGTTATGCTGCCAAATTTTTATATGACAATATATGAATAAGAGGAATTTGGGTATGATATATGATTTGATTAACATGAGTATGAGTTTAAGGATAAGTTTCCAAAGAGGGAAACTGTTTTAAGTGAATAAAATGGTCTTAAATAATTAAAGAAACGAACAAAATTTTCACCGATTTCGGATGGATTAGTCATAAGGGTTTCCAACGCGACAAGAGTTGTTATGTTTCGCTTTGGATGTCGGACTCATGTAATGCTATTCGATTTGAATCTTCGATTTCATTAGTATCCGATTTATATCCGATCCGCTTGTTTCATATTTGAATTTGTTACGATTCATTGTTTTTATTCCAAGTTCATCTTCTAGTTGCAATTGAATACCCACTTGTCACATATGTTTCGATTTTTCCGTTATCTGCTTTTCATTCCGATTCTTGTGTTTGATTCCCATTTTATCACGTGATCCGATTTAGCTTGTTTTACTTGTTCCCTTTCGTCTTGAATTCTATTCAAGAGTGCCCGTGATCAAGTGGTTAAGCAGTGATAGCGCGTTAAGTGTAAGAAGTTGGGTCTCGGGAACGGGATCCAACAGTTAATGAGAGGGAGCAGTTGTTATATGTCAGAAATTTGTTTTGTTCTCCATTTAACTATATATTTTTGGACGATTTAGATTATTTGCTTGTATGGCTATCTTTTTTATGTTGTGATTACTATATGAATTTATGTTTGACATTGATTTTTGTATGACTATTATACTTTATGATATGGATCCAATCTAATGACACTAGGTACTCAAAACTAAGATAACTAACTCAATCTATTTAGTAAGTTTAAAAGCTAAATCTAACTCACTCAATTTCGTGAACTTAGTATAATAAACTCTATTCACTTTAAAGCTTTATCAAACACTTTGATTTACTTATTCAAACATTGCTTTTAAATCATTTATATTTTCCAAATTTAAACAATCCTAATTAGATTAGATTCTTTTCTTTTAAATCATTTGAATTTTTCAGACATAGCCAAGTCCATTTAATTTTGGTTTATACCATCCAAATCATTTGAGTTTTTGATAGGAAAGGCACGTATCTTATTCAAAGCTAAAACACTGTATTCTTATTCAAAACATATTTTATTCAAAATGTATGCTTAAAATTTATTTGTTTGAATTTTGGTTTTGGGTTTCTTCATATTTTCATAACTTATAAAACCATAAAAGATAGTATTTTAACGTTTTTATAATATAATTTACTATCAACTAAGTATATGCTATTTAATATTAATTATTAATAAATTATGAATACTTTAATTTAATATTTAATTATTTCATATTAATTATTAATAAAATTATGAATATTTTAATTTAATATTATATGTAGTTATTTAATATTGACTATTAATAAAAGTATTAATAATTTAATATAATAATATAATTCAATTTTATAATTAATTAAATATTAAAATTTAAAAATAAAATAATTTTAGTTTAATAATTATTAACAAATATAATTTAAATTTAGAATATCTTTAAAATATGTAAAATTTAAATAAAATTTACTTCAATAATTTAAAATATATTAAATAAATATTAATTTATAAATAAATACTATAAAAGAGATTAAAATAAAATTTATTTCATAGAAATAGTTTATCTTTAAGTTTGATTGAAGATATAATTATTAGATATTAACAATTAAACAATATTTTATTTTTATTTAAGAATCTAAAATAAAAATAAAACTAAAATCACAATAAAAAACATGAGTGAAATAAAACATCTTATTTTAGATCCGCACATTATAACCAATTCTAGATTTTAAATCTAATCAAACCTTTTTTAGTATGGGATTATTTAATTCAACTTTATTTTTACTTTCTTTTTAAATAATTAATAAAATTGAGGTTTATTTTTTTAGTCTTAAATCATTACTCTAGGCTTTTCTTTATTTCCAAGTTTTACAAAACCAATGTTTTGAGTTTTGTACTGTATCGACTAACTATAAAATAGTACAAAACTCAGAAGTTTGGTACTGGCCGATATTTAAAATATCAACCAAATACCTATCGATATTGTAAACTTTAAAAAATCTAAGGACTTGTTTGCAAAAAAAAGTTAAAATAACCCACTAATGTTTGTTATGTTTTGTCTCTCTCTCATTTAACTCTCTCTCTCTCCTCTCTTACCTACCCCAACCCTCGTCTCCTCCGTCACGCAGGTAGTCGTTAGCCAGAATTGTGCCACTGTTTGCCACGAAACCACACATCTCTATTGTTAGACCGCCTGCCTAACTGCATACTACCCTTTACCGATCCCTCCAATCATTTACCCAAGCCCAACTGCTCTCTCCATCACTTCTAACTGCTCTCTCCAATCTAGCTGCTCATTTGGAATCCTTGCATTCCTGGACAAATTGTTGTCTAATGAGTGTAGAGTGCCAATTTGGATTTTCAGTTTTCTATATCCATATTCAAATCCAACCTAACTTGTCCCAAACTGAACCAACCTAACTCTTCATGGCAAATTTTGAATTTTTTTGGTGTGTTTTTGCTCTTAATTGCAATTGCATTGTGTTTTGATGTGACATATATGTTTTGTGAATGGTTTGAGTTTGTGTGAGTTGGGAAATTTGGGTTTGAAAGTTGAAATTGTTTAGGTGAGTTGGTTCAATTTTAATGTAATTTAGACATTGTCAATTTAAGAAGAAAATTAATGCATTGGAAAATTGGGATTTAAAAGCTGGAATTGTTTGTGCGAGTTAGTCCAATTTCATGTAATTTAGGTATTGTTAATTTATGAAAAAAAATAATGCATTGAAATTTGGGTTTGAAAGTTGGAATTGTTTATGTGAGTTGGTCCACTTTCAATGTAATTTATGCATTGTCAATTTCAAAATTAATGCATTAAGTTAGTAATTTGTTAATTACTTTATTTGAAAAATACACTTTGTTATTTATGGTTTGTAAATAAAAATATTTAGCATATAATTAATCATTTAAATATACGATTTAATATATAATTAAATCATTTAATATCTATAATTAAGCTAAGAAAATTAAATGTTTGCATTCTTATATTGTTTATTATTGACTTATGTTGGATTCGGATGAAATTGAATTGTGTAATGTGTGTTAACTCTTCATTATGAAGTTAATTTAGTAAGAAACTAATAATGTTGATGAAAATTGGTGAATGAATGATTGTTAACTTAAAGTTGGGAATTAGGATTTTAGTAACAATGTTAACTAAAATTAGTTGAGAAAACAACATAATTATAAGCATTACAAATTGAATTGTATAAGTAAACAAAATATATTAGTTTATAGTTGAATTAAGAGATTATAGAAATTAAGTTGTAAACTTATAGTTGTGAGTTATAGTTGAAGTTGAAGATGTTATAGTTGTGAGTGTATGCCTTTAGTTTATTAAATGAAGGAATTATAAAAATGAGTTATGTTATATAAGATGTATATGTATATTGTGTAATTATGTATGTTGAATACTAGACTTATTAGTGAATTTTGTTGGATGAAATTGAATTGTGTATGATGTAATTAAACAAAATGAGTTACATTATATAATATGTATATATGCATTGTATAATTGTGTATAAGATGTATATGCTTTTGTGTTAGTTTGGACTTTAGAGTTAAATGAAAATATGTGTTCTTTATATTGATATGAAATTATTAAGTTAATTTTGATATACATCTTCATTTATTTTTGCAGATAAATGGAAGGAAGTTCAAGAACTCCAAATAGTTCAACCACTTTAGGAAGATAAAATGATCTAGCTTGGGCTCATGTTGGATTAATTCCCAGAATGAAGAATCATAAGATTTGCTTGTTTTGTAAAAAGCATTTGAAAGGTGGAGGAATCACCAGATTAAAGAAACATTTGGTTAGGTTCAAAGGTGATGTGGAGCCTTGTAAAAAAATGAGCCATGATGTGAAACGAAAAATTAAGATTTTGTTTATAGAAAGAAAAGTTTGATTTACAAAATTAATGGTGGAAGTTTGTTTGTTGGTGTTTGGGATGATAATGGGAATGTTAAAGGTGGTAGTATTCCTACTGAACAAGAAGTGAATGTTGCACCTAATGTTAGGAAAAGAAGAAGACGACTAATTTTTTACACCACAAACAAATCCTAGAGCTTAACCTTCAACTTGCAGTGCCTTACAATCAAGAGAAGCGACTCATAATGTTGATATGGTATTGGCTAGATGATGGAATGATTTAGGTATAGCATTTAATGCTTCTCATTCTTATTATTATCGGCCAATGGTAGCTATTATTACCTCTTACGACCCAGGATACAAAACTCCTTTCAATTGATGACTATAGAGCTAAAATTTTTGAGCAACTCTAATTTTAAAATTAAAAGTTATTTAGATGAAAGAAGAATGGCTTGGGCTACTTTTAGGTGTTCAATCATGTGCTATAGTTGGACAAATGGAAAACATGAGCCTATTATTAATTTTTTAGTTTATTTTGCATATGACTCAGTGTTTTTGAAGTATGTTGGTGCATTTGCCCTTGTTAGGAATGCAGATACTCTATTTGAAATATTCAATAAAGTTGTGAATGTAGTTAGGCCATAAAATATTGTTAGATTAATTAGTGACAATGATTCCACTTATAAAGTAGCTAGAAGAAGATTACAAAGTAAGTATAATTCTTTTTATTGGACTCCTTGTGATGCGCATTGTATTAACTTAATGTTGGAAAATATAAGGGATACTATGTATTTTCCTATTATTGATGAGATTGTGCAGAAACCAAAAAAGGTAACCAAATTCATCTATAATCGTATATGGGTCTTAAATTTAATGAGAAAAGATTTCACCAATGGTAGGAACAAATTTCATTATGATGAAGATTTGCAAAAAAAATCTTATCACTTCATTATTTTATTATGATGAAGAAAGAGTTAAGACAAATATTTGCATTTTAGTATGCTAGGTCTAATGATAGATTAGAGGTTTCTGGAATTATACTTGATCATCCTAAATTTGGTCTCAATGTCAATTTGCCTTATGAGTTTGTGAGCCTTTGGTGAGGATATGTTGTCTGGCTAATAGTTATGAAAAGGCAACAATAGGTTATTTTTTATGATGGAAAGGAAGCAATCAAAGCCAATATGAAAAATAGATCTTCTTTGTATACACCTTATCTTATAGTCATCAACAAGAGATGAGAAAGAAAATTTTACTCTCTATTATTTACAGTTGGGGCATTTTTTAATCCTAATGTCTATTTCATACCAAGTTTTACAAAAAAGATGAAGTTAATAGGGAAATGCTATTAGTTATTACAACAATTGTTACCCATGAGATGATGCAAGATCTTCTAAACTTACAAATGGAGATTTATAAGTAGGCTTATAGTGATTTTGGAATGCCGATTTCTCGAATCAAAGAGAAAAACTTAATCTAGATATATATTTCTTTTCACTTTTATTACTTGTTGAAAATTAATTATTACTTTATTTTGTTTATGAAGCTAATTTTGTTGTCTTACGACTTACAATTTCTTGGTAAGATCAATTTGGAAGTGGTGTTCCAAAATTACAAAGGCTTGCAATTTGAACTTTAAATATGAGTGCAATAGGTTGTAAACATTGCAGCATATGTGAATTCATCCATTCTAAGAAAAGGAATAAATTGGAGCACAAAAGATTGAATGACTTGATCTCTGTTCGATACAATTTAAATCTTAAAAAAATGTATGTTATTATCATTATTAAGTTAGATATAATTTCTTAGAATTTTTAATAATTTAATTTTATTGTTTATTAGGGCTTTTAATATAACAAGTAGTTTAGTAGATCTAATTTGCATTGATAATATCAATCTTTTAGCATATTGGGTTTATGAGGAGCTGCGTTTGATAGACGAGAGTGACTTGGAAGATTATCTTGGATAAGAAAGTATTGACATGTCATTTAGTGCAATGAATTTGAATAATGGTGACGATGAGACTCCTTTTAATGATGAGGATTTTGTACCAAATGAGAATTGGGGTCAATGCGGTTATAGCAGGTATTCGATTGAATGAAGTTTCAGATTTTTGTTTCTCCTCTTCTTTAATTTCACTTATATTTGATGTATATGTTAAATTCTATATATGATATAATTATAAATATTTTGGCACAAACTCTTGCTGTGAATTGCGATTGTTAAAGGGTAATGAATGCTTATTATTCTTTTTATAGTCAAAAGTGTATATTAAACCTTAATGTTTATACTAGAATCTAAGTTGAACCATAACATTTCGGGGTGCTCAAGTTAAACCCTAACGTTTACAAAAAAGTTAAAATAGACCTTATAAGAAAGGAAAATCAGACGATTCCAATTAAATGTCATGTTATATATAACATAAATTTTTTAAAAATTTGAATATTAGTGTGACACACTTTTTATTGATTTGACATTCTTATTTGTTAAAAAAAGTAGGTCTTGTAGTTATGTATAGATCTTGTAGTTCTCACCATTTTGAGCTATCATGTTGGCCAAGTTATTGCCATCCGACCCAATGTATCTTTCTCCTCAATCTTTAGCAGAGAAAGCTTCTTCTGCAGCATTCTTGACAACAACTGCGCTTTCTTAGGTTGGGGCATCATTAAATCCACCGATTTTGACCCATAAAGAGTCTACAATAACCATAATGTCTTGGTACAGGACATTGTTGTAGGTGATAATCAAATTTGTGCCACCATAAATAATATAAATAATGTTACTAACATTATAGGGACCATTATGTGCTGGAGGGGACATGAATGTAAGGATTTTTAAATCAAATATGTGGACTTATATGTGTATTATTGTATATAAAGGCTATCATATAAAGTTGAGCCCAATTAATTAAAGTATTCTAATATGTTTATAGTATTTTAGGCTTCAAGCATCTATTTTAAGTGTGGACATTATATGTGTAGAGACTAGGTTTATAATTTCTAGTTTTATAATAGGCCAAACTAGACATTAATGAAATTAGATTAGGGTTTTACCCTAATATAAGTGGCTATGGTATCTAAATTAAACGTATACATAATTCTTTTATGACATCCCATCATTAGATAAAAAACAGAGTTAGGGAAAATTCTGGAAAAAGTTACGTTCTAAATTGGAAGACAAATTGCAAGACTCCAGTGAAAATTTCATAATGGATTCATATATGCTTATGCTTTTATTTGATTCTTGATGATTTAATACGAACGGATCCTTTAAAGGGATTAAAACCCAACAATTGGTATCAGAGCTTTGTTCATAATTGGGTCATCAAGAATGATTTTTTTTTGTCTTCCATATTATCGGAAGTAAAGCCTTTAATGGTCTTCAAGAACGTTTTTGTTGTCTTTTAATGCATAAATCTTTGGTTTAAGTTTTGTCTGTTGGATAATAACCTCTAAAAAAAATTTGTTTTATAGTTTTTTTTAAAACTTTCATCTTTATCATAGTCTGTTATTGAGTTTTAATTAAAGCTTTGCCCATTGGATAAAGAACAGAGTTAACCATTGTATACAAACGTTATTGTTTAACCATTGGATGTTTTCATAATGCTTTCAAAGCCTTCATCTTTATCCAATAACCAATAAAGTCACAGTTCTTTCTATTTTGTTAATAAAGTCACAATGTTTGTTTTTATATTGACCAATGGATTCAGACCAGAAATAACCCTAAAGTTTTAGAATCTTAAAAAGTTTTAAATTTATACTTATCAATATGCATGTTATGGATTAATATTATGATGAGTTTTACGGTTCAAAATTTATAATTTCTAGTTTGATTTCTAAATTTTTGACCTAATTCTTGATTTTAGCTGACAGGATTTGTTGGACCCCACCCCCCACACCTGGGCTAACATTTCCCACCCAGCGTGTGTTTGCGGGTTATACCGCGACATTCAACCTTAATTAGTACTGTCCTCTTTGGTCAAGGGTGAGCCACGGCTCGAACCCAAGACCTCAAGGTTTTTTTTCACTTTAAGTGGCGCCTCTCACCATTGAGCCAATTAAAGTGGAACAAAACCTAAGGTCTGGTTCGAGCCGTGGCTCACCTCGACCAAAGAGGACAAGATCTTGACAGGTTGGATGTCGCGTGATAACCCGCAAACACCCGCCGTGGTATAACCCGCAAGCACACGCTGGGTGGGAAATGTTAGCCCAGGTGTGGGGGGTGGGGTCCAACATTAAAATTTCCCACCCAGCGTGTGTTTGCGGGTTATACCGCGGCATCCAACACAAATCAGTATTATCCTCTTTGGTGGGAATCGAACACCCAACCTCAAGGTTTTGTTGCTTTTACAAGCACGCCTCTTACCATTGAGCCAAATGCTAGACCAGGTGTGAGGTCCAACATTAAAAAGGCGCCTTTTAATGTTGGACCGCCTTTTTAATGTTGGACCTCACCCCCCACACCTGGGCTAACATTTCCCACCCAGCGTGTGTTTGCGGGTTATACCACAGCGGGTGTTTACGGGTTATACCGTGGCATCCAACCTTAATCAGTACTGTCCTCTTTGGTCAAGGGTGAGCCACGGCTCGAACCCAAGACCTCAAGGTTTTTTTCCACTTTAAGTGGACGCCTCTCACCATTGAGCCTAAGGTTGGATGCCGCGGTATAACCTGTAAACACCCGCCGTGGTATAACCTGCAAACACACTCTGGGTGGGAAATGTTAGCCCAGGTGTGGGGGATGGGGTCCAACAGGATTGTCAGTGTTGTAGCATCAAGAAATTGGAGCTATGACACTGTCATACAACTTATGCAAAATTTGGTATTTTAATATCAGATTTTGGTATTTTAAAGAAATTTATAGCATTTGAAATTAAATTAATTGAAGCAATATGTTGCCAAAGCAACCTCTCTTGTGAAAATTTATTTAACTTAGAATGTTAAAAAGTTTTGTGTGTATGTTATTCATGCAAATATGGACTGGCCCAAAGAAAAGTTAATATTTGGCCCGAATTGCATATATACTTGTGGTGGTAAATGTATAAAAATTATTTAGTATAAAATGTGAACATTAAATCGGTCCAAAGAAAGGTTTATTATGTGATATGCCTTATTGCTAGTATTTGATCACTACACCAAGGTACCACTTACAGGTTAGTATTTCTATCCAAAGACTAAATATTAAATTTATGCAAGGTATCTTGTGACGGGGCCTTACCATTATCTGTATATAATTAATTTGGCATATTATAGTGTTGTTATGTGAGTAATTAGATTTTGTTTGTTTTGTTCTTTGTTCAGTTCTTAGTTCTGCTGCAAATGTCTCTACTAGTGTTAATTTAATTCTTATACTTAATGGCACGAATTTTAAGTCATGGACGGAGAACATTTTGAATGTTCTCGAAGTCATGGACCTAAATCTTGCTTTATGAGTCAATCAACCTGATCTACTTACTAGTGAGAGTACCTTTAATCAAAAAAGGGAGATGGAAAAGGGGGAAAGGTCGAATCATATGAGCTTGATGATAATGAAATATGCCATTCCAGAAGCTTTTCGGGGCACTATGTCCAATCAGATTACTACAGCTAAGGGTCTCCTTGAGGATCTTGAGAAAAGATTTGCCAAAAATGAAAAGGTTGAAACAAGTACACTTCTAGCAAAGCTTATCTCAATTAGGTATGTAGGAAAAGGAAACATAAGAGAGTACATTATGGAAATGTCTTACATTACTTCAAAATTGAAAGCACTTAAGTTGGAATTATCCAAAGACTTGTTAGTGTATCTGGTTTTGATATCTCTTCTGACACAGTATAGTCAATTCAAGGTGAGCTATAACTGTCAAAAAGAGACATGGTATCTTAATGAGCTTACCTCATATTGTGTCTAAGAAGAGGAAAGGTTGAAGCATGATAAGGTAGAAAGTGATCACTTAACCACAACATCTAAGGATAAAAGGAACAAAGAAAAGAAAATTAAGGAAGCTGCAGTTTCGACAACACAAAAGAAACAACAAAAGGAAGAAAATCCAAAAGGTTGTTTCTTCTGTGGAGCTGAAGGTCATGTAAAGAAGTAGTGTGCAAATTATCACGGCATGGCGTGCAAAGAAAGGTATGCTTCTTATTTTGGTTGGTTCTAAGGTTAATTTGACTTTGGTACCTAGACACACATGGTGGTTAGATTCTGATGCAACAACTCACATTAATGTGTCTATATAGGGTTGCCTAAGTTGTCAAAACAGAGTGATGGTGAAAAATACATCTATGTAGGAGATGGAAAGTCGGTAGAAGTCGAAGCAATAGGGATTTTTAGATTATTGTTAAGAACTATATTTTATTTGGATTTAATTGAACTTTGTTGTATTGTCTTTTATACAGAATTTGATTTCTATTTCTGCTTTGGACAAATCTAGTTATTGTTGTTCATTTGAAAATGGAATGTTTAGTCTCTTTCAAAATTCAAGTTTGATTGGTACCAGTTCTTTATCAAGTTACGATAATCTATTTATGCTTGATGGTAATGCTTCATTTAATGAAGCCTTACATGTGGGTACGAGAAGTTTAAAGCGTAAATTAACCGGAGAGAATTCTATCTCTTTGTGGCACAGAAGATTAGGTCACATCTCCGAAAGGAGAATTGAGAGACTTGTGTCCAAAGGAATTCTCAATCCCCTTGCTTTTACAGATTTTGCTACTTATGTTACATTAAGGGGAAACAAACAAATGTTAGGAGATTGCGTGCCAATAGAACTTTAGATGTCTTAGAACTTATCTATAAGGATATTTGTGGGCTATTTTCTATAGCATCTTGGAATAGTCAACTGTATTTTATAATGTTCGTAGACGACTTCTCGCCATATGGCTACCTTTATCTCATCTATGACAAATCATAGTGTTTGGACATATTAAAAAACTTTAAGGTTGAAGTTGAGAATCAACTCAACAAAAGGATTAAAAGTGTCTGATCTGATCGTGGTGGCGAGTACTACGATAGATATGACAAATTAAGTGAATAATGTCCAGGACTGTTTGCTAAATTCCTATAGGAATGCAGTATCGTCCCACAGTATATTATGCCAAGTTTGCCTAGCATAAATGGTGTTGCTAAAAGATGAAACTGAACGCTTGAGGATAAGGTGAGGAGTATGATTAATTATTCTCCTTTACCAGAATCACTCTGGGGAGAAGCATTAAAGACCGCAACATATATACTCAATAGAGTTCCAACTAAAGTGACTATTAAGACCCCTTATGAACTTTGGACGGGCAAGAAGCCCAGTTAAAGCACTTGCACATTTGGGGATATCCAGTTGAGGCACGACCTTATAGGCTAAATAAAAAGAAATTAGACTCAAGGACTATCAGTTGTTACTTTATTGGATATTCTGAAAGATCCAGGGGATTACAAGTTTTCTGATCCCATTACTAAGGCAATTTTTGAGACATGAAATGCTCGATTTTTTGAGCATGTTGAGTTTGTGAGGGGAAGAAAGGATTAAGGTCTTTGTTTTTTAAGAGGAGCATGTTGAAATTCCTCTAATTGCTGTTGACAATGATCAGGGTCAGGTTTCCATTCCTGACATTGTTCAAGAAGTAATTCTGGATCAAGACAATGTCATGGAAATTCCTCCCTAAGTTCAACAACTTATTCCAGAAGAACAAACTAACCTATGCCATTAAGGAGATTTGTTAGAGAGAAGAGAAATGCAATTCTAGATGATTATGTTATATTTCTTTAAAAATATAAAGTTGACATTGGTATGGTGGAAGATGATCCAATTAACTTCCATCAATCCATGGAAAGTTCTAACTCTCAAAAGTGGATCCTTAAAGGACAATGATGTTTGGAACCTTGTACCATTGCCTAAAGTTATGAAACCAATTGGTTACAAATGGATATTTAAGACCAAGGCTCATCTTATCAAAAAGGGCTTTACACAAAAGGAAGGCATTGATTATAAATAGACTTTCTCTCCAGTTTCTTAGAAAGACTCTTTCAGGATAATAATGGCATTAGTGACACATTTTGATCTTGAGTTAAATCAGATGGACATTAAGACAATGTTTCTCAATGGTGACATTGATGAGATGATTTATATAGTGTAAGTGGTAAGTCGACTTGTACCATGTATAAGTCGACTTATGCTTGCTCGGTACCGATAAGTCGACTTGTACATTGGATAAGTCGACTTATTCAAGGATCGAGATTGTTTATTTGTGCCCTAAAGGCAATCCCTTTAGCGTTTTATTCACAGTCGTATGCAGACTGAATGAATAAATAAAGAAAAGGCATAATTCATTAATTTGATGTTCATGAACATTGTTTATGAATTGATTGGATCTTTAATCAAATTAATGAAGTCCATGATATATGACATAGCATGAAGGAAATTATGATGTGATCATGCTACTGAGATTCCTATCATATGCAATTATATCAGTATCTAAATTCTCCCTAGTCATAGGATTAATGAGACTGGACATCATTAATCCGGACAGACTAGCATATGTCATACTCCTTGATTGGATCAAGCAGTGGATCTCAGAAACTGTAAATATGAGATATTTAGAGTTGACATATGGATGCTTACTAGCGGTAGTAAGTTCATTGGATGACCTGCCATGAGATCATCACATGGATATCTTATCTAAGTGTCAGTGATAATCTCATCATAGCAATGGTGCAAGTATCCTTAGACTTGAGGTACTCAAGGCTATCTTGGATACTGATCCTGTGCTTTGACTCCATTCCTTGTTGCCTTCCAGAGGTAACTCATGTGGTGGTGCTTGAGTACGTTTGAGGTATTCAAGATAATTGAGTAGCCAATAAAGGATTCACCACTTCGGATTAGCGAAGAGATACCCATGGCCTCTTGTCAGATCATTACCGAAATCTCGGCCGAGTGAATATGTCATGTAGAGTGTCTTCATGGACATATAGAGTAATGAGTCCTAGGACGAGAAGCTGTTATCACTCAGGCTGGACTTGGTCTAGTAAGAGTTGACACTTTGACCATACTCATAACCAAGTGGGGTATAGGATGGTGAAATGACGAATTGCACAAGAATTGTCATGGAAGGGTTCGTGATCCGGTTCGTGATGAATACATCAAATCGATTACTTTCCGGTCAATTGGGGTCATGATGTGTTGCTAGATACCGCTCATGACTTGCTCAGATTAATTGTTAATCTAAGTGGCCAACATAACCGGGAACCTAAAGGGTCACACGCATAAGAGTGTTTCAGAAAATCTGTAAAATAGTAATTGGACAGAGTTCCAATTATGGAGAGCATTCGGATTAAATGGATCCCGATGGATTGGGATATGTCCCGATGAGATCGCGACATCAATATTGCTAAGAAAGGTTTAGAGCTGTTTCAAAGATCGGGGCCCTAGAGGCCAGTAGGACCACCCCAGCTTGATTGGGCTTGCTAGCAATTATATATATTAATTAATTAAGTAAATAATTAATTAATATATATATAAATATAAGCCCATCTACGTTGGAATGGAGAGGAAGAGGATAAAACTTTGACTTTTCAAAGTTTGATTATTTAATTCATTAAATAAACTAATGGATATAAAGCCTCCATTTGTAAGCTTCTTATGGTTGGTTTTTTAAGTGTTAAAAAACAACACAAGGTGACTTTTTGGAGGATGATGGTCGTGGGTTTTGGCTAGAGGAAAAGGAGAAAGCTTAAGAGTTAAGCTTAAGGTGAAAAGGTGATTTCATTTTTCTTCTTCTTCATCAAGCCATCATCGATTTCTTCTCTTCTCCAAGCACAAGGTTCCAACGCTTTCTCAAGCTCTTCAGGACAGAGGTAGGCTCTAGCAGGCTTTAATCTGTTCTAGCTATTCCCGGGTCAAAGGGGTTTGACTCGGTTAGGTTTTCTGATCTCTGCGTGGATACCTTTAGAGATAGTCTCTATTGGCTATTCAGGTTTGAGGTCTTCATACCGACACCTGGATCCTGGGTTTCGGGAAAGTCCCGGGATTTTCCTACAGTGGTATCAGAGCGTCTGGTGTCGTGTATGAAGCTAAAACCGAAGCTAGATCAGAAACCCTAAGTGCTGTTGATGTTGATGCATGCATACTGCCTGATTTTCGAATTTATATTGTGATATATTTTTTGAAATGTTTCTGCCCAGGAATGTTCATAACATGTTAGAGAATATGTCTATGAATTTTCAGAATTTATTGATTTGATTTGATATAGTTTTGCTAATTAATTCCCTAAGCTTACAGATGCTGTTTTTGAAACAATTCTGTGAACAGGCAGTAGTATAAAATCAAGAATAAATTCTAGAAAAATCGTTTTCTGGATTTTCCTTCACCTACATGCCTCTAAGATGTTGGTGAATGTCTGTGAGCATGGAAATTGGATTTCAAGGTGATTGGATATTTATTTTCGATTTTATTCTATGCTGTTGGGAATTGCTGTGTTGATGAACACAGAATTTTAATCGGTTTTGTTATTTAGGTTGACTGAGTTTTTGATGGCCTAAAATCCTGAAAAAATTCATGTAGCATTTTCTGAACATGTAGCAACCTATATAATTTTCTCAGAATTTATTGAAATTGTTTCATTGATCATTTCAAGCAATGTACAGAACTGGACAGTTTTGGTGAAAATTGTTGGGACTGTTTTGCTTGGCTTGATTGAGTTTGCTTTTTCAATTCCAATGCCTTGCAGCATTTTTAATGTGATTAAAAATGTGTTATCTTGATGTAGTATGATTTCCAAATTGAATTGCTTGAAGTTGTTTTTCCAAGAATTTTTGAATGCCGAATTGATCACATTAGCGTCTCGGTAGTATCTTGCATTATCTTGTTTGTTTTGACCGTCATATTTTTTATGGCATGTGCTGAAGTAAATTTGATAATGTATGTGCTAGCTTGAGATGCTTAGGATGATAATTTGGGTGTTCCTAAATTGTTTGGAAATGAATGAGTTTTGACTCATTTCAAGCTTTTCATATAGTTTGACTATTTAAGGCATTCATGGATCAATGAAGTGTTCATTGATACATCAAATTTATCAGATATTACCTTAGGTATGTAGGTGTTGTGAATTGGAATTGCATTGATTAAGGAATTAGCCGATTAGAAATAATAGCAATCTTGCAGAATAAGTCGACTTGTTTTCAGCATAAGTCGACTTGTTTGATACATAAGTCGACTTGTTTGCAGGATAAGTCGACTTGTTTTCTGGATAAGTCGACTTGTTTTCTGGATAAGTCGACTTGTTCAAAGTTTTTGCATAAGTCGACTTATATTAGACAAGTCGACTTGTGTGTGGGCAGGAGCATAAGTTGACTTATATCAGACAAGTCGACTTGTGTGTGGGCAGTGGCTTAAGGCGACTTGCATTTGATGTAAGGCGACTTATGACATGCTCTAGTTGGATGATGGATGATTATAAGGATTGATTCAATGTGATTGATGACATCTAAATCATTCCATATAGTCCTAGTGACTATGATCCTTCAGCTTGGAGTCTAGAGTTTCTAAATCCCTCCTCAGATATGAAAACTAACGCTTCCATTAATATGGTAAGAACCGAGTTCTTATAGGGATGGATTGTTGGGTAAACTCAAGCTCACTCTATACGGATATGTTCAAACCATGAAAATATGATTTTCGATTAATGGGTTGGTTTTCACCGAAGCGTTGGTTTGTTGAGTAAACTCAAGGTCAACGTGACGGAGAGGTGAAATTGGGTAGCATATATCGGATGTATGCGCATCAAAGAGTTGATACCCAATGTAAGTGCACACATCAACAAGTTGATAGCACTGATCGATAGTTGTGTCTAAGATGTAATTGGTATATCTGATACCTCCCGAGACTTAAGGTGGCTTGTTGGGTAAACCCAAGGTCATTCTCAAAGTCGGTTATCGATGATGCAATTGGTATGACCGATACCTACCGATTGACCTAAGTTGTGGCTTGTTGGGTAAACCCAAGGTCACTCTTAGCAATGTCGGATATCGACCCACTAGGACATTATGTCACTTTGTTTCTCCGGATTCAGAAGAGGGTTATGGATTCTAGGAAACTAGTGGGAGCCATATGCATATCATGCAAGTCCTTATGATCATGCAGGCATATCTGTTCTATCATTCCTTCTCTTTATCGCGTTTAGGTTGATTGAAGAAGTCTTTTAGTGTGAATTAATGCTCTCTATTATGGACCGATTTTCTTGATTGGCTGAGGACTCTGAGAATTGTTCTCAGATCTGAGGAACTAGGATACGTCCTAGATGTTCCAGTTCCAGATGCACTCTTGTCGATGCTTCGATAAGGATCGAAAGCATATCGTAAGCATCTAAAGGATGATGATATGGATACTTGCATTATGCTTGTCTTGATGTCACCAGAGTCGCAGCAGAAAGACGAGTCCATGGATGCTCACTCTATAGTATTTCATCTTAGGGAGTCGTTTGTTGAGCAAGCTCGTCCGAAAGGTTCGAGACCTCAAGGCTTCTCTTCATCATTAAAGATGGCTCGTGGATATCTGGCATGCAAGATGCCTCAAGATGAATAGCTATATTGAGAGATTGGCTGCCTTAGGATTTGTAATGGATTATGAGTTAAGTAGATACTTAATTCTGGTTGGATTGTCTGATGGTTATTCACAGTTTGTGATAAACTATCGGATAAACCAAATATCCACAACAATTCCTGAGCTAATCAATCTGCTCATGACAGCTGAGCAGGCTATCAAGAGAGATAGCAAGTGCTAGTGGTGGATGCTCCTTCTTCTGGTTCTAGAAGAAAACCAAAGGGAAGTGCCATCAAGGAAAAACCAAAGATTCTGCCCCAAAAGGATTTTGCTTTCATTGTGGCAAGACTAGCCACTAAGAGGCTAAATAAAATCTATTCGAGTCCCTGAAGCAAAGAAAAGGCATCAGATGCCTCTACTTCTTCAAGTATGTTTGTCATTGAGGTTAATACTATTCCTGATCCAAACATATCGGTATTTGATACCGGATGTCGGTCATACATATGAAATGATATGCAGGGCATCAGGGACAGTAGAAAGCTCATAAAAAAGAACTAGACCTTTGTGTAGGTAATGCAGCAAGAGTTGTTACATTTGCCGTAGGCACTTATGTCTTGTTACTCCCTACTGGGCTTGTATTCAAATTGGATGATTGACATTTTGTACCTGTTTTAAACAAAGAACATATTGTATGTTTTATGTTTAAATAGAGCTGATTTCCATTGGACTTTTAGTAGCAATGGTTGTTATATTAGTTCGAATGGAAGGCTCTATGCTACTGGTACATTATGCAATAGAATTGACATATTAGATATGTCATATCCAGTTATGAATGTCAGTGACGCGGAAAGACATAATCGAGATAATTTAAAATCAACTTACTTATGGCATTGTCGGCTTGGCCATATAAATGAGACACGCATCGCTAAGCTCCATAAGAGTGGATGTTTAGGGTCATTTGATTATGAATCATATGACACATGCGAATCTTGTTTATTAGGCAAGATGACTAAGTTATCCTTCAATGGAAAGGATGAACGACTGGATTATTAGACCTAATACATTCAGATGTATGTGGTCCGATGTCCATCCATGCCAGAAGTGGTTGTTGTTACTTCATTACTTTTATCGATGATTATTCACGATATGGGTACATGTATCTGATGAGATACAAATCAAGCGTTTGAAAAGTTCAAACAATTCGAAATGAAGTAAAAGGTTTGGTAAAAGTATCAAGGCATTACGATCTGATCGTGGTGGAAAATACTTAGACCAACAGTTTTGGATTATCTCAGAGATAATGGGATTTTATCTCAGTACACTCCACCTTACACGCCGCAGCATAATGGTGTGGCTGAAAGGAGAAATCGAACCTTGTTAGACTTGGTGCGATTGATGATAGGTTTTGTACATGGGAATATGCGCTCAAGACAGCTGTTTACTTGCTAAACAGAGTTCCATTAAAGACAGTTGATGTTACTCCATATGAGATGTGGATTAACTGAAAGCCCTATCTTTCTCATCTGAAAGTTTGGGATTGTCCTGCTTATGTGAAGCGGACACAGTCAGATTAGCTTGATGCAAAATCTGATAAGTGTTTGTTCGTGGAATATCAATTCTACCTTCTTTGAGGAACAAAAGTTGTTTGTTTCAAGCATGCTTTTTTCTTAAAGAAAGAGTTTCTTTTACAAGAGGACGGTGGGAGCAAAGTTGAACTTCGAGAAGTTCAAGATTCTCGAACAAACATAGATCAATCGCTCGAACTCGAACTCAGAACTCATATAGATGAGGTAACAGTTCAACCTTCTACTACACACGAATTTCGTAGGTTAAGTAGGATACGCACTGTTCCCGAGAGATATGAATTTCTTGTAAGTGAACAGAATGACGTATTGCTCATATGAGATGATGCGCCTACTACCTATGAACAGGTTCTGAAAAGTTCAGAGTCTGGAACATGGCTTTATGCCATGAAATCTGAAATGGATTCCATGTATGAAAACCAAGTATGGACTTTGGTTGTTACACCTGAAGGGATAAAACCCACAGGGTGCAAAGGAGTTTTCAGAAGAAAACCAACATGGATGGTAATTTGATTACCTATAAAGCAATACTTTTGGTTAAAGGATTTCGTCACAGACAAAGAGTTGACTATGACAAAACCTTCAGCCCCGTAGCAATGCTTAAATCCATTAGGATACTCCTAGCCATTGCCACTCATTATGATTATGAGATATGGCAAATGGATGTGAAGACAGCTTTCCTGAGAGGAAATCTACCCGAGGATGTGTATGACACAACCTGAGGGCTTCACTTCCATAGATGGCGAAATGGTATGCAAGCTTCAGAAATCCAGGTTTGGATTGAAGCAAGCATCCAGGAGTTCGAATATCCGTTTTGATGAGGTACTCAAAGAGTTTGATTTCTCATAAAATCCGGATGATTATTGTGTGTATAAGAAGGTTAATGGGACTGCAATCGTTTTCCTTGTGTTGTATGTAGATGACATACTGTTACTCGGAAACGATGTCTCTATGCTGCAATCAGTTAAAATTTGGTTGTCCAAACAATTTGCCTTGAAAGACCTTGGTAAAGCAACTTATATCCTTAGGATATAGATTTATAGAGATAGATCAAAGGTTGCTTGGTCTTTCACAAGCATCGTACATAGATGAGATGCTAAAGAGGTTTAGCATGAAAAGATGCTATGTACGAAGCCCGATGTATCGTATGCTCTAAGTGTTACGAGCAGATACCAATCGAATCCTGGTGAGGGTCACTGGGTGGCTGTCAAGAATATCCTCAAGTACTTGCGAAGCACTAAGGATGTTTTCTTGATGTTTGGAGATGGAAATCTCCTAGTGAGCGGGCATTCAGATGCCAGTATTTAATCTGATAAGGATGATTCTGAATCACGATCAGGTTATATACATTCACACTAAATAGCGTGGCGGTCAATTGAAAGAGTTTCAAAACAAGAAAGGACTGCTGATTCAACAACCGAGGCAGAGTACCTGTCGCATGAGATGCGCAAAGGAAGCAGTTTGGATCAAGAAGTTCATTACTGAACTTGATCTAATCCCTACCGTGATAGGCCCATAGGATTGTATTGTGATACAATGGGGCTAGTGCGCAGGCAAAGAAATCAAGGTCTCATCGACGATCTGAACATCTACTCCGCCAATTCGGGAGATCATTAGTCGAGATGATGTCCCGACAGAGAGAAATCACACAGAGCAAAGTGTTGTCGATCCGCTGACAAAGCCATTGTCACGGGAGAATTGTGATTCTCATGGACGCCGCTTATGGTATTAGATACCAAGGCGATTGGCTTTAGGTCAAGTGGGAGATTTGTAAGTGGTAAGTCGACTTGTACCATGTATAAGTCGACTTATGCTTCTTCGATGATCGATAAGTCGACTTGTACATTGGATAAGTCGACTTATTCAAGGACGAGATCGTTTATTTGCGCCCTAAAGGCAATCCCTTTAGCGCTTTTATTCACAAATGTATGCGGCATGAATGAATAAATAAAGAAAAGGCATAATTCATTAATTTGATGTTCATGAACATTGTTTATGAATTGATTGGATCTTTAATCAAATTAATGAAGTCCATGATATATGACATAGCATGAAGGAAATTATGATGTGATCATACTATTGAGATTCCTATCATGTGCAATTATGTCAAGATCTAAATTCTCCTAGTCATAGGATTAATGAGGCCGACATCATTAATCCGGACGGACTAACATATGTCATACTCCTTGATTGGATCAGCGGTGGATCTCTAAACCGTAAATATGAGATATTTAGAGTTGACATATGGATGCTTACTAGCGGTAGTAAGTTCATTGGATGACTGCCATGAGATCATCACATGGATATCTTATCTAAGTGTCAGTGATAATCTCATCATAGCAATGGTGCAAGTATCCTTAGACTTGAGGTACTCAAGGCTATCTTGGATACTGATCCTGTGTTTTGACTCCATTCCTTGTTGCCTTCCAGAGGTAACTCATAGGGTGGTGCTTGGGTACAGTTTGAGGTATTCGAAGATAATTGAGTAGCCAATAAAGGATTCACCACTACGGATTAGCGTAAGAGATATCCATGGCCTCTCGTGGGATCATTACTCGGAAATCTCTGGCGAGTGAATATGTCATGAAGAGTGTCTTCATGGACATATAGAGTAATGAGTCCTAGGATGAGAACTGTTATCACTTGGGCTGGACTTGGTCTAGTAAGAGTTGACACTTTGACCATACTCATAACCAAGTGGGGTATAGGATGGTGAAAGGACGAATTGCACAGTAATTGTCTATGGAAGGGTTCGTGATCTGGTTCGTGATGAATACATCAAACCGATTACTTTCCGGTCAATTGGGGGTCATGATGTGTTGCTAGATACCGCTCATGACTTGCTCAGATTAATTGTTAATCTAAGTGGCCAACATAACCGGGAACCTAAAGGGTCACACGATAAGAGTGTTTGAGAAAAAATCAGAAATAGTAATTGGACAGAGTTCCAATTATGGAGAGCATTCGGATTAAATGGATCCCGATGGGATTGGGATATGTCGATGAGATCGCGACATCAATATTGCTAAGAAAGGTTTAGAGTCTGTTTGAGATCGGGGCCTGGTAGTCGGGTAGGACCCAATTCAGCTTGATTGGATCAAGCAATTATATATATTAATTAATTAAGTAAATAATTAATTAATATATATAAATATAAGCCCATCTACGTTGGAATGGAGAGGAAGAGGATAAAACTTTGACTTTTCAAAGTTTGATTATTTAATTCATTAAATAAACTAATGGATATAAAGCCTCCATTTGTAAGCTTCTTATGGTTGGTTTTTTAAGTGTTAAAAAACAACACAAGGTGGCTTTTTGGAGGATGATGGTCGTGGGTTTTGGCTAGAGGAAAAGGAGAAAGCTTAAGAGTTAAGCTTAAGGTGAAAAGGTGATTTCATTTTTCTTCTTCTTCATCAAGCCATCATCGATTTCTTCTCTTCTCCAAGCACAAGGTTCCAACGCTTTCTCAAGCTCTTCAGGACAGAGGTAGGCTCTAGCAGGCTTTAATCTGTTCTAGCTATTCCCGGGTCAAAGGGGTTTGACTCGGTTAGGTTTTCTGATCTCTGCGTGGATACCTTTAGAGATAGTCTCTATTGGCTATTCAGGTTTGAGGTCTTCATACCGACACCTGGATCCTGGGTTTCGGGAAAGTCCCGGGATTTTCCTACATATAGGGCAACTAAAAAACTATGTGTCAGAAGATGCAAAGCAAATGGTTTACAAACTAAAAAAATTCATCTCTGGACTTAAACAGACATCTCATCAATGGTATTACAAATTTCACCAAGTTGTCATCTCGTTCGATTTGAGACGAACTTGGTTGATGATTGTATATATCATAAGTTAAGTGGGAGTAAATACATTTTTCTAGTTTTATATGTCGATGACATATTGCTTGCTATTAATGATATCGACTTATTGCACGAAACCAAGAGATTTCTGTCAATGAAATTTGAAATGAAAGATCTTGGTGACGCCTGTTTTGTTTTAGGGATTCAAATAAATCGGGAATGCTCTTGAAGTATTCTTAGATTATCACAAAAGAGCTATATCAAAAAGGTACTTAAAAGATTTGGCATGCAAGATTGTAAACCAGGTGATACCCCTGTGTCTAAAGAAGATAAGTTTAGTTTAAGTCAATACCCCAATAATGACTTTGAACCTAAGGAAATGTAGAAGTCCTTATGTTTCGACTGTAGGAAGTCTAATGTATACTCAGGTTTGTACGCATTTGGATATTGCGTACATTGTTGGAATGCTAGGGAGATATTTAAGTAACTTGGGATTGGATCATTGGAAAGCAGCCAAACATGTCATGCATTAGTTGTAGAGAATGAAAGATTATATGCTCACATACTGAAAATCGGATAAGCTATAGATCATTGGTTATTTTGATTCTGATTTTTCTAGATGCTAAGATAGTAGGAGATCCACTTCGGGCTATATCTACCTACTTATTGAAGGAGTTCTTTCTTAGAAGGGTGCTAAGCGAACACTTATAGCTTCTTCCACCATAGCAGCGAAGTTTATAGCATGTTGTGAGATATCCAACCACGGGATATGGCTACGAAACTTTGTCACGGAGCTGTGCCTTATGGACTCTATTGAAAGACTACTTAAGTTATTTTGTGACAATAACTCTGCAGTGCTATATTCCAATAACAATAGGAGCTTAACAAAGTCAAAGGACATCAACATTAAGTTCCTAATTGTTAAAGAGAGAGTTCAGAGTGGACAGTTGTTTATACAACACATTGGATCGAACTCCATGATTGCAGATCGGCTTACTAAAGGAGTGTCACCCAAGGTCTTTCATAAGCATACTGCTCATATAGGTGTTGCATCTTTTTAGGATATATAGTTTTAGTAGGAGTTTGTATTATAGATACTTTTCAGATTAGACATTTTTCACTGTTATTTTGGATACAACTTTTTTTTTGGTTAAGTTGTTCAAGGTTATTTTCAGCTTTAAGATATTTGGTTTATTTTGTCTTTGAACTTTTTTTAAAATTAATCTCAATAAAGCATAAGGTTGGATTAGTAGGAAATAATTAGGTTAATATCACGCTGCTTATAATTTCTATGCTACATATCCATGCTTGATCCATATCATTTGATTATATCAGCATATGTGACCACTGATCGGTTTAGTTATGTTAATTGTAGCGAAAGAGGTTTTGATCCTATGTTGGTATAATTGATGGATCGGATTATTTGGGAATGCATACAGTAATGATAGCAAAATTTTAAGTACTTACAAGATTAATACACAATTTTAAGGTAACACAAATAGCCCAAGTGGGAGATTGTAAGGATTTTTTAATCAAACGTGTGAGCTTATATTGTATAATTGTATATAAAGGCTATCATATAAAGTTGAGCGCAATTAATTAAAGTGGCCTAATATGTTTATGATATTTTAGGCTTCATGTATCTACTTTAAGTGTGGGTTTTATATGTGTATAGACCAGGTTTATAATTTCTAGTTTTATAATGGGCCGAACTAGAAATTAGGGAAATTAGTTTAGAGTTTTACCCTAATATATGTGGTTATGGTCTCCAAATTAAATATACGCATAATTCTTTTCTGACATCCCATCATTAGATAGAAAACAGAGTTAGGAAAAACTCTGGAAAAATGCTACATTCTAATTTGGAAGACAAACCGCAAGACTCCAATGTAAATTTCACAATAGATTCAGGTATGTTTCCACTTTTATTTGACTCTTGATCTTATTTTTAAAGGGATTAAAACCCAACAATGAACTCTACAGTTGACTTTTAGTGATCAATTTAAATCAATCTCATGCAAGTTTAGCTTCTGTCGTGAGGCTTTGATGAATAGTGGAAGAATTCGGTGTTGGGGTCGCAATTAAGTTATTGCTGATGGAACATAATTGGAGTTTGTGAGCATGTCAATGTTGTGTGTTTCAGTTGGTGGTTCGCATGCTTGTGGGGTGAATTTTACAAGTTTTTTGGTGTGTAAAGGTGATAACTCTTGTGATCAGTTAAACGTTCCTGGTAATTCTACATAAGTGGCTCTTGGAGAGAACCAGAGTTTTGCAATTAGACAAAGCAATCAATCCGTTATGTGTTGGGGAGGAGGTGGACGATACGAGGTTGATATAACAAAAGGTGTGTTCTTTGAGTCGATTGTTTTAGGTTCAAATTTCACTTGCGGGTTGATAGCTTCGAATTTTTCGATAATTTGTTAGGGACCAGGCTGGTCTGGTGAAAATCGGATTAACTTGCCTGAAATTCTTCCTAGTCCATGTGTTAAATCGTCTTGGGCTAAATGTGGTTCGTATTCAGATTCGCGGAGATTGTGGGGTGGTTCTGGGAATATGTATAATTGCTATCAGTTCTGGGAATGTCTAGAATCACATACGAGTCTGCACAAGGACCAGAGCGTGCATGCATTGCAGAGTGGTTTTAGCTTGTTTTCTTACATTGTCCCCTTACCAAAGCTTGCAACTTTACTAGTCTTTTAAGTGCTCGAAGTGCCGTCCTTTCCTGCACCCACATCCACGTTCAGTGCACCCACATCCACGTTCAGTAGAAGCATATTTCTGTAGTCCATTTCACACAAACAACCATCAATTACTGCTAATTAAAGAATGAAGCTTCAAATGCAAAATGGACACAGTGTGAAGTTTATGACAACTACTTTTTCTAGTATTAGAACTTTACTAAATTTCCCTTAAAAGCGATTTGAAGCAGTCCCACATATTCAACCAATAACATGAAGGATCGCGATACACAGCGGAAATAAAAATTGTAATCATATAGTCATCTATTGCATTGAATAATCATATTCATAATCAGAATAAATACCTAGAAAGTGACGATATTTGATACGAAACTTCGAAAATACGAAGCCTCTATATATTCACATCAAAAAAATATGTCTTGCTTTCAACATTTGATATGACTATAGTTAATTTAAAGAACCTTTCTTCTAATATCTATTTTCTCTTGTCTTTGATTTTACTCACGTAAACAATAACGAAAACAAAATCAATGTTTTCTCATCACTGTTTCTAAAACACACTCTTGTCTACTGTGTTTTCTTATCCTTGCCCACTTTTTAATAAGTGAGATACTAAAAGCATATATGAGAGTTACACTTTGTATCTTACCGCACAAAAAACGAAAAACCAGTTTCTGTGATTTTTCTCTTCTCCTTTTCATGCACGTTAGTCATAAATGAAACATCACAATGCTTCATTCATAAACGACGCCTCCTTTTATAACCTTTACAACGTTTATTGTTTTGGTTAACGATAAAACCAAAACAATAAATCACCTGGCGTCATTTTTTTAATTAGTAAATAATTATTTTATTTTATTATTAATTATGAAATAAAATAAAACTATTTTATTTTATTCATTTATTTTGTACCAGAGAATTAATAATATTAATAATATTTTCTATGCTAGCAAAAATAATAATATGCCACATAGATTATTTAATAAATTATCTCATAATAAATTAAATAATTATAAACGGGAAATATTACACTCGTAAGTGTGTGACCATATAGGTTCATCACTAAGCCGGTAGTAATTAATCTAATTAATTACTAATCAAGGTTAGCATCTAGCAACACTCCTTAACGTCCAGATAGTGTGAAGTAACATCCTTACAAAATCAGAACCTTAATTTAAAGATAATGTATTATTACCTTCCATCATTACAACTCCGGATTATCTTAAGGTATGGTTTAACTTTCAAACCTTATTAGATAACCAACTTTGTTACATGTCGATCATTAATGATTGGTGAATGACCTAGAAAACTCCTTTTCCTCACTCATTTAATCGCCCTGGCCAAGGTCTTGAAACAATCATTAAGATCAATGACAACATAGAGTTCAAACTCATTACCAAGAGTTGATGGATCCCATCTTGACTCACCACTAATCAGATAGGTACTTAATTACATCTAAGGATCATTCAACTAGCATTTTTACACACTAGGTGTCCGACATCAAAACATAATAAGTAACCTATTGATTACCATGATGATCTCAGGTCAAAGAAAAATTATACATTTAAATCCTTATGAGAATATCCCACTTGACAGTTCATAGGTAATATTAACCATTGGGAATTCTCAGTTTGGTCAGTTCAATGATCATATCACTATATGCATCATCTATATATGTAACTTAGTAAATGAGATCTACTAATATCTATCCAATAAAAACTATTACATATATATTGATCTAACCGGATCATTAAAGTCCTTATTTGATGATCCTATGATCAAGAATATTTTAGATTAAATCCTAAAGACTTGACTCTCATTATCATAATCTCCATTATGATGGAAAGTGTATAAATTTAATCTAGGACTTATCATATTAGAATAAAAATAATAAACATAATATGATAAAAATAATTGCCATGTTATTAAACAAAGTTAATAATTACAAAACTAAATTGTTCAATCTATTACATAATGATTGGGTCATGGGCATAATTCCAATAATTTTCCACTTGACCTAGACCCAATCAGTCATAAACTTCAATCCTATCTTCCACTTGTACTTATCAAACTCCTTTGATCAAAGTACCATAGTGAAGGGATCTCCAGCATTCTCCTTTCCATCAACTTATTGAATTTGAATGTCCTCACACTCGACAATTTCTCGAATCAAATGATACTTCTGCAGAACATGTTTGGATCTTTGGTGTGACTTGGTTCCTTAGCTTGTGCAATAGAAACATTATTGCCACATAATAAAGGAACAGCTTCCTTTATCGAAGGAACCACACCAAGTTCAGTTAAGAACTTTTTCATCCAAACGGCTTCCTTAGCTTCTTCACATACAACTATGTATTCTACTTCAGTAACTAAATCAACTATAGTAGCTTGCTTGGAGCTTTTCCAACTCACTGCTCCTCCATTCAAGGTGAAAATATAACCAGAGGTAGATTTGTTATTATCCTTATCTGATGCAAAGCTAGCATCAGTGTAGCCTATTAGCTTTAATTCATAATCTCCATATATGAGGAATTAGTCGTTAGTTCTTCTCAAGTACTTAAGAATAGTTTTAACCACTTTCCAATGTTCCTCACCTGGGTTACCTTGATACCTACTTGCTATTCCTAGCGCGTAGGCTACATCAGGTCTTGTACATGTCATGGTATATATGATAGCTCCCACTGCGCTAGCATATGGGACCCTATTTATGTGCTCTCTTTCTTCTAGGATTTTAGGACAATCCTCCCTACTAAGAGAAATTCCAGTGCCTATCGGTAGATAGCTTTTCTGGAATTTTCCATATGATACCTTTTTAAAATAGTATCAATGTACATAGATTGGGAAAGTCCTAGCAGCTTCCTTGATCTATCTTTACAAATTTTGATTCCAAGAATGTAAGCTGCTTCTCCCAAATCCTTCATGGAGAACTGTTCAGATAACCAAATCTTTGTCTTTTGCATGGTTGGTACATCATTTCCTATTAGCAATATGTCATCTACATACAGTACTAGGAAAATAACTACGCTCCCACTAACCTTTTTGTACACACATGGCTCTTCTTCACATCTAACAAAGTCGAACTTTGTGATTGTTATATTGAAGCGAATATTCCAATTTCGTGAAGCTTGCTTTAATCCATAAATGGATCTTTGTAGCTTACATATTTTATTAGGAGAAGATGGCAATGTGAAACCTTCAGGTTGAGTCATATAGACATCTTCCTTGAGCTCTCCATTAAGAAAAGTCACGTCCATTTTTCATATCTCATAATCATAATATGCAGCTATAGCAAGTAGAATCTGAATAGATTTGAGCATTGCCACAAGGGAAAAAGTTTCATCATAATCAATACCTTCTTTTTGATTATATCCTTTGGCAACAAGACGGGCTTTATAGGTTTCAACATTCCCATCCGCTCTAATTTTTTCTTAAATACCCATTTACATCCTATGGGTTTTATATCCTTTGAGGGATCAACCAAAGTCCATACTTTGTTGATTCTCATGGATTCTAACTCAAATTCCATGGCCTTAAACCACTTCTCACAATCTGGACTTGCCATAGCCTCTTCGTAAGTCTTAGGATCATCATCAATATGATTATCTTCGTCACTTTGCACCATTAAGTTTAATCTATCTGGTGCACGACGATCCCTAGTAGAACTTCTAAGAGGCTCATGTACAATAGGTTCTTCCTCTACTTGATCTTGTTGTTGCACAAGTTCTTGGACAGGTTCATTAACCGGTCCATTCTCCTCAATAGTTGAGGCTGGTATCGTATGTGTTAATTTCAAGACATCAAGTAAAGGTTGCTCAATATGCATCTGATGCTCTTGAGCTTTTGTTGATTCATCATAATCTTGAATTTCATCAAGATCTATTTCTACACCATGACTTCCTTCATTAAGGAACTCCCTTTCTAAAAAGGTTGCATTTCTAGCCACAAACACTTTGTGTTCAGAAGAGTGATAGAAATAGTATCCCATAGTTTCCTTGGGATAGCCAACAAATATACACTTGTCAGATCTAGCTTTTGTAAGTACAAGTCGACTTGTACTACTGATAAGTCGACTTATTCTTGAAAAGTACCGATAAGTCGACTTGTACATTGCATAAGTCGACTTATTTAAGGATCAGATTTATTTGTGCCCTAAAGGCAATCCCTTTAGCGCGTTTTATTCACAAATGTATGCGATGAATGAATAAATAAAGAAAAGGCATAATTCATTAATTTGATGTTCATGAGCGTTGTTTATGAATTGATTGGATCTTTAATCGATTAATGAAGTCCATGATATATGACATAGCATGAAGGAAATTATGATGTGATCATACTCCCGAGATTCCTATCATGTGCAATTGTGTCAAGATTCTAAATTCTCCTAGTCAAAGGATTAATGAGATCGACATCATTAATCCGGATAGACTAACACATGTCATATTCCTTGATTGGATCAAGCGGTGGATCTCGAAACCGTAAATATGAGATATTTAGAATTGACATGTGGATGCTTACTAGCGGTAGTAAGTTCATTGGATGACCGCCATGAGATCATCACATGGATATCTTATCTAGTGTCGTGATAATCTCATCATAGCAATGATGCAAGTATCCTTAGACTTGAGGTACTCAAGGATATCTTGATCTTGATTACGCACTTTGGCTCCATTCCTTGTTGCCTTCGGAGGTAACTCATAGTGGTGGTGCTTGGGTGCAACTTGAGGTATTCAAGGTAATTGAGTAGCCAATAAAGGATTCACCACTTTTGGATTAGCAGAAGAGATACCCATGGCCTCTTGTCAGGATCATTACTTGTAAATCTCAGTGAATATGTCATGGAGAGTGTCTTCATGGACATATAGAGTAATGAGTCCTAGGACGAGATCTGTTATCACTTGGGCTAGACTCAGTCTAGTAAGAGTTGACACTTTAACCATACTCATAACCAAGTGGGGTATAGGATGGTGAAAGGACGAATTGCACGGTAATTGTCTATGGAAGGGTTCGTGATCCGGTTCTTGATGAATACATCAAACCGATTACTTTCCGATCAATTGGGGGTCATGATGTGTTGCTAGATACCGCCATGACTTGCTCGATTAATTGTTAATCTAAGTGGCCAACATAACCGGAGCCTAAAGGGTCACACGCTTAAGAGTGTTTCAGAGAATCTGTAAAATAGTAATTGGACAGAGTTCCAATTATGAAGAGCATTAGGATTAAATGGATCCCAATGGGATTGGGATATGTCCCGATGAGATCGCGACATCAATATTGCTAAGAAAGGTTTTCGGGGCTGTTTAAGCACCGGGGCCCGATAGGCCGGTAGGACCGACCCCAGTTTGACTGGACCTCTTAGTAATTATATATATGTGTTAATTAATTAAATAATTAATTAATATATATAAACATATGCCATATGTCGTTGGAAATGGGATGGAGAGGAAGAGCCAATTTTCTTAAGGGTTAAGGAAAGGTTTTGAAAAGAGTTTCATTCTTCTCCTCTCATCAAGCCATCATCGTTTTTCTCTTCTCCAAGGCAAGATTTCAACGTGCTCCTCAAGCTCTCCAGGACAGAGGTAAGGTCTAGCAGCCTCTAATCTGTTCTAGCTATTCCCGGGTCAAAGGGGTTTGACTCGGTTAGGTTTTCTGATCTCTGCGTGGATCACCTTTAGAGATAGTCTCTTTTGGCTATTTAGGTTTATGTCTTCATACGGATACCTGGATCCTGGGTTCGGGAAGGTCCCAGGAACAAAAATTTTTGTTTTCCGCTGCCTGTACATGTGATGTACCTCCCGGGATTTTCCTACAGCTTTAAGCTTATCTGGCTGCAATCTCTTGATATAAGTTGGGCAACCCCAAACTTTCAAATGTTTTGGGTTAGGCTTACGTCCTTTCCACATCTCATATGGAGTTTTAGTGACTGCTTTAGTGGAAACTTTGTTTAATAAATATGCAGCGGCTTCTAAAGCATATCCCCATAGGAAGATAGGAAGATCAGTGAACCCCATCATGGATCTCACCATATCCAATAAAGTTCGATTTCTCCTTTTTGAAACACTATTATGTTGTGGTGTTCCTAGAGAAGTCCACTAAGATAAGATTCCATCTTGTTTTAGATAATCAACAAAATCATCACTAAGATACTCACCGCCATGATCAGATCTTAGTGCCTCTATACTCTTACCAGTTTGTTTTTCAACTTCACTACGAAATCTTTTAAACATTTCAAATGATTCAGACTTGTGTTTCATAAGATACACAAATCCATATCTTGACATATCATCAGTGAAGGTGATAAAATAAGAATATCCACCTTTAGCTTGAACTTTCATAGGCCCACATACATCAGTATGTATGAGTCCTAAAAGTTCGCTAGCTCTTTCTCCAGTTCCAGTAAAAGGAGATTTGGTCATTTTTGTTAAGTCAAAATGACTTTACATAAATATGATTTTGATGTATAACAAAAAGAGATCAAATACAAAGAAAAACAAAACAGACGAAGTCGGACACAGACGAACTCAAACACAGACGAAGTTGAAATAAATGAAGTCGGACACAGATGTAGACGCAAACGCAAATGCAAAGCAGACGCAGACGCAGACGCAAATGCAAAGCAGACGCAAACACAGACGCAGACGCAGAAAAGAAGAAGACGCAAGAGTCAGTTCGAGTTAGTTACATAACTCAACTGATTAACCGTTTCTTTAAAGATTCAAGATTCAAGATTCAAGAATCAAGAAGCAGTTGAAGACGAAGGCTATAAATACAAGTCGAAGTCGAAGATTGCAAAGTTACAGAAAGTTACAAAAAACAGTTACTTATGTACAGATACTTACACAAAATAGCGAGAAAAATTACTACGTGCAAAAGTGATTTAGCTGAGTGCTATTTTTCTGTAACAAAGTGTTCAAATATTTTTCTGAGAAGAAAAGTTGTACAGATAGCCTGCAGAGGCTAAGTGTGAAAGAATACTGGTTGTAGAGACCTGAAGAGGCTCGTGGAAAGAATACTTGTAACGATTGAAGAGATAGTGAAATCTCAGAAGAAACTCTGAGGACTGGACGTAGCCCACGGTTTAGGGTGAACCAGGATAAATCTTCGTGTCTACCACTCTTACTCTCTATCTCAATTTTAGATTCAGGTTTTATCATTACTTAGTTTTTATACACATTATTGAAAAGTTTGATTAATCAGAATCTATAAAAATTCTGTAAAGAATTTTATTTCTAACAAATAGTTCTAAAAAGATTTATAAAAAGGGAATACACAATTCAACCCCCCCTTCTCGTGCATTCTAATGTCGTTTTCTAAGTGCTGTATTAACGTGTGATTCACTTCAATTGGTATCAGAGCGAGGTATCCAAGAATCACTTTGGCGAAGTGTGGATTAAGGATAATGGCGGAGTCACATGTATATATCATTGAAGGAGCCTCGGTCACTAGACCTCCAAAGATTCAACGAGAAGACTATCACCATGGAAAGATAGGATGCGGCTATTCATCGAATCTACACATGTCGACCTTTGGGACGTAATAGAGAACGAACTTATACACCCGTAGATGAAGAAGGCAATTCTATTCCACGGAACAGATGGACGGTTGATCAGAAAGCAAGAATACAACTAAATTCAAAGGCAAAATTTTTCTTGACGTGTGCCCTAAGCAGGAGCGAGTATGACAAAGTGCACGGTTGCGACACTGCAAAAGAGATGTGGGACACACTGTCCATTGCTCACGAAGGCACAAGCCAAGTTAAAGAATCCAAGATAAGTATTCTTGTGCATCAATATGAACTTTTCAGGATGGAAGATGAAGAATCTATTGATCAAATGTTTAGAAGATTTCAAACAATTGTCAATGGATTGAAAGCTCTTGGAAGGACGTACAACAATCAAGATCATGTTCGAAAGATTCTAAGAAGTCTTCCTAAGAGATGGAGACCTAAAGTTACTGCGGTGCAAGAAGCCAAAGACTTGAGCGTGTTAAAGCTGGATGAGTTGCTGGGATCCTTGAAGATTCATGAAGTTGAACTCAACGCTGAAGACAAGCCCAAGCGGGACAAGTCAATAACACTGAAGGCCGGACAAAAGAATCATAAGACTCAGAGAAAGAGGAAGTCATCAAAAGCGTTGAAAATTGAAGAATCAAAGGATGACAACTCCAGCCAATCAGAATCAGAGTCAAGTGATGAAGATGACGAATTATCTTTCTTCTCCAGAAAGATAAGACGCATGTGGAAAAAGAAGTCCAGAGGGAACTAGACATTCAAAAAGAATGGGAAAGATGAAGCTAAACTAGAGAAGTCTTCTATTATCTGCTACGAGTGCAATCAGCCTGGACACTATAAATCCGAATGTCCTACTCTCAAGAAGAAACCAAAGAAGAGTAGAGAAGGCAAGAAAAACATGATGACAACTTGGGAGGACCTAGATTCATCCGAATCGACATCTGAGTTCCGAGTCATCGAATATGCTGAACATCTCACGATGGCCGAGGAAGATAGTGATGAGGAGGTAAAATCTGATTACGATAATTTGCATGATGCATACTCAGAACTGTTAGAAGATTCTCATGCTATTCTGAAACAGTACAAGCTGTTAAAGAAAAAGTATGTAGAAAATATTAGACATACTGAGGTAATAGAGAGAGAAAATATTTGTTTAAAGAAAGAATTAGAAGATAAAAGGAAATTTGTAGACAGATCAGAAGAGATCAATCAACTTAAACTAAGGATTAAGAATTTATTAGCTGATTTAGCTACTTTCACAGAAAGTACAAAGAAAATGAATGAAATGCTTGGAAAATGTAGACATCCGAGTGATAAGACTGGATTAGGGTTTACAGGAAACAAGACTTAGTCTCGTAAAAAATCTGTCTTTCAAAAAGAAAGTTATAGGATAATTCATTTTAATCAACGTCCTAGTTATATGCATCAAAGATCACATCATATGCATACTACTAACCGTAAAGGACTCAAGAAAATTTGGGTACCAAAAAATAAAATAGTTTCTCCTGCAGATATCCTTCCTTGGAAGATACGACAAGCACCATTGGTATTTAGACAGTGGATGCTCGCGACACATGATGGGAAGAAGGTCTATGTTCCTAGATCTTCAGTATAAGAAGGGAGGATCAGTAACTTTCGGAGACAACCAACAGGGCAAAATTATTGGAATCGGGAAAATAGGTAAAGATTCCTTTGCATGCATAAATAATGTACTGCTTGTTGATGGTCTGAAGCATAACTTGATTAGCGTCAGCCAATTGTGTGATTCTGGTTTCACAGTCATATTCAATCAAAATCTTTGTGAAGTCAGAAATAAAGATGGGTCTATACTTTTCTCTGCCAAGAGAAGAAACAATCTTTACAAAATTAATTTAGAAGATTTTCAAAATCAAAATATTTCATATTTTCTATCTTCTGAAGAAGAAAGACTAATCTGGCATAAAAAGCTAGGTCATGTCTCTATGAAACATATTTCAAAATTGGCAAAACATGATTTAGTAAGAGGTTTGCCAAAAATAAGTTTTGACAAAGAATTTTTTTGTGAAAATTGTTTCAAAGGAAAACAAGTTAAAACCTCTTTTTCTTCTAAAAGTTCTGTAACCTCATCTAGACCTTTAGAATTGTTACATATGGACTTATTTGGTCCAACAAGGACAATAAGTCTTGGCAGAAAGAAATATGGACTTGTTATTGTTGATGACTTTACTCGATTTTGTTGGATATTATTCTTATCACACAAAGATGAGTCTTTTAAGTGCTTTAGAACCTTATCCAGAAAGTTACAGAATAAAAAATGAATGTCCATAGCCAGTATCAGGAGTGACCATGGTGGAGAGTTTGAAAATGAGAAGTTTAGAGTATTCTGTGAGGAGAATGGAATTTCCCACAACTTCTCTGCCCCTAGAACTCCACAATAGAATGGAATTGTTGAAAGGAAGAATAAGACAATTCAAGAGATGGCAAGAACCATGCTATGTGAGATGAATCTTCCTAAGTATTTCTGGGCAGAAGCTGTGAATACAACATGCTATATTCAGAATAGAATTCTGTTGCGACCCATGTTGAAGAAAACTCCTTATGAGTTATGGAATGGAAGAAGACCAAGCATATCTTACTTTCATCCATTCGGGTGCAAATGTTCCATTCGAATCTGAAAGAGTCGTTGGATAAATTCGATTCGAAGACCTATCCAGGAATCTTTCTAGGCTACTCATCATCGTCTAAGGCATTTCAAGTTTACAATCTTACTTCAAAGACTATTGAAGAGACCATCCATGTCAAGTTTGATGATAGCTCTCAACCTCATAAGGAAGATGACATGGAGAATGAAGGTCCTTCAAAGAACTTAGATGATACCTTAGAGACTCCTTCATCAGACACTCATGAGAACAAAATTGAGGATATTCCTGAATCTATTGAACTAAGACGAAATTGAAAGTATAAAAGTTCTCATCCAGAAGAGTTAATTATCGGTGAGACCTCAAAAGGAGTTAGGACAAGGTCCAGATTCAGAAGAGAAGCTAATGTAGCTTTTATCTCCGAAGTAGAGCCTAAGAAGGTTGAGGAAGCTCTTCAAGACGAAGCTTGGGTGTTAGCCATGCAAGAGGAGCTGAATCAATTTACTAGGAATAACGTCTGGTCCTTAGTTCTGAAACCCCCTAAGAAATCCATTATAGGAACCAGATGGGTTTTTAAGAATAAGTTAGACGAATCAGGAAGAGTGAGTCAAAATAAGGCTAGATTAGTAGCACAAGGCTATAATCAGCAAGAAGGAATAGACTACAATGAAACATATGCTCCAGTAGCGAGACTTGAAGCTATAAGGAATTTGTTGGCATATACAATCTGCCATGATATAAAGTTATTTCAGATGGATATGAAGAGTGCATTTCTGAATGACTTTATAGATGAAGAGGTGTATGTGAAACAACCACCTGGCTTCGAAGATGTTAAAAACCCAGACTATGTCTATAGATTTCATAAAGCTTTATACGGCCTGAAGCAAGCTCCTAAAGCTTGGTATGATCGTTTGAGTACCTTTTTAATAGAGAATGGTTTCAGTAGAGGTCAAGTTGATAAGACGCTCTTTAGGAAGATTTTTCAGAATGATTTTATCTTAGTACAGATCTACGTTGATGATATCATTTTTGGTGCTACTTCAAAAGAGTTGTGCTTGAAGTTTGAAAGTCTAATGAAGAAAGAATTTGAAATGAGTATGATGGGTGAGTTAAAGTTCTTTCTTGGGTTGCAAGTTAAGCAAACCGAAGAGAAGATTTTCATTCATCAAAAAAAGTATGTGAAAGAGTTGTTGAATAAATTTGATATGAATAATGTGAAGCCTATGGCAACTCCGATGCATCCTTCAAACCTTTTGTCGAAAGACGAACTTGGTAAGAAGGTGGATCAAACCCTATATAGAGGATGATTGGTTCTTTCTTGTATCTTATGACAAGTAGACCTGATATTTTGTTGGTGTATGCTTGTGTGTAATATTTCAAGCCGATCCTAGAGAGTCTCATTTTATTCTTTGTTAAAAGAATTTTGAGATATCTCGCAGTACTACCGATCTTTGCTTAATGTTTGAGAAAGGTAAAGATTTCAGTTAATTGGATATTGCGATGCGGACTATGGAGATAGAATCGAAAGGAAGATCACAAGTGGAGGATGTCACTTTCTTGAGGAAATCTAGTCTCTGGTCAAGCAAGAGACAAAGCTCAATTGCTCTATCAACCGTGAAGGTAATATATGTCCGCCGCAAGATTCTTGCTCATGACGCCTATGGATCAAGTATCAGCTTGAAGACTATTCAGTTCAAGAAGAGGAGATTCCAATCTATTGCGACAACACCAGTGCAATCAATCTGTCAAAGAATCCAATTCAACATTCCAGAGTGAAGCATATAGAAGTCAGACATCACTTCCTGAGAGACTATGTTCAGAGAAAAGTGGTGCTTCTACAGTTCGTTGAAACAGAGCTTCAGTGGGCAGATATCTTCACTAAACCACTGAGTGAAGAACGGCTCCAGAAGATAAGACGCAATCTTAACATGGTTATGTTAAGTGAATGGTCAGGACTAAAGTAACGTCAAAACTAACGACGTTAGTTACAGTGAGTTACAGCTAGTAACTTCTCTCACAAGGAAAATTTTTGGAGGGAAAAATCTGATAATATCGAGGTTCTTAATAATTCTAGAACTCACCAGACTGTAATCCTACAAGTAGACTGAAGGTGAAATTATTACAGTCTTTTCATCAACTCCTGACGGTTCATTTTAGCTTTACTAATTCTCTCAAAACATCTCACTCAAAAAGTTCTCCAGAAGACAGTTTTTGCTCTACACAATGGAAGCAGCTATGATTTTTGGAAGACTTGTGAACTTTGAGTCACTAAGAAGAGACGGAATGGATGTAGAACCGTAAATCATAAGAGCTGGTTGGGGAACTTCTTCCGACTCAAGAACCAAAGATATACAGATGAGGTATATGAGTTTTGGAAGAACGCTCATCTAATAGACAACACTATCGTATCTTCTGTAGATAGAATATCTGTCATTGTGACAAAGGAGCTCATAAAGAAGGTGACCGATTGTCCATCGGTTGGTGAGAAACTATCTACCAAGGCCGGATGGATGTTCCAAGTCGGTATGAAGGAA
This sequence comes from Erythroxylum novogranatense, assembly GCA_029891385.1. Lineage (NCBI taxonomy): Eukaryota > Viridiplantae > Streptophyta > Magnoliopsida > Malpighiales > Erythroxylaceae > Erythroxylum > Erythroxylum novogranatense. Next base: position 59,101,242 of record CM057225.1, on the reverse strand, counting down.
GAAGATATCAAAAGGCAATTATATGGCACAAATGATTCAAGGGAGAGGAAGACATCAAATTTGATTCCAAAGGCTAGGGTGCTTCACACAATTTTGTTTAATTGCATTCTTCCCAGAGTTGGTTCAAGACATTTAGTGACCACTCTGGATGAACAATGTCTGTTCTACCTACTGAATCGAAATCCCATAGATTTACCCTTCTTAATCCTTCATTATATGATTAAGGGGATAAAGGAATCAACTAGTTATCCTTATGGCATGCTTCTGACGAGGATTTTCAAGGAATCTGGTATTCGTCTGCACCAAGGAAATAGAAGAATTGTTCCTGTGAAGAGCAAGATCGATGCACACACAATACGGCGAATGGGTCTGAGCACTGTAGACAAAGACCAAGCCGACTCTTCAAGGAAGTCAAGAACTGAGGGGGAGTGTGTATTGAAGAAGACTCCCATTTCAAGTTCTCAATCTCCAGTGAGTATCAAATCACCTGCTGATGAACTAAGGAGAGTGCTAGGAAGACCTCTCATGAAACAGGCGAGTCCTCATCTCAAAGAAAGCCAATCCCAGAGGACAGAACAAAGTGCGCCAAAAAGACAAGGAGAAAGTCTTTTGAGCGAAGTTGTGAAGAAAGCAAAAAGATCTCCGAGGATTAGGACTCTGAGGCAACAAGAAGAAAAGTTTGCCAGAGAACAGAGTCGAGAAGAAACTTCTAAATCTTGTGCACCCAGAGCCACAAGATCCTTAGTCTCTATTTTGGAAGAAGATACAGCCAGAAAAGCCAAAGAGACTGAGAGGAAGAGAAAATCAAAATCTGAGAGAGGAAAATCTCCAGCAAAGAAATCGGTAAGACTGACTGAAGCAGAGGGAAAGACTAAGAAGGTTAGTCGAAAGAAGACCACTTCAACTGCTGAGGAAGTTAGTCAACAGAAAGAAACTATTGATGTTGTTCGAGAAGAAATAAAAACTGAGCAGTATACAGTTCAGGAAACCCCTATTGTTCAACAGGAGGAACCAGTGGAAGAAAGCACGGTTCAGGAAACACCTATTGCTCAACAGGAGGAGCCAGTAGATGAAAGCCCGATTCAGGTAACTCCTACTGAAGCACATCAAGAAGCAACAGCAGTATCAGATTCGGATGATGATAAACCGTGTCTGATGGAGTACAACTACCATAAGTTTTTGAGGAAACAGAAGTTGAAGATCAAAATGGTAGAAGTAGTTACCAGACAAAGGACTGCTATTGCAATCGGTGTTCAACCAGTGAAGAAGATAGTAGCTGTGGTACAACCTATGGTGATTAATCGTAACACATGGGAGTTACTCAAAGAAGATGAAAAGATCTTCTATGATACTTTGGGATTTGCTGCTACTATGCCATATCCTTCAAAAAGTCCCTGCCAACCATGTACTAATTTTCCAATCACAAAGAACACAGAGATAATGGTTGCGTCGGATATACAGCCAAGATTTTCAAAAGATTTTACCAGGGGGAAGTCAAAATTAGGTCCTGAAGATGATGCCAGAGATGATCTGTCCGCAGATCAAATTGCAAAAGAAGTGCGAAGAATTGATGAAGCATGCTCTCCTGCACAGGATCCAGATAAAGCGAGCTGCAGCTATACTATTAAGGAGGAAGACTGTCCAGTAGGGGGAAGAATAAGAATAGGAACATTTATTGAGTTCCTTGTTCAGACAATTCTACGTATTAGCCCTTTGTCTAATACACTGTCTATATAATCACAAGCGCTACCCCTGCAAGGAAGACGAGCATCGATGTTTTGTTCCTTTTGACTTAAATCTTCCCGGTTGAAACGCTCATTCGCCCACCTACCTTTGAGATCAATGAAGACTACACTCCATCCTCTGATGCTTACACTACTTCAATTCCTTTCACTCCTCCATCAGCAGAAGTTGTTCAAGCCTCCTCGTCAGTTGATCCACCAGATGAAGTTAGCGATTGCGTGGTGAACTCAACAACATGAAGGAGACGGTGAATGATTTGAAAAGATGATAGCGAAGCGCTGAAAAGCCGTAATCGTTAATCATTTTGATTATAACAAATAGGGGAGAGCGTAAAAGAAGAAAATGAATGTAAGAGGAGAGGATGTTCGATAAAGAAGGTGTGACCACAGCAGACGAAGAAAGGAAGAAGATAAGTTTGTTTTACTTTTGCAACATTCAGAATTTTGTTTTCTTTTCTTGTATATAATTTGTTATACTAAAAAGGGGAGATTGTTAAGTCAAAATGACTTTACATAAATATGATTTTGATGTATAACAAAAGAGATCAAATACAAAGAAAAACAAAAGCAGCATAAACTCGCATACGAGCGAAGTTGAAATAATCAAGTCGGACACGATTTAACGCAGACGCAAATGCAAAGCAGACGCAGACGCAGACGCAAATGCAAAGCAGATGCAGACGGAGACGCAAATGCAAAGCAGACGCAGACACCGACGCAGACGCAAAAAAGAAGAAGACGCAAGAGTCAGTTCGAGTTAGTTACAGAACTCAACTGATTAATCGTTTCTTTAAAGATTCAAGATTCAAGATTCAAGAAGCAGTTGAAGACGAAGGCTATAAATACAAGTCGAAGTCGAAGATTGCAAAGTTACAGAAAGTTACACAAAACAGTTACTTACGTACAGATACTTACACAAAATAGCGAGAAAAATTACTACATGCAAAAGTGATTTAGCTGAGTGCTATTTTTCTGTAACAAAGTGTTCAAATATTTTTCTGAGAAGAAAAGTTGTACAGATAGCCTGCAGAGGCTAAGTGTGAAAGAATACTGGTTGTAGATACCTGAAGAGGCTCGTGGAACAAATACTTGTAACGATTGAAGAGATAGTGAAATCTCAGAAGAAACTCTGAGGACTAGACGTAGCCCACGGTTTGGGGTGAACCAGGATAAATCTTCGTGTCTACCACTCTTACTCTCTATCTCAATTTTAGATTCAAGTTTTATCATTACTTAGTTTTTATACACAGTATTGAAAAGTTTGATTAATCAGAATCTATAAAAATTCTGTAAAGAATTTTATTTCTAACAAATAGTTCTGAAAAGATTTATAAAAAGGGAATACACAATTCAACCCCCCCTTCTCGTGCATTCTAATATCGTTTTCTAAGTGTTGTATTAACGTGTGATTCACTTCAATTTTGCCTTTGAGACAAGATTCACAAGTTTCATATGATTCATAATCATACTGACTAAGGCATCCTTCCTTGTGCAACTTGTTTACTCTTTTCTCACCAATATGACCAAGTCTACAATGCCAAAGGTACGTTTTATTTGATTGATTATCGCTCTTCCTTTTATGACCAGAAACATTCATAATTGGATAAACAATTATTTCAGGTAAGGCATAAAGGCCATGTTGTAAATAACCATTGACATATAATTCATCACCATGAAATATATCACATTGGTTATTCTTAAAGATTGTATGAAATCTACATTTGTCTAATGACGAAATGGAAACAATGTTCGAAACAAACTTAGGAACATAATAACAATCTTCCAATAATAAAGTCTTTCCTATAGGCATAAGAGAAATAGTTCCTACAGCTAGAGCAGCAACACTTGCTCCATTCGCAACTTGTAATTTTATTTCTCCCTTCTTTAATCTCCTACTGATCCTTAAACCATGCAACATATGACAGATGTTAAAGCTACTACCGGTATCTAATACCCATTTAGTAGAATTAATAGTAGTTAAAGAAATCATGAAAATATTTTTCATAAATGTCCCACCTTGTTTCTTGCCTTTCAAAGTGGCCAAATACTCTGGGCAATACTTAAAATATGCATCCAATGCATTTGTAACACCCCACTCCCGTAAGACCCAGACCAGACATCGATGGTGATATCCGAGTCCGTGCCCTGCGAGGGTGGCGTGATACATCACTTAGTCAAATCTCAGTATAAATTTTTTTTGAAACATACACATACATTATAAAAATTATGCGGAAAACAACTTTTCATTACAAGATCGATAAATAACAATGACCACGAAGGTCTTCTTATAAATACACAATAATTTAATTCGGTGCCTTTACAAATTGACTAAAACATTTATATAGAATTTCAAAAAAGAAACTAATTTTATACAAAAATTTTCAGACACTAATGCAGACGCAACTGATCCCGACATCTTCTATCACTCACCAGCTGTCGCTATACGCCCGTTGCCTAACAGGGTATTCTTCTGAGTCCTGAAAAATAATTGCAAATTTTGGGTGAGTTTTGTGAACTCAATGAGGTAACCATCATCGATGGTCCACTCAATCCATCCAACAACATCCATTCACATATCGTATATTCGCATTGTTGCATATTTGAACACATTTCACAATTCGCATAAATCTAATTTTATTTCTTAATGTACTATCACAAAGTTCACATTCGCACATGTACAAAAGTTCACATTCATATATTTCATATTGATACATGCATATCAGACTCACTTCCCATTTTTTGTTAATTTGGTGTGACCGAGTGCCTAACTGTCCCTTTATAAGGCCCATTAATATATGTCCCTTATCCAATGGCGGATATAGGGATCATTATACGTTGAGCCTGAGGCTCTGAGTCATTTATGAGCTCGAAGCTCATTTTCACACGTTGAGCTAAAAGCTCTGACCGGTGGCGACTCTGGTCAATAGCCATTATATTTCATGCAACGCTCAGGCATATCACAATTATTTCATAAACTCACATTTAGAAGTACACAAGATTGTTGTCACATTAGTATAAGGCATTTTGCCTTTCATTCAATCAACTAGATTAAAACAAATGCAGCATGTAACACTTTTCCAATTTAATTCGGTGTTGTGACCATGCGCTTGAACTATCCCTATAAGGGCACATTAATCGTTGAGCCAGAGGCTCTGAAACTGTCCTAATAAGGGCACATTAATCGTTGAGCCAGAGGCTCTGAAACTGTCCCAATAAGGGCACATTAATCATTGAACCAGAGGCTTTGAAAATGTCCCTATAAGGGCACATTAATCGTTAAGCCAGAGGCTCTGAAACTGTCCCAATAAGGGCACATTAATCATTGAGCCAGAGGCTCTGAAACTGTCCCAATAAGGGCACATTAATCATTGAGCCAGAGGCTCTGTATCACTGTGGGGCTCGAGGCCCAAATATAAACGTTGAGCTAAAAGCTCTGATCGGTGGCTGCTCCAGTCACAACTGTCATTTTCTGTTCATGTACTCATGTATGACATGCATATGCCACGATTCATCACATCATTATGCACATATGCTTATATCACAATCGATTAGCCTATGAATGACACAATTTACGTTTATGTATCACAATCCATCACATGAATCCAATTAGTCATATCATAGGCAAGTAATTCAAAAATTCACGTACCCATAATACTTCTATATCATATCACTCCCATACACCAGACCTTCTGTCCGGAATCCAAAATCAAACACTATCCCACTATTATTGTTGGACCTCATTTTTGAAGCCCAACTATCGAACCGTAGACGAAAACATAAGCGGACTTCCAGGCTCTATAACCCTAATCGGTAAACAAAAAAATTTCCATTTGCATGACATACAAGTCACAAAGGCGAGCCCACACAACGAAATCACAAAATCACAATGGACTTCTTCATAATGGCAGCTCTTAGTCTCTAGTTCATTTAGAAATAAGAACCACCTCAATAGGAGCCCTATGACTCAAGATATGCTTAAGAAATCGAAGTAGGTTCATGGCCCAATCATGCTCTCCAAACCTACCCATCGCTTACTTTTCATCAAAATTTCTTAATTTAAATCCAATGGATACAAATTTTTATATAGACGTAGTAAAACGTGTTAGGAATCTAATGCATAAGAATCACCTCAATCGGAGGTCGGACGAAGGAGTTATAGGCAAACGAATCTGATAGGTTCATATCCTGATTTCTACTGAACATACTTTGGCGCAAACGTCATAACTCTCACTATAGATGTCTGATTGACTTTGTTATTAGACAATTAGAAAGTAGACATCTAGGGCTACAACTTTCATGAAGACCAAAATTTGAAATTCTGTCTTTATGTGGGTCAAATTACAGGGACTGTGTGAAATCACACGGTCAGGCCGTGTAACCTTCGGGTGAAATGTGTCTCCTGCGCCCAGATTTACACGGCCCGTGTAAATCTACACAGGCAGACCGTGTAACTTTCAGATGAAATGAATTTTTCACCCCCCGAGCCCCCTTCAAGGGTTCCTAAACCCCTTCCTAACATTCCCTTACCTCAAACCGTTCTCCAACCCCACGAAAACCACTACCAATCCATAAAAAAACATCCAACATCATTGAATCTCATCTCCCAAGGATTCATCTTCAATCCTAACACCATATCTACTCAAAATCTCCACAATTTGAAACCTTCAAATGCAACACAACCTCATAACCATTCAAATACTAATGTAACACAATCAACAATTGGAGTTTCTCAACACTTATAATAAACACAATCAACATATTCAAACTTTGATAAATACACAATCATACAAAAAGGAAACCTTTCAAGGTCTCATTTCCCTTCCAAATCAACAGAAGTTTATACAAAGCTTTCATTTATAGCTTCAATTACATATTGACATTTCATCAATGCTTTAGCACAAGCAAAAAATACATGTGATGCTTAATGTTCAATATGCTACCAAAGCTATCCAAAATCTAACTACTAACTTAATACAAAAGCTAACTCTCTCGCAATTGATCTAATTGCCTTGCAAGGATTTATCGATCTTCTTGATCTGCACCTGTGGAGTGGGGAAAAATGGGTTGAGCTTCACAGCTCAGTGGCTAAAATATTTATATCCATTGGCATTGAACCACACAGTCAACCAGATTTCTATATATATACATGCATTCATGTAGGCATATTCATCAACATGAAAATTTAACATTTGCAATTCACAATTCAATTTTAATTCCAGAATTCATAACATCATCACATAATACATATTTGAATGCAATTCAATCCAAAGCATAGCTTAGCACATTAAGATGCAAATGCACAATCAAATGGCTCGAGGGTTTCGTGAAACAAAACGGATAAACTGAGGTTTATACCGTAAACGAAACGAGTCCATTTTCGGATCTCGTGGGCCACAACAGGGCAGCCGGGAGAAGGCTTTTACGTCGATGTGCACGTGACTTACGAAACGGTTCCTCTCTCGCCCAAACACAACCAAATTTTCATGCTTCAATTCAATTATTCATAAATTCATATTTTCATACTTTCCTTCTTTCCATTTAATCAAAATGCCATGACTTAAATTCAATGGCATGATAATTATTCTCACAATTCAATCATTCATATACAAAATGCCATGATTAAATTCAATGGCATGACAATCATATCAAAGATCAATGCATATCATGACATGAACACAACATAAAGCAAATTCCATCTCATAGAAATTCAAGCAATTCATTTAGCACATATTGCATACACAATGCATTTGCTCATTACACAATAACCATAAATAAATTACCCACCTTGACAATCTTGAAAAAATCCAAAATCAATTGCCTCCTTCCACTTGCTCTTGGATAGGCGCTTGATTTCCTAAACATAAACAAAATTTCATGAATTTCAACTCAATTGGAAAATCCCCAATTTTTCATAGTCTTAATCAAATGCAATAAACCCTAATCAAACTCAAATCCAACCTACCCATGGCTCATATAGGTTAGAAATCACAACACATAACTTAGAAACCCAAAAATCCCAAGATTTCACCATCTTCTTCTTCCTCCACAAAATCCCTCTCTCTCTCTAGGTTTCTCCATCCAACACAACACAACCTATTTTTGAGTAAGCAAGAAGGAAAGATGAAGAACTTACCTTAAAAGCCTTGATTCTTCCCTTCTTTCCAAAATTTTTCCTTCTTTTCCCTTGGATTTTTGAAATTTCCTTCTTCTTCTCTATTTCTCCCCCATTTCTCTCTCTTCTCCTCTTCCTCTTGGGTAGCCCACGACAATCTCCTCTTCTCCTCTTAATTTTTGTCTTTTTATTAACTCCTCTTCTTCCAAAATTCCCCCCCCCCACTTACTATGACTTTCCAACTATGCCCTTGGTTGGTCTTTTAAGCTCTAACCACCACTTAACCCATTTAGTTCAATCCTAAATAAGCCTACTCTTCTTTCTAATTCCAATTCTTCATCCTTACAATTCTAAATAATAATAAAAAATTTAAGCCAATAAATAAACATAATTAAGCAATTAAGCAATTTAGAAAAATCAAGATCCAACAACTCTCATCCCCTAAAAGAATTTCGTCCTCGAAATTCTTACCTGAGTCATCGAAGAGGTGTGGATTCTTCTCCTTCATTGCTTCCAAAGGCTCCCATGTTGCCTCCTCTGTCGAATGGTTCCTCCATAAGACTTTGACTAGCTTCACCGTCTTATTTCTCAAAACCTTTTCCTTCGAATCCAAAGTCTCCATTGGTTGTTCTTCATAAGTCAAATCTTCCCTCAATTGGACTTTTGAAGGTTGCACTATGTGTGAAGGATTTGACCTGTACTTCCTCAACATCGACACATGAAAAACGTTGTGAATCTTAGACAATTTCGATGGCAAAGCTAATTTGTAAGCTAAAGGCCCAATTTTCTCAATGATCTCATAGGGGCCTATATATCTTAGACTAAGCTTGCCCTTCTTACCAAATTTCAAAACTCCTTTTGTAACATCCCGTTACCGGTGTGATGGGTATGTCGGTAATTTGGATCGGGTTAGGATTGAGTACAGACAAATGTTGCATTGCTCATGCATTATAGTTTCGATACTGATTGGTAACTGATTATTGATTGTATAAGCATTTATATATATATGTATATACATGTATGACAAATTCCCGACTTGATTATGTAAATCGGAAATTTGGTTATAATCGTTCAGATGAGGATTGGATTGTGAAAATTGGAAATTGAGTAATAAGTGTATAAATTAGGTTTTGAATATAGAATTGGAGTGAATTTGGATTTAGAGGAATGGAAACTGGAATTTGAGTATAGGAATGGGTATGTTCAAATTTTGTGAATTTATGGAAATTTTTTCAGAATTTTTAGAGTGTTGGATCCGGACCGAAAAATTGGCTTAGTGGTGATTAATTTGATTCCGTGCGAGATGGATTGACAATTGATCTGAAACAATTTGAATTATGATTTTGGGAATTTTTATTTACAGTTATTGCGAAATTGGGAGGAAATTAGAATAAGATTTGGATTGATAGACCCTAAGATTTGGACTTGTGGCAATTAAATTGCCAAACAAGCCCTAGATCCCTTTTGTATATAAAGCGAACTTGTTTGATTTTAGTGATCCACGAAAATCTCTTTACTTTCAAAAGAAATGGAGTTTTTGTCGTGGGTAAGATTAGCTGGGATTTGGAGTTTCTTGGAGAATTTTCGAAGGTTTCTAGCTTGAATCAAGTAAGTTTCTATGTGTTTATGATTTAAATCGTTTAGTTTGATCATTGATTTGAGTATGAAATTGTTTAGAAAGTTAGAAAGTTTCGGATGATAAGGTTTTTGTTGATTTTGATTTGGGTTTTGATGAATAATGTTGGGACCCGATCCGGGAACTGGATCCCAACCGGAAAACGAAAAACGGAGAACGAAAGTACCGGAGCAAAACGAAGCGAAGCGGAATCGATACTTAACAAATGGCGCCGACATCCGAGAAAAATCAAGAACACAGAAACACATTCGAATAGATGAACATAATCGCGTTGGAAACCCTAAGACATTTCAAATCCGGTATAAATTTTTTTTTTCTCAAATACATTTATTACCTCTAGGCAATCTCATTCAAATCAAACAAACAATTTCCACTTTTGGAAATTCATTCTCATGCAAATCTCAAAACTTGCTCATATTTTTATATATCCGTACAAGTCCCAAAATACATTTTTATCCCAAATTTTATCGAAATTTTGGCAGCATAACGGCTGCGTTTATCCTAACCCAAAAATTTCTGCAAAGGCAAAAATACACTTCTAAAAGCTCAAACAATCACACAATCATCAAAATCAACCGGACCCTCCGTCCGGGATTCCAGCAGAAGCAAACACACTCCTATATCTAACATTTCAAATAACACCTCAATCTTTCATCAAAGCCAAATCCCATTATCATACGCAAACTTGAAACGCAACTCAACATATAGATCCATTTCCATAACACAATTTCTTATACAATTTCAATAATTTCATACACATCATAATTTAATTTCTTACAAATCCTTAATGGCTTTTCAAGCCATTACCAATTTATACAAAGATCCACATTACTAAAAAGCATACACGAATCGAATTGGTGTCCTGACCGTCTTTCATCTGATCTCCTGCTTAAATACCTGGAGATGGGGATGAAAGGGGGGGGGTGAGCTCGAAAGCTCGTGGATAACACATTTATAAATCGACAAATAAGCAGAAATCATTTTTTTCATAAGCTTTTTGCCAAAAGGGCTTATTTTTCAAACTTTGTAACTTTTCAAAACGGTTTCCTCAAACCTTTTAATTTTCTTTCGAGCTTTTCATAACAAAAGTCACTTTTTTTTTCTTGCTCAATTTTGTTTAAACATGAATGCAGCACACAGAACAAATCAAACACATAACATATCGAATGGTGCGATGTTGGACCCCACACCCCACCCGTAGGTGTTTGCGAGTTATCTTTGCGGCGTGTGTTTCTTGGGTTATCTGCGACATCCAACACAAATCATAATAACACATTAAATGGTCGGTTTGGTCCAGTAATAGGATGTACTACACATTTCGCATAGCGGTCATATGCGATCGTGAAGGAGTCCAAAATCGACTCCGTGCCACTAGCGGGCAGGTGAAGGCTATAACAAAAGAGACAAGGCATCGACTCACGAGGACCTACCAAACCCACATAACACATATTTCGAATTGAAACTTTCAGATTGCTCAAGGCACTTTTCAAAATCTTGTTTTTTTCATCGAACACAAACAAACTCACAATTCAAGTACTTCATACAATTCAATTTATTCACTCAATCAATGCTACAATTTGCATAATTTGTCAATGCATACACAACAAATGCATTTTCAGAAATTTCTATCAATTTATCAAATCATTTCAAACAATGAATTTAAGCTTGTAATAATTTTTCAAAATCATTCTAAAGCGAACAAAGTCGAAAATCTTTTCTTTCACTTTCTTGAATTTTCAAAAGTCATATATAACCTACAAATCAAAATATAAATATGCTACCCACCTCGAAATGATGCTAGGAATTCGTCCGATCATCAATTTGACCAACGCCTTTATTCTTCCAATTTAAAATTGACCTAAGCCATAAAATCCAAATTCCACATCATAAATTGCGAAATTCTCAAAATTAACTATCGGAAATTCATAATCATCATATTTCCAAGCTTTCTAAAACCTGAATTTCTAAAATCCTCAATTTCAAAATTTGACCTAAACCAATACACTCAAATTCAATATCATAAATAACTTAATTTTTCAAAATTAATGTCACAATTCATCAATTCACATTAATTCCAAAATATCTACATCCTCAATTTCAAAAATCTCCAAATCTTAAAATTGGCCTAAACCAATTTATCCAAATTCAATACCATAAAATACAATTTCTTCAAAATTAACTTCACATATCATCAATCCATAGTATTTTTCATCATTCTACACTAACAATTTCCAAAAATCTCAAATTATAAAATTTGAGCATAATCCCAATTAAATTTTCATCCAAAATTAAACACAACCTAAGTCATATATATCAAAACCAACTTCACAAATCACAAACCCATATCATTATCCATATTTCTAAACCAAAAATTCATCAAAAACTCAAAGTTGAAAATTTTCTCTTACCTCTTTCCTTCTCCAAATTTCGGATTTCTTAGTTTGAGAGGAAGCTTTCATCCTCTTCTCTCCTTTTTCCTTTGAAAACAATGAAAAATCCTCTTGAAAACTCTTAAAAATGCAAAACTTAACTTTCTCTCTCTACTCTCTCTTCTCTCCATATACGAAGCTCTCTCATCTTTTCTCTCTTTTTTTTATTCTCTTCTTCTTTTCTTAAAAAAAATCGATTTCTACTCTTTTGATTTCTCTTCTTAACTTTTTTAGACCTTTCTACACGACAATTCATCTTACAAGGTGCCATGTCATTTAAAATTTGATTAAAAGACCAAAATGCCCTTCCATTTACCTTATGCCATTCTCACTTTCGGGTCTGATTTGCACTATCAATTTGAAGGAATTTGTCCAAACTTCCTCCTAGAGAAATGTTCCTCTCAATCATACGAATCCAACGCCACTGACCGCGCTCAATTCGGATCACTACACCAAAAGTTATGCGCAAAACAGTTCGGGTATATCCATATTCTAACACATTTTTCATGTACGATTATTTCCATCTAAACATTCACATTCTTAATCCAAGAATTGAAACTCAATGTCTTCATAACAATTGTAGCCTTATGTCTCTAGTTTAATTCAAAACAAGAATTGCCTCATTTCGATTCCCAGATCAAAAGTTATGCTTAAAATACTCTTAGATGTTCCTAATCCAAAAATTTCACACAAATCCGAACTTAAATTCAGAAATTGAAAGTCTTAGGGGCACAATTGACTTTTCATTTCCTCATATGATTTGTAGCCCCTTGTCTTATCTTTATTTCTCCTCAAGAATTGCTTCAATCGGATCTCTACAGATCCCGAATTTCACAAAATACTGAACTATGTTCGGAAACTTTCCTGACTCATCTTGATTACATTAATCACCATTAATTTAATCTCATAAAATCACAAATTTCTATGAGGATGTAGATAATTGTCTTAGGAATCCAACGCCACAAGAATTGACTCAATCGGATGTCGGACAGAAAAGATATGAGCAAAATAGTGAACAAAGGTCGGATTGGAGGAAATAACAAGCAAGAAAAATCAAAACGGCGACGTATTGGAGAAACAAAAACGGCGCCGTATGGAGCGAAACGGGCGCGCGCTGGGCGAGGCGAAGGCTCGCTCGCCCCGGGCGACGCGAGCTGGATGCTTGCCATCGCTAGGGCGATGAGTCGCCCTAGTGACTGGGAAACTTCATTTTCATTTTTTTTCACAAAAAACCCGAAACTTCCAAAATTCATAACTCTTACTCCCGAACTCCAATTTTGACAAACCTAGTCTCTATAGAAAGCTTAAAGGAAGCTCTTCAACTTAATGAAGGACATAAAAATCAATTCGACTCATAAAGGAGTCCATTTTTCGGTCAAAGATACTATCCTCTAATAATCATGCTAAAACCACAATATAAACTTGTAAAAATCATAACTTATTATTCCGAGATCGAAAAATTGCATACTTTATATCGAAATAAAGATCAAAACAAATCCTTAAATTTTCATGAAGAACATCAAAGCTCAATTAACCTCTAACTAGGTTAATTTTTCAGTCAAAGTTTCAATCATAATTAAAATCAAAAGTCAACCATATCAGACATAAACTTTGACTGATCATAACTTTCACTCCCGATATCGAAAAATTACAAACTTTATGGTTACAGAAAGCTCTTAACATAACCTACAAGTTTCCAGAAGACCATTTTATCAAATTTTGCCTAAATCAAAAGTCAACTTTCAAAGGCCAAAAAGTCAACTATTTCACAATTTTTCATATTTTCACACTTTCTCTTTTTAGTGTCATGATTTTCAACTTAATTTCAATCAACTCATCCACTTAATTTCATAAACCATACCAATTCACTCAAAACCCCAAAGATATCAAAATCAGATCATTTCTTTTCTTCTCAATATTCTTTAAATTTTAAGACATCTCTTATACAAGACATACACAAAGCACTCCTTAAATTTCATTTTCATAATTCAAATTTTCACTCAAAGATCGGGGTCCAACATTTCTCCCCCTCTTAAAAGAATTTCGTCCTCGAAATTCATACTTACTTAAACTTCAAGTAACTCATTCTTGCATAAATTTCTTTTTAAACAAAGATCATCAAGTACTTTCTTACTAATTTCTTTTCAAAACTCATAATCAATCACTTTCTCTTATCTAATTTCCTCATCATATATGTATCTCAATCTCTTTACACTATTTCACATCTTGTATCTCACACTAATCATATCATGTCAAATCACTATATTCTTAACACCCAAAACAAACAATCACTTTAATTCTTCAGATAAGTCATGACAAGTCATGCACATCAATTTCACATTCCTAAAATCGATCATGATTCTCATCACTTTATTCCACAATCAATTTAATTCTCCAAATATTTCAGACATACCTTCATATCATTTACTCCTATCCTTCAAGTATTTCTTATTTCATCTCATAAATGTGTAAAGTCGAATCATCCAAATTTATTTTAAAATTCTCATCGCATAATGCCATCATGAACTTCAAATCTCAAGTTCATTTACACACACCTAAAATCAATCAAATTTCATAACCTCACTCAGACAATCACTAAATTCAATCTCGATAATCATATTGCCCAAGTATGATCATAACACTGGGCTCTGATACTATAAATGTTGGGATCCGATCCGGAAACCGGATCCCAACCGAAAAACGAAAAACAGAGAACGAAAGTATCGGAGCAAAATGAAGCGAAGCGGAATCGATACTTAACAAATGGCGCCGACATCCGAGAACAATCAAGAACACAGAAACACATTCGAATAGATGAACATAATCGCGTTGGAAACCCTAAGACATTTCAAATCCGGCATAATTTTTTTTTCTCATATACATTTATTACCTCTAGGCAATGTCATTCAAATCAAACAAACAATTTCCACTTTTGGAAATTCATTCTCATGCAAATCTCAAAACTTGCTCATATTTTTATATATCCGTACAAGTCCCAAAATACATTTTTATCCCAAATTTTATCAAAATTTTAGCAGCATAACGGCTGCGTTTATCCTAACCCAAAAATTTCTGCAAAGGCAAAAATACACTTCTAAAAGCTCAAACAATCATACAATCATCAAAATCAACCGGACCCTCCGTCCGGATTCAATGAAGCAAACACACTCCTATATCTAACATTTCAAATAACACCTCAATCTTTCATCAAAGCCAAATCCCATTATCATACGCAAACTTGAAACGCAACTCAACATATAGATCCATTTCCATAACACAATTTCTTATACAATTTCAATAATTTCATACACATCATAATTTAATTTCTTACAAATCCTTAATGGCTTTTCAATCCATTACGAATTTATACAAAGATCCACATTACTAAAAAACATACACGAATCGAATTGGTGTCCTGACCGTCTTTCATCTGATCTCCTGCTTAAATACCTGGAGATGGGATGAAAGGGGGGGGGGGGTGAGCTCGAAAGCTCGTGGATAACACATTTATAAATCGATAAATAAGCAGAAATCATTTTTTTTTCATAAGCTTTTTGCCAAAAGGGCTTATTTTTCAAACTTTGTAACTTTTCAAAACGGTTTCCTCAAACCTTTTAATTTTCTTTCGAGCTTTTCATAACAAAAGTCACTTTTTTTTTCTCGCTCAATTTTGTTTAAACATGAATGCAGCACACAAAACAAATCAAAACACATAACATATCAAAATGGTCTGATGTTGGACCCCACACCCCACCCGTAGGTGTTTGCAGGTTATACTGCGGCGTGTGTTTGCGGGTTATACCGCGGCATCCAACACAAATCACAATAACACATTAAATAGTCTGGTTTGGTCCATAATAGGACGTACTGCACATTTCCGCATAGCGGTCATGTGCAGCCGTGAAGGGAGTCCGAAATCGGAGCTCCGTGCCACTAGCGGGCAGCCGGGCGAAGGCTATAATGAAAAGAGACGGTGCACTGACTCACAAGGGACCTACCAAACCCACATAACACATATTTCAGAATTGAAACTTTCAGATTGCCCGAAGGCACTTTTCAAAAATGTTGTTTTTTTTTTCATCGAACACAAACAAACTCACAATTCAAGTACTTCATACAATTCAATTTATTCACTCAATCAATGCTACAATTTGCATAATTTGTCAATGCATACACAACAAATGCATTTTCAGAAATTTCTATCAATTTATCAAATCATTTCAAACAATGAATTTAAGCTTGTAATAATTTTTCAAAATCATTCTAAACGAACAAAAGCGAAAATGTTTTCTTTCTCTTTCTTGAATTTTAAAAAAGTCATATATAACTTACAAATCAAAATATAAATATGCTACCCACCTCGAAATGATGCTAGGAATTCGTCCCGATCATCAATTTGACAAACGCTTCCTTTATTCTTCCAATTTAAAATTAACCTAAGCCATAAAATCCAAATTCCACATCATAAATTGCGAAATTCTCAAAATTAACTATCGGAAATTCATAATAATCATATTTCCAAGCTTTCTAAAACCTGAATTTCTAAAATCTCCAATTTCAAAATTTGACCTAAACCAATACACTCAAATTCAATCTCATAAATAACTTAATTTTTCAAAATTAATGTCACAATTCATCAATTCACATTAATTCCAAAATATCTACATCCTCAATTTCAAAAATCCCTAAATCTTAAAATTGGCCTAAACCAATTTATCCAAATTCAATACCATAAAATACAATTTCTTCAAAATTAACTTCACATATCATCAATCCATAGTGTTTTTCATGATTCTACACTAACAATTTCCAAAAACCTCAAATTATAAAATTTGGGCATAATCTCAATTAAATTTTCATCCAAAATTAAACACAACCTAAGTCATATATATCAAAACCAACTTCACAAATCACAAACCCATATCATTATCCATATTTCTAAACAAAAAATTCATCAAAAACTCAAAGTTGAAAATTTTCTCTTACCTCTTTCCTTCTCCAAATTTCGGATTTCTTAGTTTGAGAGGAAGCTTTCATCCTCTTCTCTCCTTTTTCCTTTGAAAACAACGAAAAATCCTCTTGAAAACTCTTAAAAATGCAAAACTTAACTTTCTCTCTCTACTCTCTCTTCTCTCCATATACGAAGCTCTCTCATCTTTTCTCTCTTTTTTTTATTCTCTTCTTCTTTTCTTAAAAAAAAATCGATTTCTACTCTTTTAATTTCTCTTCTTAACTTTTCTAGACCTTTCTACACTACAACTCATCTTACAAGGTGCCATGTCATTTAAAATTTGATTAAAAGACCAAAATGCCCTTCCATTTACCTTATGCCATTCTCACTTTCGGGTCTAATTCGCACTATCAATTGCAAGGAATTTGTCCAAACTTCCTCCTAGAGAAATGTTCCTCTTAATCATACGAATCCAACGCCACTGACCGCGCTCAATTCGGATCACTACACCAAAAGTTATGTGCAAAACAGTTCGGGTATATCCATATTCTAACACATTTTTCATGTACGATTATTTCCGTCTAAACATTCACATCCTTATTCCAAGAATTGAAACTCGATGTCTTCATAACAATTGTAGCCTTATGTCTCTAGTTTAATTCAAAACAAGAATCGTCTCATTTCGATTCCCAGATCAAAAGTTATGCTTAAAATACTCTTAGATGTTCCTAATCCAAAAATTTCACACAAATCCGAACTTAAATTCAGAAATTGAAAGTTTTAGGGGCACAATTGACTTTTCATTTCTTCATATGATTTGTAGCCCCTTGTCTTATCTTTATTTTGCCTCAAGAATCGCTTCAATCGGATCTCTACAGATCCTGAATTTCACAAAATACTGAACTATGTTTGGAACATTTCTCGACCCATCTTGATTAAATTAATCACCATTAATTTAATCTCATAAAATCACAAATTTCTATGAGGATGTAGATAATTATCTTAGGAATCCAACTCCGCAAGAATCGACTCAATCGGATGTTGGACGGAAAAGATATGAGCAAAATAGTGAACAAAGGTCGGACTGGAGGAAATAACAAGCAAGAAAAATCAAAACGACGTCGTATTGGAGAAACAAAAACGGCGCCGTATGGAGCGAAACGGGCGCGGGCTGGGCGAGGCGAAGGCTCGCTCGCCATCGCTAGGGCGATGAGTCGCCCTAGTGACTGGGAAACTTCATTTTCATTTTTTTTTCACAAAAAATCCGAAATTTCCAAAATTCATAACTCTTACTCTCGAACTCTAATTTTGACAAACCTAGTCTCTATAGAAAGCTTAAAAGAAGCACTTCAACTTTCATGAAGGACATACAAATCAATTCGACTCATAAAGGAGTCCATTTTCCGGTCAAAGATACTATCCTCTAATAATCATGCTAAAACCACAATATAAACTTGTAAAAATCATAACTTATTATTCTGAGATCGAAAAATTGCATACTTTATATCGAAATAAAGATCAAAACAAATCCTTAAATTTTCATGAAGAACATCAAAGCTCAATTAACCTCTAACTAGGTTAATTTCTCAGTCAAAGTTTCAATCATAATTAAAGTCAAAAGTCAACCCTATCACACATAAACTTTGACTGATCATAACTTTCACTCCCGATATCGAAAAATTACAAACTTTATGGCTACAGAAAGCTCTTAACATAACCTACAAGTTTCTAGAAGACCATTTTATCAAATTTTGCCTAAATCAAAAGTCAACTTTCAAAGGCCAAAAAGTCAACTATTTCACAATTTTTCATATTTTCACACTTTCTCTTTTTAGTGTCATGATTTTCAACTTAATTTCAATCAAATCATCCACTTAATTTCATAAACCATACCAATTCACTCAAAATCCCAAAAATATCAAAATCAGATCATTTCTTTTCTTCTCAATATTATTTAAATTTTAAGACATCTCTTATACAAGACATACACAAAGCACTCCTTAAATTTCATTTTCATAATTCAAAATTTCACTCAAAGATCGGGGTCCAACAAATAATGAGTTTTTTTGATGGATTTGAGGTTAGAATAAGTTGGGTTTAATGTTTAAAACTGATTGAAAGTGTTTAGAATGGATTTGGATGAGTTTAGATCAGAAGATCATAGAATTTCTGGGTTTCGGGCATGAATTTGGGTTCGCACGCCGCGACGTGTTCATCATACGCCGCGGCAAGCAAATCCTCTTTCGCACGCCGTGACGTGTGCATCGATGCCTTGTGAGCGAAATTTTGTCACACGCCATGATGAACGAAGCATGACGCCATGCATGAAGCAGAAGCGATCACGTTGAGGCGCCTCAAGATACGCCTGACGTATGCGAGAGGAGGGAGTCTCGCTGCGGCGAGTGACCTCACGCCGCGGCGAGGACACTGTTGAAGGCCGAGGGTGATCTTTTTAATTGGAGAAATTTCAGTTCAAATTTGAATTGGTTTTAATTGATGGCAATTTTGAGGATTAATTTCTTATGAGTTGGCTATTGGATCAATTGAATTTTTGAGATTAGAAATTGCGATTTAGAAGAAATGAAATCAAATGATTATGAGATGATTGTTACAAGTAATGAGTTTGAGGTTTTGATTTTAAATGAATTGGCTCCTTAATGATTAATTGGAATTTGGAGATTTAGAATTTTGAATTGATAGGAATGGAAATTCGAAATTTAATTAAATGATTCTCGGGATCGAATGGCAATAAATCGTGAACGTGATTTTAATTGGAATGTGACTTTAGAGTATGGAAATTGGTAAATTGAATTATGGTATCTGAAATTGTTATGAATTAGAGTGAGAGTGATCAAATTGAGAAAATCCGGGAATTGGATCGGGAATGTCATAACATGTATAGTATTTATCGCATTTGTCAAATATGCATGATTGATTATTGGAATTAGTAATGTGAGATTATTTGACTGTTTTTAAAGGCACCGCTGGAGCAATTCCACGGGTATGCTGGGACTTCCAGGCTGTAGCTCGAAAGTGCAGGTGAGTAACCTAGTTGGTTTCTCAACCTATATGTGTTTAATTGTATGTACTTATGCCATGTGGAGTTAAGGATGGAGATATGTGATTGCTATTGATTGATTTCGGACCATGGGTGTTCGAAATATTGAAAATGTGATATTGAAGTGTTAATTTGAGTAAATGTTATGAATGCATCAGTGAAATTGAATTGAATCTACATATGATTGAAATACCGGACCAAAGGTCCGAAGAAATGAAAAATGGTACCGAAATGGAAACTGACTGAAAATGGAAAGTGACATATGCATTCATGCATAATTGAACGATCGATAAAGATAGTTGTTGACCGAGACGCCATCAGATCGAACCGAGCTTTGAGCTCGAGGGGACTAGTGCATACCTGAGGGCTCTCCTATCCCTAATGTGAGTGGGCGTGAGTGCATACCCGGAGGGCTCTCCTACTTGCCAAAATGCTAATATCATTATCGAACCGAGGGAGTTAGTGCATACCCGGAGGTTCTCCTACTCCCTAGATGCGTCCAATTTCGATAAGTGATAGCGCCATCACAACAACGAAAAGAAAATGAAAGTGTCACATGCACATTGCATATATGAATGATCAAATGTGAATTGTGAGAGGCTAAACGCCTCATAGTCGTGAAATTGAATGCATGGATTTGATGAATGTGCTAATATGTGATATAATGTGAATTGTATGTATATGCATGAGTTGGGTGGACCATCGATGATGGTTTCTTCTTGAGTTCGCAAACTCACCCAACATTGCAATTATTTTCAGAATTGAAGAGTACCCGTTAGTAAAACGGGAGTATGTTTCAGGATTCAAGTGAAGGTCCAAGTCGGGATCGGTTAGGTTCGCATTACATGTCTTTATTTTTGTAATAAAGTGTTTATTTGTATTTGTGAAATTGACCTCAGTGGCTTTTGAAAATATGTGTATTGAAATTGGATGTGATTGAATGAGTACCCAATTTGGGTATGGAATTCCGCACATGTGTTTAAAAAAAAGAGTAATGTACCGATTTCTGAATGAGTGGTTAGCACGCCACCCTTGCGGGGCACGGACTCGAATATCACCATCGATATCGGGTTCGGGTCTTGCGGGAGTGGGATGTTACATTTGTGGTATCAGAGCCCAGAAGTACAATCTTACATGGGTGTTCTGAAAAATGTGTCAAGTTCTATGCATTTAAGTCATGTCATGGCAGACAGTGACAACTGATCCCCAGTCTAGTATATGAGTCACATGTAGGAGCCTGTACCAATTGTTTCAGTCATTAGAATTTGTGAGGGCATTGATGATATATCAGAATGGGATAAATGCCAGTTGTGGATATCATGAAATCGGAAAAAGGTATATGATTCGATTTGACAAATGAAGATTGAGTGTATTGGTACTAGTGGATACATTATGGAAGGCGATATCCGGGTTATAACCCCGGTATACCCTTGAATGTGAGATAGATATGAATATGTTCTGAACCGATAGAGGAAATTAGAGCTATGATAGAAATGACAAGAGTACAAGTGTATAATGTGGATGAAATGAAAGGTTATAATTGAGATTGATTATTGTGACGAGTGTTATGAAAAATGATTTATCACTGTGACTCGATTACTTTAGAGAGAAATCAAGAATGATGGTATATATTTGTGATGTTGCCTTTTGAGTGTGGAAATAGAAGGGTGCGATGTAATAATGAAAAGATTGAGAGGTAAGACAATGATACTGATAAGTGAAACAGATGTCCCGGTTTAGTTGATTTGCCTAAGTGAATACACACCTGATTATGGGAGCCCCATGGTAAGTGAAAAATATTAACTGAAATTGTCTCGTGTATGTGGAGATGGCATGAGAAGTAAATTAAGGGGAAGATTGTAGTGTATAAAGTTCGAATGAGAAAGAAAGTGTTTATGAGAAATCAATTGAGAAAGAAGGAGGCGTTAATGTGGTACAAAAAGAGAAAGGTTATCTAAAGTTAAATGTGATTAAAGAGTTCTTAGTAGTATAAGCTATTAATGGGTAAATTGATGAGAATACATTTTCAAATAAGATGTGATGATTATAGTGATTTATTGGGAATGAATTGAAATTGTTACATGTTGAGGACTTGATCACGATATAATCCTCACGAGTAAGGATAGGTACAAAAAGAGAGTATTGTGTATCCTTAGTGTAAGTGACTAATTGGTACATCGATGCAATGATTTTTGCTGGTACGGACCTCATTGAACGGTATTAAAAAGGATGTTCTGATAATATGGATTATGACATAGATTGATCTGCATGGGATATTGTGTATGGTTGGAAACTGAGTCCCTGTGGCATAGAGAATGATTGACAAGAAATGTGATGACTGTGATATTGAGGAATTTGATAAGTAGTATTGATGAAAATAGTAAGAAATCTACTTGCAAAGAAGAATTTACCTGAATTGGATTAAGTTGCTCGAATGATTCAATTAAATAGTGATAAATGCAAGGACTGTATAGAGATAAATTAGAAATGAATTACAAGTTAATTTGGAGTCTAAATTCTAGCAGAGACTCGAGCATAAAAGGTAGAAAATGCTTTCATTATGATGATGAGATGAATCCAATTATGTAAGAGAATTACTGAACATTAAGAAAATAGTAATTGCGAATATGAGGAGAAAATAGATTCGTGTATGGTTTGTGTAATTATGTGCTGAAAATAATAAATTGATTTGATGAATGTTTATTTAACGCAGCAAAGGACCTATTGCAAATAAATTGGGTTATGTGGAAAATTAGGTAAAAGGAACATATGTCAGAATATGTTGTGATGCAATTGAGAAAATTATAAGAAAATCGTTCCTCAGTGGAGACTTTTGATATTTAAAGAGTTATACAAATTGATCACTGGTATAAGGAATTTTGGATTGAAATTGTCCAAGGTGACAATGCCCTAATAGTATTGTGCTACTGAAAAGTAAAGTTTCTTGAGTGCATTCAAATTGGGAATTGATGAAGATCATCGATGATCGATTAAATGCATTTGAAAAGTAAAGAAGATAAATCGGCACAGATGAGGAAATTGTATCCTATGCGAACTTCATAAGAGTGAATTTGACCTTGATTGAATAAATAGTGGATGAATTATTATTCGAAAATGGCATTGAGAGACTTAATGACGATAGGGGTATGGATACAATGCGAAATTGTTAGGGACTTATATATGTATACGAGATTTGGAGATTTTGCATTATATACTAAAATGTCCCAGTAATTGGAGTGAATTTGGATTTAGAGGAATGGAAACTGGAATTTGAGTATAGGAATGGGTATGTTCAAATTTTGTGAATTTATGAGAATTTTTTTGGAATTTTTAGAGTGTTGGATCCAGACCGGAAAATTGGCTTAGTGACTGATTAATTTGATTCCAGGTCTGAGATGGATTGACAATTGATACGAAACAATTTGAATTATGATTTTGGGAATTTTTATTTACAGTTATTACGAAATTGGGAGGAAATTAGAATAAGATTTGGATTGATAGACCCTAAGATTTGGACTTGTGGCAATTAAATTGCCAAACAAGCCCTAGATCCCTTTTGTATATAAAGTGAACTTGTTTGATTTTAGTGATCCACAAAAATCTCTTTACTTTCAAAAGAAATGGAGTTTTTGTCGTGGGTAAGATTAGCTGGGATTTGGAGTTTCTTGGAGAATTTTCGAAGGTTTCTAGCTTGAATCAAGTAAGTTTCTATGTGTTTATGATTTAAATCGTTTAGTTTGATCATTGATTTGAGTATGAAATTGTTTAGAAAGTTAGAAAGTTTCGGATGATAGGGTTTTTGTTGATTTTGATTTGGGTTTTGATGAATAATGAGTTTTTGATGGATTTGAGGTTAGAATAAGTTGGGTTTAATGTTTAAAACTGATTGAAAGTGTTTAGAATGGATTTGGATTAGTTTAGATCAGAAGATCAGAGAATTTCTGGGTTTCGGGCGTGAATTTGGGTTTGCACGCCGCCACGTGTTCATCATACGCCGCGGCAAGCAAATCCTCTTTCGCATGCCGCGGCGAGCGAAATTTTTTCACACGCCGCGGCAGCGATCACGCTGCGTGGCGCTCTCAGATCACGCCATGACGTATCGAGAGGAGGGAGTCTCGCACATGGCGAGTGACCTCTATTTGGAGGACACTATTGAAGGCCGAGGGTGATCTTTTTAATTGGAGAAATTTGAGTTCAAATTTGAATTGGTTTTAATTGATGGCAATTTTGAGGATTAATTTCTTATGAGTTGGCTATTGGATCAATTGAATTTTTGAGATTAGAAATTGCGATTTAGAAGAAATGAAATCAAATGATTATGAGATGATTGTTACAAGTAATGAGTTTGAGGTTTTGATTTTAAATGAATTGGTTCCTTAATGATTAATTGGAATTTGGAGATTTAGAAATTTGAATTGATAGGAATGGAAATTCGTAATTTAATTAGATGATTCTCGGGATCGAATAACAATAAATCGTGAACGTGATTTTAATTGGAATGTGACTTTAGAGTATGGAAATTGGTAAATTGAATTATGGTATCTGAAATTGTTATGAATTAGAGTGAGAGTGATCAAATTGAGAAAATTTGGGAATTGGATCAGGAATGTCATAACATGTATAGTATTTATCGCATTTGTCAAATATGCATGATTGATTATTAGAATTGGTAATGTGAGATTATTTGATTGTTTTTAAAGGCACCGCTGGAGCAATTCCACGGGTATGCTGGGACTTCCAGGCTGTAGCTCGGAAGTGCAGGTGAGTAACCTAGTTGGTTTCTCAGCCTATATGTGTTTAATTGTATGTACTTATGCCATGTGGAGTTAAGGATGGAGATATGTGATTGCTATTGATTGATTTCGGACCATGGGTGTTCGAAATATTGAAAATGTGATATTGAAGTGTTAATTTGAGTAAATGTTATGAATGCATCAGTGAAATTGAATTGAATCTACATATGATTGAAATACCGGACCAAAGGTCCGAAGAAATGAAAAATGGTACCGAAATGGAAACTGACTGAAAATGGAAAGTGACATATGCATTCATGCATAATTGAACGATCAGATAAAGATAGTTGTTGACCTGAGACGCCACTGTACTGAACCGAGCTTTGAGCTCGAGGGGACTAGTGCATACCCAGAGGGCTCTCCTATCCCTAATGTGAGTGGGCAGTAGTGCATACCCAGAGGGCTCTCCTACTTGCCAAAAATGCGAATACTGTTACTGAACCGAGGGGAGTTAGTGCATACCCAGAGGGCTCTCCTACTCCCTAGATGCGTCCGATTTCTGATAAGTGATAGGCGCTCAGTCACAACAACGAAAAGAAAATGAAAGTGTCACATGCACATTGCATATATGAATGATCAAATGTGAATTGTGTGAGAGGCGAAACGCCTCATAGTCGTGAAATTGAATGCATGGGATTTGATGAATGTGCTAATATGTGATATAATGTGAATTGTATGTATATGCATGCGTTGGGTGGACCATCGATGATGGTTTCTCACTAAGTTCGTAAACTCACCCAACATTGCAATTTTTTTTCAGGAATTGAAGAGTACCCCGTTAGTAAAATGGGAGTATGTTTGTAGGATTCAAGTGAAGGTCTGAAGTCGGGATCAGTTCGTGTCTGCATTACATGTCTTTATTTTTGTAATAAAGTGTTTATTTGTATTTGTGAAATGGACCTCAGTGGATTTTGAAAATATGTGTATTGAAATTGGATGTGATTGAATGAGTACCCAATTTGGGTATGGAATTCCGCATATGTGTTTTTTTTTTAAAAGAGTAATGTACCGATTTCTGAATGAGTGGTTAGCACGCCACCCTCGCGGGGCACAGACTCGGATATCACCATCGATATCGGGTTCGGGTCTTGCGGGAGTGGGGTGTTACACCTTTCCATGGAGAGGCTCTAAGAAACACTTTGTCTCCAACCTCAAATTCCATTTCTTTTCTATGTGCATCTGTGTAGCTCTTCATTCGATCTTGAGCTGCTTTAAGCCTCTGCTTCACCAATTTAAACTTGTCAACAGTAACCTGTACCAACTCAGGTCCTACAATTCTTCTTTCACCTTCCTCATCCTAACAAATAGAAGTTCTACACCTCCTATCATAAAGAGCTTCATATGGTGCCATCTGAATTCCCGAGTGATAGGAATTATTATAAGCAAATTCGATTAAAGGCAAATGATCATCCCATGAGCCTTTAAAATCAATAACACATGCTCTTAGCATTGCCTCCAAAGTTCGGATCGTTCTCTCCGATTGTCCATCGGTTTGTGGATGGAAAGTTGTACTAAAGTGTAACTTAGTTCCCAAAGCTTCTTGTAAACTTTCCCAAAACCTGGAGGTAAACCTGGGATCTCTATCCGAAACTATCGAAATTGGAATCCCATGAAGTCTGATTATCTCATCTATATATTTCTTAGCCAACATATTCAACGAATCCAGCTGTCTAATTGGCAAGAAATGAGCAGACTTGGTTAGCCTATCCACAATCACCCATATTGCATAATGCTTCCTACTGGTTCTTGGCAATCCCATCAAGAAATCCATCGTGATATTTTTCCATTTCCATTCTGGAATCGACAAAGGTTTAAGCTTGCCTGAAGGTGCCTGGTGCTCAGCCTTAACTTGCTGACACACTAAGCATCTTTTAGCATATTCTACAACTTCTTTCTTCATCCCTTTCCACCAAAAATGCTCCTTCAAATCTCTATACATTCTCGTACTTCCTGGGTGCATTGCATAAGGCGCATTATGTGCCTCATCTAAAATTTCATCCTTTAACTCTTGCAAGTCTGGAATACATAATCTACTTCCTACCACCATTAATCCATCCTCTCTTACCTCTATCTCGAAGTGTTTACAACTCTTTATCTCTTCTCTGAGCTTACCCAAGTACTCATCCTGTTTTTGCAATTCCTTAATCTTTACATTCAATACTGGCCTTACTCGAAAGTTTACCAATATACAATCTGATTCAGCTTGTGTCAATGTCACCCTAAGTTTGGCTAATTCCTTCAGCAAAGGAAAATACACTGTCTCCATATGTGCTATAGTCGATTTTTTACTCAGTGCATCCGCTACTACATTTGCTTTTCCTGGGTGATAATCAATCATCAAATCATAGTCTTTTAACAGTTCTAACCATCTTCTCTGTCTCAAGTTCAATTCCTTTTGGCTCAGTAAATACTTAAGGCTCTTGTGATCTGTATACACCTTGGTGGTGACTCCATATAAATAGTGTCTCCAAATTTTCAACGCAAAAATTATGGCAGCTAACTCTAAGTCATGCATAAGATAATTCATCTCATAGGGTTTTAATTGCCTCGAAGTATAAGCAATCACCTTATCTCCTTGCATTAGCATACAACCTAATCCCTTCCTCGAGGCATCACTATAGACTGTGTATCCATCATCACCTGAAGGCAAAGTCAAAATCGGTGCACTCATCAATCGATACTTAAGTTCCTCAAAACTTTTCTAACATTCATCTGTCCATACAAATTTATGATTTTTCCTTGTCAATTTGGTAAGTGGAGCAGCTATCATGGAAAAGCCCTCCACAAACCTCCTGTAATACCCAGCTAAACCTAAGAAACTTCTCACTTCTGCCAGGTTCTTAGGTGTTTCCCACTTCACTACAGCTTCTATTTTTCTTGAATCTATATGAACCCCGTGCTCTAAAATCACATACCCAAGAAACACAACTTCCCTTAGCCAGAATTCACATTTGTCGAATTTGGCATACAACTCGTTCTTCCTTAAAGTCTCCAGAGCAATCCCCAAATGTTCCTCATGCTCCTTGTCACTTTTAGAATAGACCAATATATCATCCATGAAAACAATGATAAATCGATCTAAAAAGGACTTAAAGACTCAATTCATCAAGTCCATGAAAGCTGTAGGTGCATTCGTTAATCCAAAAGGCATTACCAAGAACTCAAAGTGACCGTATCGAGTCCTAAAGGCAGTTTTCGACACATCTGACTCCTTTATTCTCAACTGGTGGTAATCCGATCTCAAGTATATCTTGGAAAAGACTCTTGCCCCTTGCAACTGATCAAACAAATCATCGATGCGAGGGAGCGGATATCGGTTCTTAATAGTGGCATGATTAAGCTTCCTGTAATCCACACACATTCTCAGTGATCCATCTTTCTTCTTTACAAAAAGGACCAGAGCTCCCCAAGGTGAAGAGCTCGGCCTTATGTACCCTTTTGCCAATAAATCTTCTAGCTGCTCCTTAAGCTCCTTCAATTCCGCCGGAGCCATTCTAAAAGGCGGAATTGATATTGGCATTGTGCCCGAAAGAAGGTCAATGGGAAATTCAATTTTCCTAGGTGGTGGTAGTCCTGGTAATTCCTCGGGAAAGACGTCTAGGAATTCCATGACCACAGGTATTTCTTCTAACTTCCCTCCATCTGCCTTTGTATCTACCACGTAGGCCAAATGTTGGACCCGAGTGGATGAACCCACCACTTGAGATCCAGTGCGGGTGGATGAACCCCTGACTTGATGCCCATTAATCGGTATTGTTAAGCTTTGGTTGCGATTGACCTGCAACCTCACGATTTTAGCGTTTAAGCGCCGCCTCTTACCATTAAGCCAACTTAGCTCAATGGTAAGAGGCGGCGTTAAACGCCATTAAACCATGAGGTTGCGAGGTCTAATCGCAACCAAAGCAAACAATTGATTAATGGAAATGTTAATGGGTTCATCCACCCGCACTGGATCTGAAATAATGGGTTCATCCACCGGTTTAACGATAAAGGTGTCTTTAATGTTGGGTGCGTGTTTTTGTATCACGAGGCTTGGATCCCGAACACGCGACCTGACCTTATGTTGGTGGGGCTTGGGTCCCCGATCCAACTTCGAGATTGTCCTCTTTATCCAGGATTCGAACCCCTGACCTCAAGGTTTTGTTGCTATCTAGCAGCACGCCTCTCACCATTGAGCCAAAATGTTGGATCTGGGTGGATGAACCCACCAATTTCAAATCCAGTGCGGGTGGATGAACCCACCAACTTGATGCCCATTAATCAATATTATGCGCTTTGGTTGTGATTAGACCTTACCATTGAGCCAACTTAGCTCAATGGTAAGCGTTTAGTGTTTAAACGCTCTTACCATTGAGGCTTGCAGCTCAATGGCAACCAAAGCGACATTACCGATTAATGGGTATCTGATAATGGGTTCATCCACCCGCACTGGATCAACTGGTGGGTTCATCCACCCGGGTCCAACATTAAAAGGCGCTTTTTAATATTGGGTCCGTGTTTTGTATCACGGGGCTTGGATCCCCCGGAGCACACGACCACAACCTTATGTTGGACTGGGGCTTGGGTCCCCCAATCCAACTCAGTATTGTCCTCTTTGGCCAGGATTTGAACCCCTGACCTCAAGGTTTTGTTGCTATCTAGCAGCACGCCTCTCACCATTGAGCCAAAATTAGCTCAATGGTAAGAGGCGTGCAGCTAGATTGCAACAAAACCTTGAGGTCTCAAGTTCGAGTACGAAAGAGGATAATACTGATTAAGGTTGTGGTCGAGTGCAAACTTGAAGTACTTGGCGGATCCAAGCCCCGGTATGTAAAACACGGGCCCAACATTAAAAGGCGCCTTTTAATGTTGGGTCCGTGTTTTGTATCACGGGGCTTGGATTCCTCGGAGCACGCGACCTCAACCTTATGTTGGACTGGGGCTTGGGTCCCCCAATCCAACTCAGTACTGTCCTCTTTGGCCAGGATTCGAACCCCTAACCTCAAGGCTCAATGGTGAGAGGCGTGCTGCTAGATAGCAACAAAAACTTGAGGTCAGGGGTTCGAATCCTGACCAAAAAGGACAATACTAATTAGTGTGTGGGTCGCGTGCAAACTTGAAGTACCCGGGGACCCAAGCTCGGTGAGTACGCAAAACACGTACCCAACATTAAAAAACTCAATGGTAAGAGGCGTGCTGCTAGATAGCAACAAAACCTTGAGGTCAGGGGTTCGAATCCTGGCCAAAGAGGACAATACTGAGTTGGATTGGGGGACCCAAGCCCCAGTCCAACATAAGGTTGTGGTCGAGTGCTTCGGGGGATCCAAGCCCCGTGATACAAAACACGGACCCAACATTAAAAGACACCTTTTAATGTTGAACCCCACAACCCACCCGTAGATATTTGGGGGTGATACCCCGGCGTGTGTTTGCGGGTGATACCGCGACATCCAACACAAATTGGTATTGTCCTCTTTGGTGAGATTGAACCCCGACCTCGAGTTTTGTTGCTATCTAGCACGCTCTTACCATCCCAATGGTAAGAGGCGTGCTGCTAGATAGCAACAAAACCTTGAGGTCAGGGGTTCGAATCCTGACCAAAGAGGACAATGCCAATTTGTGTTGGATGCTGCGGTATCACCTGCAAACACACACCGGGGTATCACCCCCAAATACCTACGGGTGGGGTGTGGGGTCCAACACCAAAAATACTTCACATCCTTTCCTCATCAATTTCTCTGCTACCAGAGCTGAAACTATTCTAATCGGACTCGCTTTTCTGTCCCCCTTAAATAGTACCCTCTTGCCATGGCCAATTTCGAACTCGACGATCTTCTATTTACAATCCAAGTTGGCATTATATTTCTTCAATGTGTCCATCCCCAAAATCACATCTAAACCTCCCATTCTCAAAGGCATTAAATCCACTACTAACTGTTCTTCTCCAAGAAATATCTCACAGTCTTTATATACTTGACTAATAATAATACATTGGCCGATTGGAGTGCTCACCATCAAAGGAGAATCCAATGGGCTTAATTCTCTATTAGTGACAGTTTTACTCAAAGACACAAACGAATGGGTAGAACCTGGATCAATCAAAACAACAACATTTTCATCAAAGAGCTTAATCATATCAGTTACAACTTCTGGAACTGTCTTTGAATCTTCCCTTGTCATAGAAAATTGTTGGAACCCCTCCCTGGTGCGACACGTGTCCGACGTCCTGCGTGACATCTGAACGCGCATCCCACGAGGAAGGGATTCCTCACCAGTGAGAGAAACCTCGAATTGAACTTAAGTGCACGTCATCCAAATAAACCTTGATAAATTTACCCTAATTATCCTCCAGTAAAATTTGATCTGCTTAGGGCCCATAATTACTCCTATGCCTAAGCTAATCCAAAATCCCATGCCTTTAGGTCAAATGAAAATAGAAAACGCCTCAATCGGATCATTATATCTCACAAAACCGACAAACATTGGCCATAAAGTCCAACGATGACCCAACACTCTCATTTTACCAAAAAGGAATAGAAAATGTTACTAGTTAATCAATACTTCAAATTTCATGCAAATCGGAGGTCAAATGGATAAGAATCAAGGAAAATAAGAAAAGATATTATATTTGCTTTAAAATAAATTTATTTTACATTTTTATAACCTTTCACCCCAAGATCGAATTGCGAAGAGTTATTGTTTATTTCATGAAGAAAACAAAAGTCATTTCAATCATTAAAAGAAGTAAAGATTTGATTAAAGTTGTTGTTTAGCTAATTACCATATGAATAGTGAAAATGACCAAATGAATAGTAAAAAAATGACCAAATGAATAGTGATCAGAAATTTTCAAGTGCCCATAGCTTTTTCATCTTAAGTCAGAAATTAACCTATTTTATACCGTTTTAAAGATCTTGATAAGCTCTACAAACTTTAAGAAATACCTCTCACTCCAATTCTTACTCTAACATGCCCTAAAGCCCAAAGCAAGGTGGCTGCCCTTTTTTTTTTAAAAAATGGACAGCACCTCCCCTAAAAATGCTCTAGCCAAATTTTCAATTTCCTACCTAACTTCCACCTACACTGTTGGACCCCGAACCTTGAGTGACAATTTGATTTAGTAATATGAATGATCAAGTGGATGAGTTGATTTAATTAGAGTTGAAAAACAAGAATTAAAAAGAAAAAGTGTGAAAATTTGAAGAAATTAGAAAGTTTGACTTTCTGGAGGGAGAATGTTTGACTTTGAGAGTTGACTTTTGTTTGAGGCAAAATTTGATAAAATGATCTACATGAAACTTGTAGATTATGTTAAGAGCTTTTTGTAGACATAAAGTTTGCAATTTTTCGATATTGGGAGTAAAAGTTATGATCAGTCAAAGTTTATGTGTGATAGGGTTGACTTTTGACTTTAAGTATGGTTGAAACTTTGACTGAGAAATTTACCTAGTTAGAGATAAATTGAGCCTTGATGTTCTTCATGAAAATTGAAGGATTTGTTTTGATTTTTTTTTCGATATAAAGTATGGAATTTTTCGATCTCGGAATAATAAGTTATGATTTTTACAAGTTTATATTGTGGTTTTAGCATGATTATTAGAGGATAATATCTTTGACCGGAAAAAGGACTCCCGTAGGAATCGAATTGAGTTTTATGTCCTTCATAGAAGGTGTAGAGCTTTCTTCAAACTTTCTATAGAGACTAAGTTTGTCAAAATTGGAGTTCGGGATTGAGAGTTATGAATTTTGGAAGTTTTGTTTTTTTTTTTAAAAAATGGAAATGGAAAATGATTTATCCCCGTCGCTACGGCGACGCGTATCGCCATAGCGATGGCGAACGTTCAGCGCCGTCGTCGCTACGGTGACGCGCATCGCCGTAGCGATGGTGAGCATTTTGGCTCGCGTCGCTAGGGCGACGTCCGCGTCGCCGTAGTGACCGTGCCCTATCCTCGCCCTAATACGACGTCGTTTTGCTCCTTCAGTTTTCTTGCTTCCTCCTCCAATCCGACCTTTGTTCACTGTTTTGCTCATATCTTTTCCGTTCGACATCCGATTGAGTTGATTCTTGCAGCGTTGGATTTGTAAGACAATTCTCTACATTCTCATGGGAAATTTGTAATTTTATGAGATTAAATTAATGGTGATTAATTTAATCAAAGTGAGTCGGTAAATTTTCCGAATATAGTTCAGTGTTTTGTGAAATTTGGGATCTGTAGAGATTCGATTGAAGCGATTCTTGAGGCGAAATAAAGATAAGACAAGGGGCTACAAGTCATATGAAGAAATGAAAGGTCAATATTGCCCTTAAGACCCTCAAATTATGAATGGAAGTTCAAATCCGTGTGCAGTTTTTGGATTTGGAACATCTAAGAGTATATTGAGCATAACTTTTGATCTGGGAATCGAAATGAGACGATTCTTGTTTTGAATTAAACTAGAGACATAAGGCTACAATTGTTATGAAGACATCCAGTTTCAATTCTGGGATTAAGAATGTAAACTTTTGGACGGAAATAATCGTACATGGAAATGTGTTAGAATATGGATGTACCCGAACTGTTTTGCGTATAACTTTCTCGTTTTAGATCCGAATTGAGCGCGGTCAGTTGCGTTGGATTCGTATGATTGAGAGGAACATTTCTAAAGAAGGAAGTTTTGACAAATTCCTTCAAATTGATAGTGCGAATTAACCCGCAAGTGAGCATGACATAAAGTGACAATGGAGGGGCAATTGGGTCATTTGACCATCATTTAATGAAACACATGGAGAGATGTTGTTTTTGGCTTAATAAAGCCACGAAAATGGTCTGGAATTTCATAAAAAAGAAGAAGAAAATAACAAGAAAGAAGAGAAAGAAGAAGAGAGGAGAATTCGCTTATGGTGAAGGAAGAGGGAGAAAGGTAAGTTTTGATTTTTTCTACTTGATTCTTCAAGCTTTTGGGACTTTTCCAAGAAGGAAAAGAATGGAGAATGATGAGAGCTTCCTAAGGAACCAAGAAACTTTGAATTTGGAGGAGAAATGAGGTAAGAGAAAATTTTCAATTTTGAGATTTTGTTGAATTTTTGATTGAAAAATATAGATAATGTTATGGGTTTGTGATGTATGAAGTTGATTTTGAAATATATGCTTTAGTTTGGGTTTAATTTTTGGATGGAAAATTGATTAAAGTTTAGGCTTAATTTTGTGAGGAGGAATTTTGTGATATTTTGGTATAGAATTATAGATAATGATATGGGTTAGTGAAATATGAATTCAATTTGAAGAATTTGTGAATTATGATATTGATTTTAGATAAATTGGTTTAGGCCAATTTTGAAAATTGGGGATTTTCAAAATTGGAGATTGAAATAGCTTGAATTTATATGGAATTGGTGTTTTCTAAGTTTAATTTGAGTAAGTAAGTGATTTATGATATTGAATTTGACTAATTCGGTTTAGGTCAAATTTGGAATTTGGGAATGTTAAAATTCTTGCTTTAGATAGCTTGGTAAAGTGATGAATTTGGGTTCCTTATAGTTAATTTTGAGATTATACAAATTTATGATGTGAAATTTGGGTGATTATGGCTTAGGTCAATTTTAGTTGAGAGAAGGAAAGAAGAAGGATCAAATTGGAGCTTGGGACAAGTTCACAGTATCGATTCGAAGTGGGTAGTATATTTATTTATTGAATTTTAAGCTAAGCATATGAATTTGAAAATGCAAGAAGTAAATTTTGAGAAACAAATGTTTAGAAAAATGTTTGAAAAATATAGTTTTGTGAGTAAGTGAAATGTTTTGGAAGGTTTTAAGAAAATACAAGATCTATGAAAATCATGTTGTTGAATTATCGAACAATGTGAACAATATGCCTTGTAATAGAATCAGTTTGATTTATGATTTAAAGAAATTGTGCATACCTTGTTATGAATTTGCTTGATATGTGATTTAATTGATCTTTGTTAAATGCATTTATGTGAATATGCAAAATGTCATTGTGATGCGATATGATATGAAAGAATTTAGAAAGTCAAGATTATTGAAAAGTGCCTTGGGCAATGTGAATCTGCTTTTGATATGTGATTATGTGGGTTCGGTTAGGTCCTTTGGTGAGTCATTGTCTCTATTTGTATAGCTTTGGCCTGCTGCCATAAGGGCACGGACTCGATTCGGACTCCTTCATGGCTACACTGGACCGCCATGGAAAGTGTAGTACGTTCTATTCACTACGGCCGCACAGGACTTATCATGAGAATGTGCGACGCTTTTGTTTGGACCGAACCAAGCCATTTGATATGTTTTATATGTTTGATTTATGAATTTTATGATTTGTAATGTTATGTGTTTGCATTCACGTTTATGAAACATTTAAGAAAATGAGTTATGAAAAGGGTTTGAGAAAAAGATTGGAAAACTTGAAAAGTTTGAAAATGAGTTTTTGGAGAAAATCTTAAATGGGAAATATTTGAAAAGTTTGAAAAATAAAAGATTTTTTTTTCCGCTTATTGTTCAATTTATAAATATATTATCCACGAGCTTCCGAGCTCACCCCCCTTTCATCCCCATCTCCAGGTTTCGAGCAGGAGATCGGATGAAAGAATGTGAAGAGTTTTGGGTCCGTTTTTGCATCGTTAGTATTGTTATGTAAATATTGTGTTTTGGAATAGTTTGTAAATGGCTTGAATTGCCATTAAGTGATTATGATGTTTTTCAGAATGTATGAAGATTATGAATGAGAGTATGAAATTGTATATGATTTGGAAATTTGTATATGAAATTGTGTATAATTTTGGGATATATATATTGGAAATTGAGATGGCAAATTTAATTGAATGATGAATTTGGTATTGATTGATTTGAGAATTATGGAAGTTTTAGATGTTAGGTTTGCGTTTTGCTGGTGTTTGGATTTCCGGACGGGAGTGTCCGATGATTCTGAGGTCTATTGAGATTATAGAAGTGTTTATTTGCCTTTGCAGGAATTTTTGGTTTAGGATAAATGCAGCCGTTATGCTGCCGAAATTTCGTTATAAAATAAAGTGAAAATGAAGAAAAATAAGATTTAGATATATGAAAGATGGATTTATGAGATTGGTATAAATGTAAAGAAATTTGTTGTGATTTGAGTGGGATGATGAAATTGATAAATATTGCTTTGTATGGGTTTGAGTAAAAATGGTCATAAGAGATGGAATAGAAAAGAAAAGAAAAAAAATTATACCGGATTTTCGCATCGGATTAGTCTAAGGAATTCCAACGCAATTATGTTCATTCGATCATTTTCTTTGATTTTTGTGCTCGGATGTCGGATCTGTTCTACTTGATTTTGTTTCGCTTTGAAATCTATTCGTTAGGTTCGACATCTGAATTGATTTGTTTTGTTCTTAATTGATTCAATTCGACTTTGAAATCTGCTCGTTTAGTTCGTTTTATTATTGGTTTCGCATTTTGTTTTCGATCTGAAATGTTCGTTTCCATCCGATTCTGCGTCCTTCGTTCTGCTTTTCCGGTTGGGATCCGGTTCCCGGATCGGGTCCCAACATACACAAAAACACTTCAATCTTTTAGTTTTACGCAAACATCCAACAACCAGACCTCATCAACTCTAATGGCAACAATGCAAACTTAGGCATTCTAACCTAACTTCTAAACATCAACTCATTTCAAAAACATAAAGAAACTACAAGCTCATGCTTGCTTTTACAAACATACAATCATACATCCATACATGCATAGGAAACATATCCAATATACAATGAAAACTTCAAAACCTTAATATTTACATGAAATAAGCAAACACCATGCTTTAAAGAGCATTTCAGTTCGGATACATCAAGATTCCAAAAAAAGAACATTTACAAAAGCCAAAATGCTAGCCAAAACATTGTGTTTCAAAAGTACGACTTCAAAACAAAAGCATCGGAGTAATGCCTTATTCCCGATGCGACGACCCGATTTCTCGCTCAATACCGTGGAGGAGGAAGGGGGTGAGCACGACAGCTCCGTAATAACGAGTTAATAATTAAGCATAAGCTAAGGCATGCATCAACAATTTCATTTCAAGTCAACATTCAACAACGTCGGTTCTAATACAATAAAACATTTACAACAAAATCAACGAATGTCATATAATAACACAAAATCACATATCAGATGGTTTGAGTGATCCTAACAGATGCGTACTACACATGTCCGAATAGCGACCATGTAGTCAGGAATGAGAGGGAGTCCGATTTGAACTCCTATGCCACTAGCGGGCAAAGGGAGAAGCCTAAAAGACAAGTGCGCACTTGCTAACAGAGGGGATGACTACAAACCCAAGCAATCATACAAGTTCACTTTAGGCATTCATCCAAAATCACATACTCACATTTTTCTCATTTTAAATCAAGTTTCCAAACATTACAATAGTCATAAAGATTTGCCACAAATGGCCATTACAACTTGTCACTTTCACATAATCACCAAAGTCTCATATTCGGAACTTTGTTACTTGTCAAACAATTATACGAATCTTTACACATTATAGTTACATAAAAAGGCACATAATACATGTTTAAACTATCATAAATACCACTTCATTCAAACTTTGAAAATCATAGGAAACCATTTAAGAGATATTTAAGTAGCTCATTACTCAATTATTAAAAAGTTACCCACCTTGACTTCTTTGGCTTGGCAATTGATTAACTTGTCCTTCCTCAAGCTCCAAATGTCTTAATTGACTTTAATCAAAGCATAACAAGTCTAATTAATCAAAGAGCACAATGCTGGAAT
The DNA here is from genome assembly GCA_029891385.1 of Erythroxylum novogranatense. Taxonomy (NCBI): domain Eukaryota; kingdom Viridiplantae; phylum Streptophyta; class Magnoliopsida; order Malpighiales; family Erythroxylaceae; genus Erythroxylum; species Erythroxylum novogranatense. The sequence goes on along the minus strand of CM057225.1, from coordinate 59,063,785 downwards.
TTTCAAGAATGTAAAAAAACTTGACTTTCAATCTACATAACCTCACCTAAACCTTTCCTATGCTATATTAACTCAAACTTCTCTCAATTTAATCCATTATTTTCGAAAATTCTCACCATTTAGCCATCCATGCATGCTGATTTTTTTTTCACTAAGCTCCCCTAATTTTTCTTCTTTCATTTTTCCTTCACAACACACTCTCCAAACCACCATTAGACAAACCCTAATAATAACACCATGAAATTTCAACTTCTTCTTCCCCTAGGACACCCACGACATCACCCTACTAGTTTATAATGATAGGAAACTCTTTCCTTTCTCATTTTTTCTTTAAAACCTCTTCCAATCATCCATTTAAAGCATGAAAAACAAAACTTTAACAAATCAATTCCTAAATTTCGAAAACCCTAATCCATACACAATCTGATTTTTTTCTCCTCCAACAACATCTCCTTCTAATCACTCTTCTAATCACCAATATGAAACAAGAAAGATAATATCCTAACCATAAAACCAAGAAGTTCGAATTTTCTCTTACCTTATAGTGACCCACGAAATCTTCTTTTTGCTTCTAAAGATGGAGAACCTCTTTCTCTTCCTTTCTTCTTACTTAATCCACTTGAATCCTCCTTAGAAACCCTACCTCCCTTCTTCTTCTTCTTCTTCTTTGATGGCCGACCTCTCCACTCTTCTTTCTCCTTTGAAATTTTCGAAACCTTCTCACCCTCCACCTCTCTTGTAACTTTCGGATGGCTTAGCAAATAACCTAGGTTTTTGCTTCTTTCTCACTTATTTCCTAAGCTAAAAACGACATCACTTGGCTCCCTCCCTTGAAATTTTCGTTAGCCACCTTTCAAGCCTTAAGAAACTTCCTAATCCTTCCATTAACCTAACTCTTTAACTTAAACCCTAAGCCCAAATCTTCAAGCCCATGTAGTTTCCCTCCTTATAACCTTTCCCAAATTTTCATTTTCCCTCCTTCCAACTTAAATTTTCGTGGGCTCCCTCTTAAAAGTCCACTTGCTTCCTTTCTTTTTCATTTACTTCACCTTAAAAACCCTAGCCCACTTATTTGCTTTCCCCCTCATTGAAAAGACATGCCAAAGGGCTAAAAGCCCTCTTAAGTAACCTAAAGCCTTAAAACCTTATAAACACTTCCTAATTTATCCTAACACTATTTTATGGCCTCATTACCATTTTCTTATTCTTTTAAAATCTAACACCAAAATTAAAATTCTAATTTAACTAAATTCCTTCAATTAATAATTATTGCACTAAAATCCCAAATTATTCTAACCAATAGGAAATCTAATAAAACCCTAATTTTATACAAACCAAAAGGCAATTTAAATTACAAACCTATTTAATAGGGAAAAAGGAATCGGGGTCTAACATTTCTCCCCCCGTTAAAAGAATCTCGTCCTCGAAATTCTTACCTGAATCAAAGAAGAGCTGAGGGTACTTCTCATTCATAGCTTCCACTGGCTCCCACGTGGCCTCTTCCACCGAATGGTTCCTCCATAACACTTTTACTAACTGTACTGTTTTATTCCTGAGAACCTTTTCTTTTGTATCTAAAATTTGCACTGGAAGCTCTTCATAACTCAAATCCTCACTCAATTGAACTTCATCAGCTTGAATGACATGGGAGGGATCTGATCGATATCTCCTCAGCATAGAAACATGAAAAACATCATGTATCTGAGATAACTCTGGAGGTAAAGCTAACTTGTAAGCCAACGGACCAATCCTCTCCAGTATCTCATAAGGTCCCACATACCTCGGACTCAGTTTACCCTTCTTGCCGAATCTCATAATCCCTTTCCACTAAGAAGTCTTAAGAAACACTTTATCGCCGACCTCATACTCCATCTCTTTTCTATGAGCATCCTCATAGCTCTTCATCCGATCCTGAGTTGCTTTTAATCTCTGCTTAATCAAATTGACCTTATCAACGGTCATCTGTATCAACTCTGGACCTAAAAGTCTCCTGTCTCCCTTTGCATCCCAACACACTGGAGTCCTACATTTCCTCCCATATAAAGCCTCATAAGGAGCCATCTAAATGCTCGAATGATATGAATTATTATATGCAAATTCTATCAAAGGCAAGTGTGCAGCCCATGCTCCACTAAAATCCATCACATAAGCCCTGAGCATTCCCTCTAGAGTCTGAATGGTCCTCTCAGACAGACCATCGGTCTGAGGATGGAAAGCAGTACTGAAAATCAACTTAGTGCCCATAGTCTCCTACAAACTGCCCCAAAATCTCGAAGTAAAGCGAGGATCCCTATCAGACACTATCGAATCTGGGATCCCATGCAATCTCACAACCTCGTCAATGTACTTCTTAGCTAGCACATGCAGAGGATCTGTCTGTCTGATTGCCAGAAAATGGGCTGATTTTGTCAATCTATCCACAATCACCCATATGGCATCATGTCTCCTACTAGTCCTAGGCAATCCCATCAGAAAATCCATAGTGACTCTCTGCCATTTCCACTCAGGAATGGATAATGGCCTCAATCGTTGAAGGTGCACGATGTTCACCTTGACCGCCGACACACGGACACTTGCTCACATACTCAGCCACATCTTTCTTCATACCTCTCCACCAGAAATGTTCTCTGAGATCCTTGTACATCCTGGTACTGCTTGGGTGCATAACATAAGGTGCATTGTGCGCCTCATCCAAAATCTCATCCTTTACCTCCTTGACATTTGGAATGCACAGCCTATTTCTGACTGTCAAGAGTCCATCATCACATAGCACCATATCATACTCTTTACCTCTCTGCACCTCTTCCCGCAGCTTACTCAACTCGGGATCCTGAACCTGCAACTCTTTCACTTTCTCTCTGAGGATCGGTCTTACCCTGAAAGTAGCAATCATGCAATCAGACTCTTCCTGCGTCAAACTGATCCTGAGCTTAGCCATCTCTTCCAATAGCGAAAGATAGACTTTCTGCACATATGCTATGGAAGACTTCCTGCTCAAGGCATCTGTAACTACATTTGCCTTACCCGGATGATACTCAATTAACAGGTCATAATCCTTGAGTAGCTCAATCCATCGCCTCTGTCTCAAATTCAGCTCCTTCTGACTCATCAGATATTTGAGACTCTTGTGATCTGTGAAGATCCTTGTCTGAACCCCATACAAATAATGTCTCCAGATCTTCAAAGCAAAGATCACTGCTGCTAACTCCAAATCATGGGTCGGATAATTCACCTCATAAGGCTTTAGCTGCCGTGAGGCATATGCCATCACCTTATCTTCCTGCATAAGCACACATCCCAACCCCTTTCTGGAAGCATCACTATACACAGAAAAACTCCCATCTCCTGTGGGCAAAGCTAGAAGTGGAGCACTAGTCAATCTGTTCTTCAGCTCCTCAAAACTTTTCTGGCATTCATCACTCCAGACAAATTTCTGATTTTTCCTTAACAACTTAGTCAAAGGAGCAGCGATCAAGGAAAATCCCTCCATAAATCTCCTATAGTAACCAGCTAAACCTAGAAAGCTCCTTACCTCTTTCATTGTCATCGGAGCGTGCCAATTTACTACAGCTTCAACTTTCTTTGGGTCTACATGCACCCCATTCTCAGAAATGATATGACCAAGAAAGACCACCTTACGCAGCCAAAATTCACATTTCGTGAATTTGGCATACAATTATCTCTCCCTCAGTCTCTGCAATACTATCCTCAAGTGCTCCTCATGATCTCCCTCACTTCTGGAATACACCAGAATGTCATCGATAAACACGATAACAAACTGATCCAAAAATTCCTTAAAGACCCTGTTCATCAAATCCATAAAAGCAGCAGGAGCATTGGTCAGTCCAAATGGCATAACCAAAAACTCATAATGGCTATACCGAGTCCGGAAGGCTGTTTTGCTCACATCAGACTCCTTAATCCTGAGTTGATGGTAGCCAGACCTGAGATCAATCTTGGAGAAGACCGTTGCTCCTTGCAGCTGATCAAACAAGTCATCTATTCGGGGCAATGGATACTTGTTTTTCACTGTCACCTTATTTAGCCTCCTATAGTCAATGCACATTCTCCAGGTTCCATCTTTCTTTCTAACCAACAAGACCGGCGCTCCCCAGGCTGAGAAACTCAGCCTAATGAAACCCTTCTCTAATAAATCCTCCAATTGCTCTTTTAGCTCCTTCAGCTCAGCTGGAGCCATCCTGTAAGGTGGAATCGAAATAGGAGCTGTCCCGGGAGCCAAATCAATGGCAAACTCAATCTCCCTCTCCGGTGGCAAACCAGGCAACTCCTCAGGAAACACTTCAGAAAATTCCCTCACAATGGGAATATCCTCCACCTTACTCTCCTTCACACTGGTATCCAGAACACACGCCAAGAAGGCTTCACAGCCTCTTCCCATCAGTCTATCAGCTAACAAAGCTGAAACAAGCCGTGGCGGTGTCAACTTTCTGTCTCCTTTGAAAACTACTTTCTGACCCTCACCCAGATCAAATTCCACTTCCTTTTTACCACAATCCAGCTTCGCCTTATACTTCTCCATCACGTCCATTCCGACGATCACATCTAACCCCTTCAGATCTAGAGGTAGTAGATCCACTACCAAACTAGATCCATCAATCACAAGCTCACAATCTCGAAAGATCCGGCTCACGATAACAGTCCTCCCTAATGGAGTACTAACAAACAGAAACTCATCAAAAAGAACTGACTGCATACCGGGCAATAACACACTCGCAGAGACAAAGGAATGGGTGGAACCAGAATCAAAGAGAATATAAACATCAGAATGAAAAAGCTGAGCCATACCAGTAACAACCTCCGGTGTGGCTGCAGCCTCCTCTCGAGTCATAGCAAACACCCGAGCCTGTGCTTGCCCTCTTGGTCTCCCTGGAGGAATGGGCTTCTTCATCGACCTGCACTGCCCACCTGTAAGCCGGTCCGTCCCCACTGTCTCCACTCTCCTCTCGAGCTGGATCGAGATCCCGCCTTAGGCCCACCGAGGACAGTCTCTAATTATGTGTCCCTTCTCTCCACACTTAAAGCAAGCACCTGATAATTTACGAAATTCACCTCGATGGGGGTTCCCACAATGCTCACATAGAGGGGTCAGGTTCCTGCTTCTCTCTGCTTTGCTGTTTCCTCCCACTAAGGAGGCTGACCGACTCGCTCTAAATTGCTCGCTCTGTGAGGGCACCTCTCGCCTCCCCGACTGCAAGACACGAAAACTCTTCTCACCCATGAAATTCGTCTGAACACTACCCCCTCTCCTAGGAAACTGCTCTCTGCCCTTTTTTTTCCTGCTCACCTCCTATCTAATATTCTCAGCTTTTTTACACTGGTGATCGCATCCATGTTGTTGATAATCAGAAAAGTTATGAATCACTACCTTCTCCCTGATTCCCAGGTGGAGGCCTCCTTCAAACTTCCTGCACTTGTCTTCTTCACTAGCCACCATATATGCTGCATACCGAGACAGTTGGGTGAATCTCAGCTCATACTCACTAACTGACAGCTCCCTCTGAGCCAAATTCATAAACTCTCTGGCCTTTTCTTACATATAAACCCGGGAGAAGTACTTTTTTCTGAATAATTCTCCAAAATCCCTCCATGACAACACGGGAGGTATAGCCTGACTCTGTGGCACCGACTCCCACCAGTGAAGAGCATTCCCCTGCAATAGACTCACTGCATACTCAAGCTTCTCCTCATCTGTGCATTTCATCTGCACCAGGACCCTCTCTGTTCTTTTCATCCAAGCTTCTGCTTCCTCAGGATTTGTGGTACCATGAAAGTCCACCGCTCCATACTTCCGTAACTTGTCATCTTGCCTTGAATCATTGAGCTGCACTCGAGCTGAGATCCCGCCCCATGGCTAAGATGAAAGCACAGGCAAAAGCTGGAAAACTGTGGATCCATCGCAGGCATAGCAGGAGGAGGAGGAGGTTGCTCCTCAGGTTGCACACTAGGTGCCTCTGAGCCAGGAGCTGAGTGTGTCCCCGCATCTTGTGGGACATGCGACTCATCTGTGCTCCCCTGACGAAAACTAGAGCGAGAAAGAGTTCCGCGGGATCTACGCCGAGGTGGCATATTTACTCCTTCAAAATAAAACCAGTGAAAAACTTTATTTCAAAAAGTATCGTGCAACACTCAAGTTACAATCATCTAAAATCATCATTTAGTCAAAATCACCATGTAGGCATGTAAAATCAATTGAAAACAATGCAAAAGAACACAAATCATGTAAGTTTAATAAAAATCATGAAAACCCTAAAGTTCTCCTTCTACCTGAATCTAAACCGAAAGCTCGATACCATAAGTGTTGGAACCCTCCACAGTGCGACACGTGTCCGACGTCTGCGTGACATCGAACGCGCATCCCACGAGGAAGGGATTCCTCACCAGTGAGAGAAACCTCGAATTGAACTTAAGTGCACGTCATCCGAATAAACCTTGATAAATTTACCCTAATTATCCTCCAGTAAAATTTGATCTTCTTAGGGCCCATAATTACTCCTATGCCTAAGCTAATCCAAAATCCCATGCCTCTAGGTCAAATGAAAACAGAAAACGCCTTAATCGGATCTTTATATTTCACAAAAGCGCGTAAAGACAAAGCAAACACACGTTGGCCATAAAGTCCAACGATGACCCGACACTCTCATTTTACCAAAAAGGAATAGAAAATGTTACTAGCTAATCAATACTTCAAATTTCATGCAAATCGGAGGTCAAATGGATAAGAATCAAGGAAAATAAGAAAAGATATTATATTTGCTTTAAAATAAATTTATTTTACATTTTTATAACCTTTCACCCCAAGATCGAATTGCGAAGAGTTATTGTTTATTTCATGAAGAAAACAAAAGTCATTTCAATCATTAAAAGAAGTAAAGATTTGATTAAAGTTGTTGTTTAGCTAATTACCATATGAATAGTGAAAATGACCAAATGAATAGTAAAAAAATGACCAAATGAATAGTGATCAGAAATTTTCAAGCGCCAATAACTTTTTCATCTTAAGTCGGAAATTAAACTATTTTATAACGTTTTAAAGATCTTGACAAGCTCTACAAACTTTAAGAAATACCTCTCACTCCAATTCTTACTCTAACATGCCCTAAAACCCAAAGCAAGGTGGCTGCCCATTTTTTTTTAAAAAATGGACAGCACCACCCCTAAAAATGCTCTAGCCAAATTTTCAATTTCCTACCTAACTTCCACCTACACAAAAACACTTCAATCTTCCAATTTTACGCAAACATCCAACAACCAAACCTCATCAACTCCAATGGCAACAACGCAAACTTAGGCATTGCAACGCAATTATGTTCATTCGATCGTTTTCTTTGATTTTTGTGCTCGGATGTCGGATCTGTTTTACTTGATTTCGTTTCGCTTTGAAATCTATTCGTTAGGTTCGATAGGACTTCGATTTGTTTTGTTACGAATTGATTCCGAATTCGACTTTCGAAATCTATTCGTTTAGTTCGTTTTCGCTATTGGCTTCCGCATTTTGTTTTCGATCCGAAATGTCCGTTTCCATCCGATTCCGCGTCCTTCGTTCTGCTTTTCCGGTTGGGATCCGGTTCCCGGATCGGGTCCCAACATACACAAAAACACTTCAATCTTCCAATTTTACGCAAACATCCAACAACCAGACCTCATCAACTCTAATGGCAACAACGCAAACTTAGGCATTCTAACCTAACTTCTAAACATCAACTCATTTCAAAAACATAAAGAAACTACAAGCTCATGCTTGCTTTTACAAACATACAATCATACATCCATACATGCTTAGGAAACATATCCAATATACAATGAAAACTTCAAAACCTTAATATTTACATGAAATAAGCAAACACCATGCTTTAAAGAGCATTTCAGTTCGGATACATCAAGATTCAAAAAAAAGAACGTTTACAAAAGCCAAAATACTAGCCAAAACATTGTGTTTCAAAAGTATGACTTCAAAACAAAAGCATCGGAGTAATGCCTTATTCCCGATGCGACGACCCGGTTTCTCGCTCAATACCTGTGGAGGGAGGAAGGGGGGGTGAGCACGACGGCTCCGTGGGTAACAGGTTAATAATTAAGCATAAGCTAAAGCATGCATCAACAATTTCATTTCAAGTCAACATTCAACAACGTCGGTTCTAATACAATAAAACATTTACAACAAAATCAACGAATGTCATATAATAACACAAAATCACATATCAGATGGTTTGAGTGATCCTAACAGGACGTACTACACATGTCCGACAAGCGACCATGTGTAGCCGTGAACAGAGGGGAGTCCGATTTCGGAACTCCTATGCCACTAGCGGGCAGGCGGGAGAAGCCTAAAAGACAAGTGCGCACTTGCTAACAGAGGGGATGACTACAAACCCAAGCAATCATACAAGTTCACTTTAGGCATTCATCCAAAATCACATACTCACATTTTTCTCATTTTAAATCAAGTTTCCAAACATTACAATAGTCATAAAGATTTGCCACAAATGGCCATTACAACTTGTCACTTTCACATAATCACCAAAGTCTCATATTCGGAACTTTGTTACTTGTCAAACAATTATACGAATCTTTACACATTATAGTTACATAAAAAGGCACATAATACATGTTTAAACTATCATAAATACCACTTCATTCAAACTTTGAAAATCATAGGAAACCATTTAAGAGATATTTAAGTAGCTCATTACTCAATTATTAAAAAGTTACCCACCTTGACTTCTTTGGCTTGGCAATTGATTAACTTGTCCTTCCTCAAGCTCCAAATGTCTTAATTGACCTTAATCAAAGCATAACAAGTCTAATTAATCAAAGAGCACAATGCTGGAATTTTCAAGAATGTAAAAAAACTTGACTTTCAATCTACATAACCTCACCTAAACCTTTCCTATACCATTCCTATGCTATACTAACTCAAACTTCTCTCAATTTAATCCATTATTTTCGAAAATTCTCAACCATTTAGCCATCCATGCATGCTGATTTTTTTTTCACTAAGCTCCCCTAATCTTTCTTCTTTCATTTTTCCTTCACAACACACTCTCCAAACCACCATTACACAAACCCTAATAATAACACCATGAAATTTCAACTTCTTCTTCCCCTAGGACACCCACGGCATCACCCTACTAGTTTATAATGATAGGAAACTCTTTCCTTTCTCATTTTTTCTCTAAAACCTCTTCCAATCATCCATTTAAAGCATGAAAAACAAAACTTTAACAAATCAATTCCTAAATTTCGAAAACCCTAATCCATACACAATCTGATTTTTTTCTCCTCCAACAACATCTCCTTCTAATCACTCTTCTAATCACCAATATGAAACAAGAAAGATAATATCCTAACCATAAAACCAAGAAGTTCGAATTTTCTCTTACCTTATAGTGACCCACGAAATCTTCTTTTTGCTTCTAAAGATGGAGAACCTCTTTCTCTTCCTTTTTTCTTACTTAATCCACTTGAATCCTCCTTAGAAACACTACCTCCCTTCTTCTTCTTCTTCTTCTTCTTCTTCTTCTTTGATGGCCGACCTCTCCACTCTTCTTTCTCCTTTGAAATTTTCGAAACCTTCTCACCCTCCACCTCTCTTGTAACTTTTGGATGACTAAGCAAATAACCTAGGTTTTTGCTTCTTTCTCACTTATTTCCTAAGCTAAAAATGACATCACTTGGCTCCCTCCCTTGAAATTTTCGTTAGCCACCTTTCAAGCCTTAAGAAACTTCCTAATCCTTCCATTAACCTAACTCTTTAACTTAAACCCTAAGCCCAAATCTTCAAGCCCATGTAGTTTCCCTCCTTATAACCTTTCCTAAATTTTCATTTTCCCTCCTTCCAACTTAAATTTTCGTGGGCTCCCTCTTAAAAGTCCACTTGCTTCCTTTCTTTTTCATTTACTTCACCTTAAAAACCCTAGCCCACTTATTTGCTTTCCCCCTCATTGAAAAGACATGCCAAAGGGCTAAAAGCCCTCTTAAGTAACCTAAAGCCTTAAAACCTTATAAACACTTCCTAATTTATCCTAACACTATTTTATGGCCTCATTACCATTTTCTTATTCTTTTAAAATCTAACACCAAAATTAAAATTCTAATTTAACTAAATTCCTTCAATTAATAATTATTGCACTAAAATCCCAAATTATTCTAACCAATAGGAAATCTAATAAAACCCTAATTTCATACTAACCAAAAGGCAATTTAAATTACAAACCTATTTAATAGGGTAAAAGGGATCGGGGTCTAACATTTATCCCCCCGTTAAAAGAATTTCGTCCTCGAAATTCTTACCTGAATCAAAGAAGAGCTGAGGGTACTTCTCCTGCATAGCTTCCACTGGCTCCCACGTGGCCTCTTCCACCGAATGGTTTCTCCATAACACTTTTACTAACTGTACTGTTTTATTCCTGAGAACCTTTTCTTTTGTATCTAAAATCTGCACTGGAAGCTCTTCATAACTCAAATCCTCACTCAATTGAACTTCATCAGCTTGAATGACATGGGAGGGATCTGATCGATATCTCCTCAGCATAGAAACATGAAAAACATCATGTATCTGAGATAACTCTGGAGGTAAAGCTAACTTTTAAGCCAACGAACCAATCCTCTCCAGTATCTCATAAGGTCCCACATACCTCGGACTCAGTTTACCCTTTTTGCCGAATCTCAGAATCCCTTTCCATGGAGAAGTCTTAAGAAACACTTTATCGCCGACCTCATACTCCATCTCTTTCCTATGAGCATCCTCATAGCTCTTCATCCGATCCTGAGTTGCTTTTAATCTCTGCTTAATCAAATTGACCTTATCAACGGTCATCTGTATCAACTCTGGACCTAAAAGTCTCCTGTCTCCCTCTGCATCCCAACACACTAGAGTCCTACATCTCCTCCCATATAGAGCCTCATAAGGAGCCATCTAAATGCTCGAATGATATGAATTATTATATGCAAATTCGATCAAAGGCAAGTGTTCATCCCATGCCCCACTAAAATATATCACGCAAGCCCTGAGCATTCCCTCTAGAGTCCGAATGGTCCTCTCAGACTGACCATCGGTCTGAGGATGGAAAGCAGTACTGAAACTCAACTTAGTGCCCATAGCCTCCTGCAAACTGCCCCAAAATCTCGAAGTAAAGCGAGGATCCCTATCAGACACTATCGAATCTGGGATCCCATGCAATCTCACAACCTCATCAATGTACTTCTTAGCTAGCACATGCAGAGGATCTGTCTGTCTGATTGCCAAAAAATGGGCTGATTTTGTCAATCTATCCACAATCACCCATATGGCATCATGCCTCCTACTAGTCCTAGGCAATCCCATCAGAAAATCCATAGTGACTCTCTGCCATTTCCACTCAGGAATGGATAATGGCCTCAAGCCTTTGAAGGTGCACGATGTTGACCTTGACTCGCCGACACACCAGACACTTGCTCACATACTCAGCCACATCTTTCTTCATACCTCTCCACCAGAAATGTTCTCTGAGATCCCTGTACATCCTTGTACTGCTTGGGTGCATAACATAAGGTGCATTGTGCGCCTCATCCAGAATCTCATCCTTTACCTCCTTGACATTTGGAATGCACAGCCTATTTCTGACTGTCAGGAGTCCATCATCACTTAGCACCATATCAGACTCTTTACCTCTCTGCACCTCTTCCCGCAGCTTACTCAACTCGGGATCCTGAACCTGCAACTCTTTTACTTTCTCTCTGAGGATCGGTCTTACCCTGAAAGTAGAAATCATGCAATCAGACTCTTCCTGCGTCAAACTGATCTTGAGCTTAGCCATCTCTTCCAATAGCGGCAGATAGACTGTCTGCACATATGCTATGGAAGACTTCCTGCTCAAGGCATCTGCAACTACATTTGCCTTACCCGAATGATACTCAATTAACAGGTCATAATCCTTGAGTAGCTCAATCCATCGCCTCTGTCTCAAATTCAGCTCCTTCTGACTCATCAGATATTTGAGACTCTTGTGATATGTGAAGATCCTTGTCTGAACCCCATACAAATAATGTCTCCAGATCTTCAAAGCAAAGATCACTGCTGTTAACTCCAAATCATGGGTCGGATAATTCACCTCATAAGGCTTTAGCTGCCGTGAGGCATATGTTATCACCTTATCTTCCTGCATAAGCACACATCCCAACCCCTTTCTGGAAGCATCACTATACACAAAAAAACTCCCATCTCCTGTGGGCAAAGCTAGAACTGGAGCACTAGTCAATCTGTGCTTCAGCTCCTCAAAACTTTTCTGGCATTCATCACTCCAGACAAATTTCTGATTTTTCCTTAACAATTTAGTCAAAGGAGCAGCGATCAAGGAAAATCCCTCCACAAATCTCCTATAGTAACCAGCTAAACCCAGAAAGCTCCTTACCTCTTTCATTGTCGTCGGAGCGTGCCAATTTACTACAGCTTCAACTTTCTTTGGGTATACATGCACCCCATTCTCAGAAACGATATGACCAAGAAAGACCACCTCACGCAGCCAAAATTCACATTTCGTGAATTTGGCATACAATTCTCTCTCCCTCAGTCTCTGCAATACTATCCTCAAGTGCTCCTCATGATCTCCCTCACTTCTGGAATACACCAGAATGTCATGGATAAACATGATAACAAACTGATCAAAAATTCCTTAAAGACCCTGTTCATCAAATCCAAAAAAGCAGCAGGAGCATTGGTCAGTCCAAATGGCATAACCAAAAACTCATAATGGCCATACCGAGTCTGGAAGGCTGTTTTGCTCACATCAGACTCCTTAATCCTGAGTTGATGGTAGCCAGACCTGAGATCAATCTTGGAGAAGACCGTTGCTCCTTGCAGCTGATCAAACAAGTCATCTATCCGGGGCAATGGATACTTGTTTTTCACTGTCACCTTATTTAACCTCCTATAGTCAATGCACATTCTCCAGGTTCCATCTTTCTTTCTAACAAACAAGACCGGCGCTCCCCAGGGTGAGAAACTCGGCCTAATGAATCCCTTCTCTAATAAATCCTCCAATTGCTCTTTTAGCTCCTTCAACTCAGCTGGAGCCATCCTGTAAGGTGGAATCGAAATAGGAGCTGTCCCGGGAGCCAAATCAATGGCAACCTTAATCTCCCTCTCCGGTGGAAAACCAGGCAACTCCTCAGGAAACACATCAGAAAATTCCCTCACAATGGGAATATCCTCCACCTTACTCTCCTTCACACTGGTATCCAGAACACACGCCAAGAAGGCTTCACAGCCTCTTCCCATCAGTCTATCAGCTAACAAAGCTGAAACAAGCCGTGGCGGTGTCAACTTTCTGTCTCCTCTGAAAACTACTTTCTGAGCCTCACCCAGATCAAATTCCACTTCCTTTTGACCACAATCCAGCTTCGCCTTATACTTTTCCATCACGTCCATTCCGACGATCACATCTAACCCCTTCAGATCTAGAGGTAGTAGATCCACTACCAAACTAGATCCATCAATCACAAGCTCACAATCTCGAAAGATCCGGCTCACGATAACAGTCCTCCCTAACGGAGTACTAACAAACAGAAACTCATCCAAAAGAACTGACTACATACCGGGCAATAACACACTCGCAGAGACAAAGGAATGGGTGGAACCAGAATCAAAGAGAATATAAACATCAGAATGAAAAAGCTGAGCCACACCAGTAACAACCTCCGGTGTGGCTGCAGCCTCCTCTCGAGTCATAGCAAACACCCGAGCATGTGCTTCCCCTCTCGGTCTCCCTGGAGGAATGGGCTTCTTCACTGACCCAGAATTGCCCACTCCAGAAACTGGTCTGGTCCCCACTGTCTCCACTCTCCTTTGAGCCTGTGACTGAGATCCTGCCCCTTGGGCCCACCGAGGACAGTCTCTAATTATGTTTCCCTTCTCTCCACACTTAAAGCAAGCACCTGACAATTTACGACATTCACCTCGATGGGGTTCCCACAATGCTCACATAGAGGGGTCGGGTTCCTGCTTCTCTCTGCTTTGCTATTTCCTCCCACTGAGGAGGCCTGCACTGACTCTGCTCTAAATTGCCTGCTCTGCTGAGGGGCACTACTGTCTCCCTGACTCTGCACACGAAAACTCTTATCACCCCTGAAAGTCGTCTGAACACTACCCCCTCTCCCAGGAAACTGCTCTCTGCCCTTTCTTTTCCTGCTCACCTCCTGTCTAATGTTCTCCAGTTTTTCTGCTTGGAGTGCCGCATCCACCAGCTGCTGATAATCAGAAAAGTTATGAATCACTACCTTCTCCCTGATTCCCAGGTGGAGGCCTCCTTTAAACTTCCTGCACTTGTCTTCTTCACTAGCCACCATATATCTTGCATCACGAGGGCAGTTGGGTGAATCTCGGCTCATACTCACTAATGACAACTCCTCAGGCCAAATTCATCAACTCTCTAGCCTTTTCTTGCATATAAACCCGGGAGAAGTACTTTTTCCTGAATAATTCTCCAAAATCCCTCCATGACAACACGGGAGGTATAGCGACGACTGTGGCACCGACTCCCACCGATGAAGAGCATTCCCTGCAATAGACTTCTCAGATACTCAAGCTTCTCCTCATCTGTGCATTTCATCTGCACTAGGACCCTCTCTGTTCTTTTCATCCAAGCTTCTGCTTCCTCAGGATTTGTGGTACCATGAAAGTCCACCGCTCCATACTTCCGTAACTTGTCATCTGCCCTTGAATCATTGGGCTGCTTGGAGCTGAGATCCTGTCCCATGGCTAAGGTGAAAGCCTGGGCAAAATCCTGGAAAAACTGTGGATCCATCGCAGGCATAGCAGGAGGAGGAGGAGGTTGCTCCTCAGGTTGCACACTAGGTGCCTCTGAGCCAGGAGCTGAGTGTGTCCCCGCATCTTGTGGGACATGCGACTCATCTGTGCTCCCCTGATGGAAACTAGAGCGAGAAAGAGTTCCGCGGGATCTACGCCGAGGTGGCATATTTACTCATTCAAAATAAAACCAGTGAAAAACTTTAATTCAAAAAGTATCGTGCAACACTCAATTACAATCATGTAAAATCATCATTTAGTCGAAATCACCATGTAGGCATGTAAAATCAATTTAAAACAATGCAAAAGAACATAAATCATGTAAGTTTAATAAAAATCATGAAAACCCTAAAGTTCTCCTTTTACCCGAATCTAAACCGAACGCTCTGATACCATAAGTGTTGGAACCCCTCCCTGGTGCGACACATGTCCGACGTCCTGCATGACATCTGAACGCGCATCCCACGAGAAAGGGATTCCTCACCAGTGAGAGAAACCTCGAATTGAACTTAAGTGCACGTCATCCGAATAAACCTTGATAAATTTACCCTAATTATCCTCCAGTAAAATTTGATCTGCTTAGGGCCCATAATTACTCCTATGCCTAAGCTAATCCAAAATCCCATGCCTCTAGGTCAAATGAAAACAGAAAACGCCTCAATCGGATCTTTATATCTCACAAAAACGTAATTTTGCACAAAACCGACACACATTGGCCATAAAGTCAAACGATGACCCGACACTCTAATTTTACCAAAAAGGAATAGAAAATGTTACTAGTTAATCAATACTTCAAATTTCATGCAAATCGGAGGTCAAATGGATAAGAATCAAGGAAAATAAGAAAAGATATTATATTTGCTTTAAAATCAATTTATTTTACATTTTTATAACCTTTCACCCCAAGATCGAATTGCGAAGAGTTATTGTTTATTTCATGAAGAAAACAAAAGTCATTTCAATCATTAAAAGAAGTAAAGATTTGATTAAAGTTGTTGTTTAGCTAATTACCATATGAATAGTGAAAATGACCAAATGAATAGTAAAAAAATGACCAAATGAATAGTGATCAGAAATTTTCAAGCGCCCATAACTTTTTCATCTTAAGTCGGAAATTAAACTATTTTATACCGTTTTAAAGATCTTGACAAGCTCTACAAACTTTAAGAAATACCTCTCACTCCAATTCTTACTCTAACATGCCCTAAAACCCAAAGCAAGGTGGCTGCCCATTTTTTTTAAAAAAATGGACAGCACCTCCCCTAAAAATGCTCTAGCCAAATTTTCAATTTCCTACCTAACTTCCACCTACACAAAAACACTTCAATTTTCCAATTTTACGTAAACATCCAACAACCAAACCTCATCAACTCTAATGGCAACAACGCAAACTTAGGCATTCTAACCTAACTTCTAAACGTCAACTCATTTCCAAAACATAAAGAAACTACAAGCTCATACTTGCTTTTACTAACATACAATCATACATCCATACATGCTTAGGAAACATATCCAATATACAATGAAAACTTCAAAACCTTAATATTTACATGAAATAAGCAAACACCATGCTTTAAAGAGCATTTCAGTTCAGATACATCAAGATTAAAAAAAAAAGAACGTTTACAAAAGCCAAAATGCTAGCCAAAACATTGTGTTTCAAAAGTATGACTTCAAAACAAAAGCATCGGAGTAATGCTTTATTCCGATCTGACGACACGGTTTCTCGCTCAATACCTGTGGAGGGAGGAAGGGGGGGTGAGCACGACGGCTCCGTGGGTAACAGGTTAATAATTAAGCATAAGCTAAAGCATGCATCAACAATTTCATTTCAAGTCAACATTCAACAACGTCAGTTCTAATACAATAAAACATTTACAACAAAATCAACGAATGTCATATAATAACACAAAATCACATATCAGATAGTTTGAGTGATCCTAACAGGACGTACTACACATGTCCGACAAGCGACTATGTGTAGCCGTGAACAGAGGGGAGTCCGATTTGAACTCTATGTCCTATGGTAGGCGGGAGAAGCCTAAAAGACAAGTGCGCACTTGCTAACAGAGGGGATCACTACAAACCCAAGAAATCATACAACTTCACTTTAGGCATTCATCCAAAATCATATACTCACATTTTTCTCATTTTAAATCAAGTTTCCAAACATTACAATAGTCATAAAGATTTGCCACAAATGGCCATTACAACTTGTCACTTTCACATAATCACCAAAGTCTCATATTCGGAACTTTGTTACTTGTCAAACAATTATACGAATCTTTACACATTATAGTTACATAAAAAAGCACATAATACATGTTTAAACTATCATAAATACCACTTCATTCAAACTTTGAAAATCATAGGAAACCATTTAAGAGATATTTAAGTAGCTCATTACTCAATTATTAAAAAGTTACCCACCTTGACTTCTTTGGCTTGGCAATTGATTAACTTGTCCTTCCTCAAGCTCCAAATGTCTTAATTGACCTTAATCAAAGCATAACAAGTCTAATTAGTCAAAGAGCACAATGCTGGAATTTTCAAGAATGTAAAAAAACTTGACTTTCAATCTACATAACCTCACCTAAACCTTTCCTATACCATTCCTATGCTATACTAACTCAAACTTCTCTCAATTTAATCCATTATTTTCGAAAATTCTCAACCATTTAGCCATCCATGCATGCTGATTTTTTTTTTCACTAAGCTCCCCTAATTTTTCTTCTTTCATTTTTCCTTCACAACACACTCTCCAAACCACCATTAGACAAACCCTAATAATAACACCATGAAATTTCAACTTCTTCTTCCCCTAGGACACCCACGGCATCACCCTACTAATTTATAATGATAGGAAACTCTTTCCTTTCTCATTTTTTCTCTAAAACCTCTTCCAATCATCCATTTAAAGCATGAAAAACAAAACTTTAACAAATCAATTCCTAAATTTCGAAAACCCTAATCCATACACAATCTGATTTTTTTCTCCTCCAACAACATCTCCTTCTAATCACTCTTCTAATCACCAATATGAAACAAGAAAGATAATATCCTAACCATAAAACCAAGAAGTTCGAATTTTCTCTTACCTTATAGTGACCCACGAAATCTTCTTTTTGCTTCTAAAGATGGAGAACCTCTTTCTCTTCCTTTCTTCTTACTTAATCCACTTGAATCCTCCTTAGAAACCCTACCTCCCTTCTTCTTCTTCTTCTTCTTTGATGGCCGACCTCTCCACTCTTCTTTCTCCTTTGAAATTTTCGAAACCTTCTCACCCTCCACCTCTCTTGTAACTTTCGGATGGCTAAGCAAATAACCTAGGTTTTTGCTTCTTTCTCACTTATTTCCTAAGCTAAAAACGACATCACTTGGCTCCCTCCCTTGAAATTTTCGTTAGCCACCTTTCAAGCCTTAAGAAACTTCCTAATCCTTCCATTAACCTAACTCTTTAACTTAAACCCTAAGCCCAAATCTTCAAGCCCATGTAGTTTCCCTCCTTATAACCTTTCCCAAATTTTCATTTTCCCTCCTTCCAACTTAAATTTTCGTGGGCTCCCTCTTAAAAGTCCACTTGCTTCCTTTCTTTTTCATTTACTTCACCTTAAAAACCCTAGTCCACTTATTTGCTTTCCCCCTCATTGAAAAGACATGCCAAAGGGCTAAAAGCCCTCTTAAGTAACCTAAAGCCTTAAAACCTTATAAACACTTCCTAATTTATCCTAACACTATTTTATAGCCTCATTACCATTTTCTTATTCTTTTAAAATCTAACACCAAAATTAAAATTCTAATTTAACTAAATTCCTTCAATTAATAATTATTGCACTAAAATCCCAAATTATTCTAACCAACAGGAAATCTAATAAAACCTTAATTTCATACTAACCAAAAGACAATTTAAATTACAAACCTATTTAATAGGAAAAAAGGGATCGGGGTCTAACACAAATAGTCTGGCTGGGACTTGTCCCCTCGGTCTCCCGGAGGTTCATTTCTGGCAGCTTGAACTTCTCACGCCCACTTCATTCATCGTCTCTGTGCCCCACTGTCTCAACTCTCTTTGAAGCCTGCATCTAACTTCTCTCCTACCTTGGATCCTGAGGACACTCTCTTGCCATATGTCCTTTATCCCCACAATTGAAGCATGCTCTTGTGAATCGGTAGCATTCTCCCTTGTGGAACCTCCCACAGTGCTCACATTTAGGAATGGGCGGCTTATCCCCATGCCTCCAGCCGTTGAGGCTTGATGTGAGACAGTTCTCGTCTGTCGGGGCCTGCTTGCTCCACTACTCTTCTCCTCCGATTGTACAAGAAAGGTCCTGGCACTCCTCTCCGACATAGGAGCACCACCTCCCCTCTTAGACTGCTCTCTGCCTTTCCTCTTTTTGCTGACAACACTCTTTATATTTTCAATATTCTCCACCCTCAGTGCTGCTTCCACCAGTTGTTGAAAATCACAGAAGTTCTGCACCACAACTTTTTCCCTGATGGCCAGGTGCAGTCCTGATTCAAATCGTCGGCACTTAGCTGCTTCTCTCAGCATCAACTCTGTCGCATACCGGGATAATTGCGTAAACTGGCGCTCATACTCATTGATAGTCAACTCCCTCAGGGTGAGACTCAAGAATTCTCTTTGCTTCCACTGAATGTACACCTCAGACAGATACTTCTTCTTATATGCAGCGAGAAAGTCCTCCCATACCAGCACTGGCAGCTTTAACTGACTTCTCAGGACACCCTCCTACCAAGGCAGAGCATCCCCTTGTAACAGACTCGCAGCATACTCCACCTTCTCATCGACTTCACATTCCATCTGATTCAGTATTCTCTCTGTCTTTCGTAACTAAGTCTCAGCTTCCTCGGGATCAGTGGTTTCATAAAAATCCACTGCCCCGTACTTCCTCAGCTTATCGAACTGCTTCCCCTTCTTAACTGGGGCCGGAGCAGAAGATTGTGGCATCTGGCTCATGGCCTGAGCGAAGGCCTGGGCAAATGCCTGAAACATCCTCGGATCCGCAGGAGAAAGCACTTGCTCCTGCGGAAGAGGAGACTCCCGCGACTGTGACCGAGCGGGCTCACTACTTTGCCCGACAGAAACCTCAGCATTCACTGGGGCTACAGACTCATCAGTACTGTCCTCCCTTGGTGGAGAGTCAGATGCGACCGATCCTTGCATAACTCCTCGTGCCCTTCTACGAGGTGGCATTTCACTCCTTCAATAGAAACACTAAAGATTAGCTAACATTATTCTAAATCCTATTTCCTACATGTATGCACAATATGCATGTCAGTTAATACAATCAATCAATTTAACAATGCAAACAATTAAGCACATATCAAAACAATTCATCCTAACATGCACTCTAAGCCTAGGAATAAACCTAAGCTCTGATACCACAAGATGTTGGACCCCGTTTCTGAAGCCCAACTATCAAACCGTAGACGAAAACATAAGCAGACTTCCAAGCTCTATAACCCTAATCGATAAATAGAAAAATTTCCATTTGCATGACATACAAGCCACAAAGACGAGCCTACATAACGAAATCACAAAATCACAATGGACTTCTTCATAATGGTAGCTCTTAGTCTCTAGTTCATTTAGAAACAAGAACCACCTCAATCGGAGCCCTATGGCTTAAGATATGCTTAAGAAATCGAAGTAGGTTCATGGCCCAATCATGCTCTCCAAACCTACCCACCGCTTACTTTTCTTCAAACTTTCTGAATTTAAATCCAATGGATAAAAATTTTTATTTAGAGGTATTAAAACGTGTTATAAATCTAACGCCTCAAGAATCACCTCAATCGAAGGTCGGACGAAGGAGTTATAGCCAAACGAATCCGATATGTTCATATCCTGATTTCTACTGAACATACTTTGGAGAAAACGTCATAACTCTCACTATAGATGTCTGATTGACTTTTTTCTTATACGGTTAGAAAGTAAACATCTAGGGCTACAACTTTTATGAAGACCAAAATTTGAAATTCTGTCTTTATGTGGATCTAATTACACAGACTGTGTGAAATCACACAGTCAGGCCGTGCAACCTTCGGTTGAAATGTGTCTCCTGCGCCCAGATTTACACGGCCCGTGTAAATCTACACGGGCAGACCGTGTAACTTTCGGGTGAAATAAATTTTTCACCCCCCGAGCCCCCTTCAAAGGTTCCTAAACCCCTTCCTAACATTCCCTTACCTCAAACCCTTTTCCAACCCCACGAAAACCACTAACCTTTCAAATGCAACCCAACCTTATAACCATTCAATTACTAATCTAACACAATCAACAATTGGAATTTCTCAACACTTATAATAAACACAATCATCATATTCAAACTTTGATTAATACACAATCATGCAAAAAGGAAACCTTTCAAGGTCTCATTTCCCTTCCAAATCAACAGAAGTTTATACAAAGCTTTCATTTATAGCTTCAATTACATATTGACATTTCATCAATGTTTTAACACAATTACAAAATACATGTGATGCTTAATGTTCAATATGCTACCAAAGCTATCCAAAATCCAACTACTAACTTAATACAAAAGCTAACTCTCTCGCAATTGATCCAAATGCCTTACAAGGATTTATCAGTCTTCTTGGTCTGCACCTGAAGAGGGGGGAAAAATGGGTTGAGCTTCACAGCTCAGTGGCTAAAATATTTATAGCCATTGGCATTGAACCACACAGTCAACCAGATTTCTATATATATACATACATTCATGTAGGCATATTCATCAACATGAAAATTTAACATTTGCAATTCACAATTCAATTCCAATTCCAGAATTCATAACATCATCACATAATACATATTTGAATGCAATTCAATCCAAAGCATAACTTAGCACATTAAGATGCAAATGCACAATCAAATGGCTAGAGGGTTCCATGAAACAAAACGGATAAACTGAGGTTTATACCGTAAACGAAACGAGTCCATATTTAGATCTCGTGGGCCCTGGCAAGCGGTAGGAGAAGGCTTTTACGTCAGCGTGCACGTGACTTATTTAAACGGTTCCTCTCGCCAAACCTGACCAAAATTTCATGCTTCAATTCAATTATTCATAAATTCATATTTTCATACTTTCCTTCTTTCCATTTAATCAAAATGCCATGACTTAAATTCAATGGCATGACAATCATTCTCACAATTCAATCATTCATATACAAAATTCCATGATTAAATTCAATGGCATGACAATCATATCAAAGATCAATGCATATCATGACATGAACACAACATAAAGCAAATTCCATCTCATAGAAATTCAAGCAATTCATTTAGTACATATTGCATACACAATACATTTGCTCATTACACAATAACCATAAATAAATTACCCACCTTGACAATCTTGGAAAAATCCAAAATCAATTGCCTCCTTCCACTTGCTCTTGGATAGGCTTTTGATTTCCTAAACATAAACAAAATTTCATGAATTTCAACTCAATTGGAAAATCCCCAATTTTCCATAGTCTTAATCAAATGCAATAAACCCTAATCAAACTCAAATCCAACCTACCCATGGCTCATATAGGTTAGAAATCACAACACATAACTTAAAAACCCAAAAATCCCAAGATTTCACCATCTTCTTCTTCCTCCACAAAATCCCTCTCTCTCTCTAGGTTTTCTCCATCCAACACAACACAACCTATTTTTTGAGTAAAGCAAGAAGGAAAGATGAAGAACTTACCTTAAAAGCCTTGATTCTTCCCTTCTTTCCAAAATTTTTCCTCCTTTTCCCTTGGATTTTTGAAATTTCCTTCTTCTTCTCTATTTCTCCCCCATTTCTCTCTCTTCTCCTCTTCCTCTTGGGTAGCCCACGACAATCTCCTCTTCTCCTCTTAATTTTTGTCTTTTTATTAACTCCTCTTCTTCCAAAATTACCCCCCACTTATTAGGACTTTCCAACTATGCCCTTAGTTAGTTTTTTAAGCTCTAACCACCACTTAACCCATTTAGTTCAATCCTAACTAAGCCTACTCTTCTTTCTAATTCCAATTCTAAATAATAATAAAAAATTAAACCAATAAATAAACATAATTAATCAATTAAGCAATTTAGAAAAATCAAGATCCAACAATTATTCTCCACAGAATCATAATCAAAGCATTATAAGCAAAAGACAATTGAGAAACCATCTAGGTTACTCACAGTAGCTTCCGCGCTAACGCCTGAAAGTCTCGGCAAAGTCGGTGGGCTGACGTTAGAAATGCGCCTTTGATTTGGCTTCAAAAATCCTTCAAACTCTTCAAGATTTCCTCAAAAACCCAAGCCTTTATCTCCTTCTCTTCTCCATCCCCTCCCACGGCACTCTTCCTTTTTTTATCACACAAAACAATCCTTTCATCTCCTTTTTATACCCTTAGTAAATGTGAAATGTCCATTTTGCCCTTTCCTTTAAGCCTTAAGTCTTATAAACTTAAGTTTCATGCCCAAATTGCCCTTATACAAATCCTTATAACTTTACTACTTCAATTCAGAAATTTAAACTCTTAGGGACTGAATTGTGTTAAGTCAGAATGACTTTACATAGAAATGATTTTGATGTATAACAAATATAGTAAGATCAAAAACAAGAAAAACAAAACAGTCACAGACGAAGTCCGAAGACAAACAAAGTTTGAATAAACAGACAAGGAGACAGACGAAGTTGCAAGACGTTAGTCAAACACAGACGAAGTTGATACAAGTCAAACACAGAATAAGTTTGTAAATCAACGCAGACGCAGACGCAAAGCAAAGCAGACGCAGACGCAGAGCAAAGCAGACGCAGACGCAGACGCAGACGCAAAGCAAAGCAGATGCAAAGCAAAGCAAAGCAGACACAGACGCAGACGCAAAGCAAAGCAGACGCAGACGCAGACGCAGAGCCTTGAGACTCGAGCCTTGAAAAGAAATGAGACGCAAGAGTCGATTCGAGTTAATTCTGAACTCAACTGATTAACCGTTTCTTTAAAGATTAAAGATTCAAGATTCAAAATCAAGAAGCGATTCTGGGCGAAGGCTATAAATACAAGTCGAAGTCGAAGGCTGCGAGTTAACTGTTTTGAGAAAAATTACACAAAGTGAAAAAGCGATTAAGTGTGAATTAGTGAACGCTATCTTCTTGTAACAAAGTGTTCAAATACTTTTACGAAAAGAAAGAGTTATGCAGATAGCTGCAGAGGCTAAGTGTGAAAGAATCTTGGTGTAGAGACACAAGAGGCTCGTGAAAGAATACTTGTAAAGTTTGAAGAGATAGTGAAATCTCATAAGAAACTCGAGGATCGGGCGTAGCCACGGTTTGGGGTGAGCCAGGATAAATTTGCGTGTCTACTACTCTCACTCTCTATCTCACTTTTAGTTTCAAAGTTGATCTTTATTTACTATTCATATACTTAGCATTGAAAAGTTTTGATCAATCAGGATTAATAAGAATTCTGTAAAGAATTTTTATTTCTAACAAGTAATTCGAGAAAGATATTCAAAAAGGGGAATACACAATTCAACCCCCCCTTCTTGTGCATTCTATTATCATTTTATAAGTGTTGTATTAACTTGTGATTCACTTCAATTGGTATCAGAGCTTGGTATCCAAGAATCACTTTGGCGAAGTGTGGATTAAAGATAATGGTGGAGTTACATGTATACATCACTGAAGGAGCCTCAATCACTAGACCTCCGGCATTCAATGGAGAAGACTACCATTACTGGAAAGATAGAATGCGATTATTCATCGAATCTACACATGTAGACCTTTGGGACGTAATAGAGAACGGGCCCTATATACCTGTAGATGACGAAGATAGTTCTATTCCACGAAGCAGATGGACGGCTGATCAGAAAGCAAGAATACAACTGAATTCAAAGGCAAAATTCTTCTTAACATGTGCCCTAAGCAGAAGCGAATACGACAAAGTGCATGGTTGCGACACTGCAAAAGAGACGTGGGACACATTGTCCATTGCTCATGAAGGCACTAGTCAAGTTAAAGAATCCAAGATAAGTATTCTTGTACATCAATATGAACTTTTCAGGATGGAAGATGAAGAATCTATTGATCAAATGTTTGGAAGATTTCAAACAATTGTCAATGGATTAAAAGCTCTTGGAAGGACTTACAATAACCAAGATCATGTTGAAAGATCCTAAGAAGTCTTCCTAAGAGATGGAGACCTAAAGTAGCTGCGGTCAAGAAGTAAAAGACTTGGCGTCTTTGAAGCTAGATGAGTTCTTTGGGATCCTGAAGATTCATGAAGTAGAACTCAATCTTTGAAGACAAGCCCAAGCGAGACAAGTCAATAAGATGAAGGCGGACGGAAGAATCATAAGACTCAAAGAAGGAGGAAGTCATCGAAGGCATTGAAGATTGAAGAATCAAGGATGATAACTCCAGTGAATCAATCGAGTCAAGTGATGAAGATGACGAATTATCTTTCATTTCCGAAAGATAAGGCGTATGTGGAAAAAGAAGCCGTAAGTAATCGGACATTCGGAAAGAATGGAAAAGATGAAGCCAAGCCGGAAAAGTCTTCTATCATTTGCTACGAGTGCAATCAGCCTAGACACTACAAGTCGTAATGCCTACTCTCGAAGAAACCTAAGAAGAGTAAAGAAGACAAGAAAAGCATGATGGCAACATGGGAGGATCTAGATTCATCTGAATCAGATACAGGCTCTGAGTCATCAGAACAAGCAAACATTTGCCTAATGGCTGAAGAAGATAGTGATGAGGAGGTAAAATCCGATTATGATAACTTGCATGATGCATATTCGAATTGTTAGAAGATTCTCATGCTATTTCAAACGAAGCAGTACAAGTGTTGAAGAAAAGTATCTGAAGAATATTAAACATCTTGAGAAAATAGAGAGAAAATATTTGCTTAAAAAAGGAGTTAGAAGTTAAAAGGAAACTTGTAGACAGATTAGATGAGATTAATCAGCTTAAGCTAAGGATCAAGAATCTATCAGCTGATCTAACTACTTTTACTGAGAGTACAAAGAAAATGAATGATATGCTAGGAAAATGTAGACATCCTAGTGATAAGATTGGTTTAGGGTTTTCTGGAAACAATACTCAGTCTTGTAATAAATTTGTCTCTCAAAAAGGAAGAAATAGGACAACACATTTTAATCAACGTCCGAGTAATATGCATTATAGATTACATCATGTTCATACTACTAACCATAAAGGACCGAAGAAAATTTGGGTACCAAGAAATAAAATAGTTTCTCCTGCAGATATCCTTCCTTGGAAGATACGACAAGCACCATTAGTATTTAGACAGTGGATGCTTGCGACACATGACGGGAAGAAGGTCTATGTTCCTAAACCTTGATATAAGAAGGAGGATCGGTAACTTTCGGAGACAACCAGCGAGGCAAAATCATTAGAATCGGGAAAATAGGTAAAGATTCCTTTGCATGCATAAATAATGTCTTGCTTGTTGATGGTCTAAAGAATAACTTGATTAGTGTGAGTCGGTTGTGTGATTACGGTTTCACAGTTACATTCAATCAAAATCTTTGTGAAGTCGAAACAAAGATGGGTCTATACTTTCTCTCGCCAAGAGAAGAAACAACCTTTACAAAATCAATTTAGAAGATTTTCAAAGTCAAAATATTTCATGTTTTCTATCTTACGAAGAAAAAGACTAATCTAGCATAAAAAGCTAGGTCATGTCTTTTGAAACATATTCAAAATTAGTAAAACATGATTTGGTAAGAGGTTTACCAAAATAAGTTTTGACAAAGAATTTTTACGTGAAATTGTTTGAAAGGAAAACAAGTTAAAACCTCTTTCTCTTCTAAAAGTTTTGTAACGTCTTCAAGACCTTTAGAACTATTACATATGGATTTATTTGGTCCTACAAGGACATTAAGTCTTAGCGAGAAAGAAATATGGATTTGTCATTGTTGATGACTTTACTCGATTTTGTTGGATATTATTTTATCACGCAAAGATGAGTCCTTTAAGTGCTTTAGAACTCTATCCGAAAGTTCTGAGCGAAAAGGAATGTCCATTGCTAGTATCGGGAGTGATCATGGTGGAGAGTTTGAAAATGAGAAGTTTAGAGTTTTACGTGAAGAGAATGAAATTTCCCACAACTTCTCGGCCCTAGAACTCCACAACAGAATGGAGTTGTTGAGAGAAAGAATAGGGCGATTCAAGAGATGGCAAGGACCATGCTATGTGAGACGAATCTTCCTAAGTATTTCAAGGAAGTGTGAACACATGCTATATTGATATTCGAGGATCTTGTGCGACCTATGTTGAAGAAAACTCCTTACGAGTTATGGAATGGAAGAAGACCAAGCATTTCATACTTTCATCCATTTGGGTGCAAATGTTCCATTCTGAATACGAAAGAGCTGTTGGATAAATTCGACTTAAAGACCTATCCAGGAATCTTTCTAGGCTACTCATCATCGTCTAAGGTTTTTCGAGTTTACAACTTGATTTCAAAGACTGTTGAAGAGACAATTCATGTCAAGTTTGATGATAGTTCTCAATCCCATAAGGAGGATGACATGGAGATTGAAGGTCCTTCAAAGAACCTAGATGATGCCTTAGAAACTCCCTCGTTAGACACTCATGAGGATAAGATTGAATATATTCCAAAAACTATAGAACTAAGACGAGATTGGAAGTATAAAAGTTCTCATCCAGAAGAGTTAATTATCGGTGAGACCTCAAAAGGATTTAGGACAAGGTCCAGATTCAGACGAGAAGCTAATGTAGCTTTTATCTCTGAAGTAGAACCTAAGAAGGTTGAGGAAGCTCTTCAAGACGAAGCTTGGGTGTTAGCCATGCAAGAAGAGCTGAACCAATTCATAAGGAATAACGTCTGGTCCTTAGTTCCAAAACCTCCTAAGAAATCCATTATTGGAACCAGATGGGTTTTCAAGAATAAGCTAGACGAATCAGGAAGAGTGAGTCGTAACAAGGCCAGATTAGTAGCACAAGGCTACAATCAGCAACAAGGAATAGACTACAACGAAACATATGTTCCAGTAGTGAGACTTGAAACTATAAGGATTTTGTTGGAATATGCAATTTGTCACGAAATAAAGTTGTTTCAGATGGATGTTAAGAGTGCATTTCTGAATGGCTTTATAGACAAAGAAGTCTATGTGAAACAACCTCTTGGCTTTGAAGATGTTAAAAATCCAGATCATGTCTATAGACTTCACAAAGCCTTATACGGCCTGAAGCAAGCTCCCAGAGCTTGGTATGATCGTCTGAGTACTTTCTTAATAGAAAATGGTTTCAGCAGAGGTCAAGTTGATAAGGCGCTCTTGTAAAAAGTTCTCGTAATGATTTTATCTTAAATCTGATTCGTTGATGATATCATATTTAGTGCGACTTCAAAAGGGTTATGCTTGAAGTTTGAGAGTCTAATGAAAGAGAATTTGAAATGAGTATGATGGGTGAATTAAAGTTCTTTCTTGGGTTGCAAATTAAGCGGACTAAAGAGAAGATCTTCATTCATCAACGAAGTATGTGAAAGAGCGTTGAATAAGTTTGACATGAATAATGTGAAGCCAATGGCAACTCCGATGCATCCTTCAAACCTTTTGTTTAAAGAGCGAACTTGGTAAGAAGGTGGATCAAACCCTATCTAGAGGATGATCGGTTCTTTATTGTATCTTACAACAAGTAGACCTGATATTTTGTTCGGTGTTTGCTTGTGTGCAAGATTCAAGCCGATCTAGAGAGTCTCATTTTTCTTTGTTAAAAGAATTTTGAGATATCTCGCAGTACTCTTGATCTTTGCTTAATGTTTGAGAAAGTTAAAGATTTGAGTTAATCGGATATTGTGATGCGGACTATCTAGGAGATAGAATCGAAAGAAAGAGCACAAGTGGAGGATGTCACTTTCTTGAGGAAATCTAGTCTCTGGTCAAGCAAGAGACAAAGCTCAATTGCTCTATCAACCGTTGAAGCAAAATACATATCCGCCGCGATTCTTTGTTCACGAGACAGCGTGGATCAAGTATCGACTTGAAGACTATTTAGTTAAGGAGGAGGAGATTCCAATTTATTGCGACAACACCGGTCTAATAAATCATCAAAGAATCAATTCAAAGACATTCGAGTAAAACATATAGAAGTCGACATCATTTCACGAGAGACTACGTTCGAGAGAAAGGTGGTGCTTCTAAAGTTCGTTGAAACAGAGCTTGATAGGCGGACATCTTCACTAAACCACCGAGTGAAGAACGTTTTGAGAAGATAAGACGCAATCTCAATATGGTGATGCTAAATGGCGATTAGGATAACGTGAGAAACTAACGGCATTATACGATGAGTTACTGTTGGTAACTTCTCTCACAAGGAAGATTTTGGAGGAAATATCGATAAACTCGAGGTTCTTAATGATTCGAGAACCCATCATCTATAACCTATAAGTAGACCGAGATGAGTTTATAGCGATCTTTTCATCATCTCCCGACGGTTCATTTCTACTTTACCAATTCTCTCAAAATCTTCTCACTCAAAAGTTTTTGAAGATAATCTTTCACTCTATACAATGGAAGCGACCATGGTTTATGGAAGACTTGTGGATTTTGAGTCACCGAGGAGAGACGGCATGGATGTAGAACCGAGATCACAAGAGCTGGTTGGAAGAACTTCTTTCGATTCGAGAATGCATGCCTATACTGGACGAGGTTTATGAGTTACGGAAAACGCCGTCTGGTAGAAGACACTATTGTATCCTCTGTGGATAGAATAACAATTATTGTTACAAAAGATTTGATAAGGAAGGTGGCGGTTGCCCATCGGTTGAGAGAAGCTGTCTACCAAGGCGGATGGATGTCCTCGATTGGAATGAAAGAAGAAGATGTCAAGAGGCGGCTCTATGGCACAAATGATTCGAGAGAGGAAGACATCAAATCGATTAGAAGGCTAGAGTTCTTCATGCAATCTATTCAATTGCATTCTTCCCGAGTTAGTTCGAGGCATTTGGTGACCACTCTGGGCGAACAATGTCATTCTTTCTTCTCAATCGAAATCTGTAGATCTACCCTTCTTAATCTTTCACTATATGGTTAATGGGTTAAAGGAAACTTCCAGTTATCCTTATGGTATGATTTTGACAAGGATTTTATAGAATCCATTAGATTCGCTCCGCACAAGGTATAAGGCAATTGTTGCGATGAAAAGCAAGATTGATGCTCACACGATTCAGCGAATGGGTCTTAGCACGATGAGACAAAGATCACGCGATTCTTCAAAGAAACTAAAAGCGAGGGGGGCGTATATTGAAGAAGACTCTGTCTCAAGTTCTCAATCGCTTTAAGTATCAAATCGCCATCGCCGAATTAAGGAGAGTCTAGGAAGACCTCTTATGAAATTGGCGAGTCCTCTTTTCAAGAAAATCAATCTCAGAGGGCAAAGCAAAGCGCACCAAAGAGACAAGGAGAAAGTCTCTTGAGCGAAGTTGTGAAGAAAGCCAAGCGATCTCCAAGGATCAGGACTCTGAGGCAACAGGAAGAAAAGATTGCCAGAGAACAAAGGCGAGAAGAAACTTCTAAATCTTGTGCAGCCAAAGCCACAAGATCCTTAGTCTCAGTGCAGGAGAGGATACGGCGGAAGATCTAAAGAGGCGAGAGGAAGAGAAAAGCAACAACTGTTAAAGGAAAATTTCCTGTGAAGAAATCAGCAAAACTAACTGAAGCAGAGAAAAAGACTAAGAAGGTTAGTCAAAAGAAGAGCATCTCAACTGCTGAGGATGTTAGTCCACAAAAAGATCGCTGACGTCTTGTTCAAGTTGAAACGAAGCCAGCATTTCTGATTCAAAGATACTCCCGTGGTCCAACAAGAAGAACCAGTGAATGAAAGCACGGTTCATGAGACACCTGACATTATATAGGAGGAACCAGCAGAAGAATGGCCGGTTCAAGAAACTTCTAAGGGAACACAACAAGAAGCAACCTCTGTGCAGATTTGGTCGATGATGAACCAAGGCGAAGGTATATAACTACCGAAGTTCTTAAGGAAATATAATTTGGAAATCAAATTGGTAGAAGTTATTACCAATCGAGCAATGCTATTATAATTGGTGTTGAACCAATGAAGAAAATAGTAGCTCTGGTGCAACCTATGGTGATTAATGGTATCACGTGGCAGTTACTAAATGAAAAAGAAAAGTCTTTTACGGTACCTTAAAACTTCTTGATCATTTGCCATATCCTCAAGGCGTCCACCTTGCCACCGTGTACTATGTTCCCAATCACAGAGAACACAGAGATAAAGGTTGTTCCAGACATTCAGCCAAGGCATACAAAAGATCTTTCAAAAGGAAAGTCAAAATTATTTCCTGAAGATAATGTTGATGATGATCTGTCCGCAGATCAGATTGCAAAAGAAGTGCGAAAAATTGATGAAGCATGCATTCTCGCACAAGATCTAAATCAAGTTTAGTATGACCATACAAATCGCACGGAAGACTGTCGAGGGGAAATATAAAACAGGAACATTCTTGAGTTCCTTGTTCATAGTTCTTCGTATTAGGCCTCATCTAGTACATTGTCTATAGAAACACAAGCTTTATCCTGCAAGGAAGGCGATTCTTGATCTTGCGGTTCCTTTTGATCTAAATCTTCCCGGCTTCTGACATTCATTCGTCCACCTACTTTGAGATTAATGAAGACTATACTCCATCTTCTGATGCCTATACTACTTCAATTCCTTTCGATCCTCCATCAGCAAAAGCAGATCAAGCCTCTTCGTCAGATGAAGTCAGTAGATTACGAGGTGAACTCAATGACATGAAGGAGACGGTGAATGATCTAAAGAAGATGATAGCAGAACTGCTGAAGAACCAGAATCGATAATCATTTTTGATTATAACAAATAGGGGGAGAGCAGGAAAAGAAGAAAATAATCAGAAGAGGAGAGGATGCTTAGATGAAGAAGGTGTGACCACAATGATTTAAGACAGGGAAGAAGATAAGTTTTTTCTTATTTTGCAACATCTGTAAATTTTGTTTTGTTTTGTTTTCTTTTCTTGTATGTAATTTGTTATATTCAAAAGGGGAGATTGCTAAGTCGAATGACTTTACATAGAAATGATTTTTATGTATAACAAATATAGTAAGATCAAAACAAGAAAAACAAAAGCGATCCATGATTTAAGTCAGAAGATGTATTTAAGTTTGAATAAAAGACAAGGAGGCAGAGACGAAGTTGCAAGGCGTCATCAAACATGCAAGTTGATACAAGTCAAACATGTATTTAAGTTTGTAAATCAACGCAGACGCAAAGCAAAGCAAAGCAGACGCAGACGCAAAGCAAAGCAGACGCAGACGCAGATGCAAAGCAAAGTAGACGCAGACGCAAAGCAAAGCAGACGTAGATGCAAAGCAAAGCAGACGCAAATGCAAAGCAAAGCAGACACAGATGCAGACGCAAAGCAAAGCAGACGCAGACGCAAAGCAGAGCAGACGCAGACGCAAAACAAAACAGATGCAGACGCAGACGCAAAGCGAAGCAGACGCAGACGCAAAGCGAAGCAGACGCAGACGCAGACACAGAAAAAAAACAGTCGCAATAGTCAGTTCGAGTTAGTTCGTAACTCTCGGTGATTAACTGTTTCTTTAAAGATTAAAGATTCAAGATTCAAGAATCAAGAAGCGATTCTTTAAGGCTATAAATACAAGTCAAGTCGAAGGCCGCAGAGTTAAATGCTTTTGAGAAAAATTACACAAAGTGAAAAGCGATTAAGTGTGAATTAGTGAACGCTATCTTCTTGTAACAAAGTGTTCAAATACTTTTACGAAAAGAAAGAGTTATGCAGATAGCTGCAGAGGCTAAGTGTGAAAGAATCTTGGTGTAGAGACACGAAGAGGCTCGTGAAAGAATACTTGTAAAGTTTGAAGATATAGTGAAATCTCAGAAGAAACTCTGAGGACTGGACGTAGCCCACGGTTTGGGGTGAACCAGGATAAATCTGCGTGTCTACTACTCTCACTCTCTATCTCACTTTTAGTTTCAAAGTTGATCTTTATTTACTATTCATATACTTAGCATTGAAAAGTTTTGATCAATCAGGATTAATAAGAATTCTGTAAAGAATTTTTATTTCTAACAAGTCATTCGAGAAAGATATTCAAAAAGGGGAATACACAATTCAACCCCCCCTTCTCGTGCATTCTATTATCATTTTATAAGTGTTGTATTAACTTGTGATTCACTTCAAATTGAAATTCAATTCCTTCAGATAATTTGCAGATCCATGTTTCTAGTTTATTTAGAAACAAACATTAACTTAATTGGATCACTACCAATCACGAATTTCTCATCAGACTGAACCCTGTTCAAAAAATATCCCATTCAAACACTTTCAATACAAAGTAACAGCCTTAACTTCAGAAAATCATTTCTTTCAATCCTGATATCGAAAAATATCAAACTCTAATGGGACAGAAAGCCGTCTACATGTTCTACAAGTCTCATGAAGATCAATGTCTCACATTTCAAATTCACACACTTTTATTATATCTTTCATGCTTATCAACTTCCATGTCAATCAATTTATTTACTTTGAATTTCATAAACCTCTCCAAATTTCAATGGCTCATGATAAAAGTAATTTCCTAAATCATGTCATTAATTTATAGTGTCAACTTGACAGTCATTTTCAGTACCGAAAATCTCATCGGTACCCACTTAGAAATTTTATGTAGAATACACATAATCACTCCAATTCAATCTTTCAAACACATAATTCACATTTTACACAAAAATTTACTCTTTTAGACACATATGCCGGGAAATGTCAAGAATGCATGTACTATCATGTGCATTTGCAAAAATTACCATTCATATCAATATAGAGGTTATTTATGCATGAATATGCCGAGATACCTGTACACACTCACAACCCGACCCAAATTTATTATTTTGTCCTTCCCATCGGTGATGGGATGTTACAGCATTAGTGTCATCAATTCCCTCAGGAGGCTCTTTGTAACATCCCATCACTGATGGGAAGGGTAAATTGGTCAATTGGGACAGGCTAGTAGTTTAGATTGCATAATTGATATGTACATACATTTGGCCTCTAATTTTATAAGAATGAGACATTTTGCACATGCACTTATATGTACATGCATTCATGACAATTTCCAGCATTTATTTGTGAATATGATGTGTTTTGTGAATTTCGGGAAAAATTTGTTTGAAAATTTGAATTGGAATGCTTTAGGAGTGGTTATCAATTGTTAGTGACTCTTAGAAATTTTTCTGAAAATTTTGAGAGTAAATGTTCGGATAGAAAATTTTTCGAGTGACGGACTGATTGATTTTATAGTACTGGAATAATTGTCCAATGGTAATGGGAAAAATTGACATTTGACTTTTAAGGAATAAAAGTGTGGAACCATTGGAATTTGAGAACAATTAGACTAGAAATGAAATTGAAAAGAGAAAGAGCTTAAGATTATTGAGGAAATGACATGTGGCATGTTTCTATTGATGGAGGTATATTTGATTTACCTTTAAATGCCTTAGGTTTTAAAACATGGCAGTAAACTTATCTCCTCTATCCTAGGGCATGTCCTCCTTCTCCTTCGATTGATTCTCGTTTCCTCCTTCCTACTCGATTCTTGTTTGTCCAATTCTTGCTTGCTTCTTCTCCTTGTGCGAAGCCAAGCTAAAACCCTTGAGAGGATGATGATTTGTGAGAGTTTAAAAGCTTACCATGGGTGTAGAGAGAGGTGAAAGGGTTAGTGGAATTTTCGTGAGTTCGAAGAGTTGGAAGCTTGATTTGGTAAGTAAATTGGTTTTATGTTTTTTATTGTTAGTTGAAATGCATTTATGATGTTTAATGAGAAAGATTGGGGTAGTTGTGTTAGTTATGATTGATTTTAGAGACAAAAAGGGTGAAAAATTAGTCAGAGAAGACGAACAGGAACCCGCACGTAGCGACGTGCCAACGCCTCGTCGCGACGAGCGGTTAATTACTCATCGCGACGTGTGTGAGGGCCTCGTCGCGACGAGTGGTTAAATCCTCATCGCGACGAGCGTGGTCAGACGTCGTGACGAGCGGTTAGACGTCGTGACGAGCGATTAGATGCTGCGTCAAGGCTGATTTTTTTCTGAACTGATTTATTTTAGTTTTTGGGTCATAACTAACAATGTAGACCTCCAATTGAAGTGATTTTTGATTCGTTATTAACTAGAGAAAGAGGTCTACAGTTCAGGCGAAGTAAGAAAGTTTGAATTCAGGTTTTTAAGATCTCAAATCTTGAAAGAAATTGAGTAGAGATTTCTAATTCAGCCTAATAAGTGTTTCATGATAATTGGAGCATAATTTTGAGACTGCTGAATTACATTCAATACTTTTGGAGTCTACAATGGGTGAATTTGATTAAATGAATAGTAATTTTGGCTTTGAGGTCGTTCTTGAAAATTTAAGGGTATTGTCTAAATATTATAGTGTATATAGAAGGAAAAGTTGGTTTCGAGACAAATGAAAATGAAATTTGGGAATTAGCTTCGGGAAGGTCACGAATATGCATCGTACATCTTTTATTTACGACATGTGCATCACTGAATTATTTTGATTGTGCATTTAGTAATGGGTAATTATTTGACTGTTATAGAGGCACCGTTGGAAATACATTCCACGGATGTTGGTGGGACTTCCAGGCAGTAGCTCGGAAGTTACAGATGAGTAACCTAGTTGGTTCCTCAATCTTTGATTGTTAAATGCTCTGTATTTGAAATTTTGTGGAGAATAGTGATGGATATATGTGAATGATTATGTCTGAACTCTCGGACCGAAGGTCCGACGGATTGAGTGTTTTTGACATTGAAGTGTAAATTGGTTATGAATGTGAAATGTTCATGCTTCAATGTGATAAATTGTGAATGTGTGGAATTGTGTAATTGAAAACGATATGACTGTTTTTGATAAATTGGATCTGATTGCATTGGGATAAATGAATTCCATGAACGATTAATTAATAACAGTTGTGACTGGAGCTACCACTGAGAGCTACAAGCTCGATTACTGGAAAAGAGCCTCGTGCTCGAAAGGGAATAGTGCATACCCAGAGGGCCCTCTTATCCCTAACACGCGTGAGAAGTAGTGCATACTCAGAGGGCTCTCCTACCCCGAAGACGCGTTTAACGTTTAATGAGCCCGAAAGGGACAGTTCAAAGCTATATGCTTAACACTTAATGAGCCCAAAAGTGACAGTTCAGAGCTATATGCTCAACACTTAATGAGCCCAAAAAGGGACAGTTTAGAGCTATATGCTCAACGCTTAAGGAGCCCGAAAAGGGACAATTCAGAACTATATGCTCAACGTGTAATTTGCTCGAAAAGAGACAGTTTAGAGCCACAGGCTCACTGATTAATGCGCCCAGATTGGGACAGTGCAGGCGCTCAGTCACAACAATGTAATAAAATGGGAAAATGTCATTTATTATGCATCTGATTGAATTGTGGATTGTGAATGAGGTTAATGCCTTATACTTGTGTGACAACTGCTATGTGATATTTCTGAATGTATTATTTCTGAATGTGTGGGTATCGTAATCTGTAAATTGGTCACAGCAAAGTAATACATGGAAATGTGTTACATAAGCATTGCATCAGTATTTGGTTAAATATCGGACTGGGTGAAAGGCGAACTGCCTCATACTTGTATGAAAATAACTATGTGGTGTTTCTGATTGTACTACTGTGTAGCTATGAATTGCTTAACTTTGCATGAGTTGAGTGAACCATCGATGATGGTTTCTCACTGAGTTCGCAAAACTGACCCAAAATTTGCATCTATTTTTCAGGATTTAAAGAGTACCCCGTTAGGCAAACTGGAGTATACCTACTGCATGCAATTCAGAGATTGAGGTCGGGATCAGTTCACGTCTGCATTAGTGTCATTCTATTCTTTTGTAAATTTGTATTTCCGCAAATTCCGCAGAATCGTGCCTTTTATTTCAGTAGGTCCCAATTGGTTAATGTCGTATTTGTAATGTGATCACTGAAAGCGTTCAGGCACAACTGTGGGCCCAATTTGGTTATAGATTTTTGTACATGAAATGGTTAAATACTGTTGAGTGTCTTTTTATGACTGAAATTGTGTTATGATCGAAAATGCTTTCGAATTAAAGCGGACCCAAATCGTTTACTGAATTCTGCGCATACCATTGGACAGAAAAATCAAAATGTCATATTGAGTTCTTGGACTGTAATTGAGTGCTCTAGCATACCACCCTCGTGAGGCACGGGCTCGGATATCACCCTCAATGTCGAGTTTGGGTCTTGCGGGAGTGGGATGCTACATTTGTGGTATCAAAGCCCAGAAGTAATATCTTATATGGGCCGTTTTTGAAATATGGGTCAAGTTACATGCATTTAAGTCATGTCACGGCAGACAGTGACAACTGATCCCCCAGTCTAGCATATGAGTCACATGCATGAGCATGTATCAAATGTTTAAGCGGTTAGAAATAGTGAGGAAAATGATGTATGTTAGAATGTGATAATTAGAAGTTGTGGATATCTTGGAATAAGAAAAAGTGTATGGTTCGATTTGACAAATGAAGATTAAGTGTATTGGTATTGGTGGATGTATTATGAAATACGACATCAGTGTTATTGATCGCGGCTCTGTCGATTCGATGTTACGATCGATCCTTGAAAACCGGTCAAATATAATAAATTCCAAGATGGCGGTATAGGTTGCTCGGGTCGTCTCACTTAATTGGAACCAAGTGAAAAAGGTCTAAGCTAGCCTAAATGTCAAAATTTTCAATCAAATTGATAAAATGGGAGTTTGGTATTTTGGTCAAAACTGATAAAGTAAGCAAAATTGGACAAAAAGTATAAAGAATATTTTTGGAATTTTGGAAATAATGCAATTAACAAAAATCAGATAGAAATCAAATTGATAAAATCCTCTTGAAAATGGACGCAGGCTATCACGGTCCAAAAATGATTTTTAGGGATAAAATCCACTAAGTTTCGAAAGATCAACCCTAAAGGACTCTTTAGGTCCAAAGATTTAACAAATGAACTCCATCATTTAAATCCTTGTTAAAAACCTTAGTGTGAAAATGGACAAGTAAATGCAATCGGTCAATTGGATAAAAACACGACAATCTTAATCAAACACAACTAGGCAGATGAAGACAAGAATGCAATATCCAACGACATATATGAAACTTCATATATTAAGCATCAAACATTCTACAAATCACTTTGTCCAAATCCCAACATAGTGTTCAGCACACGGTTAAACTATAACAATGCTAATCTAGCTATACAGATGAAACCTCTAACTCAGAGTCTACACAAGTATAACTAAACTTCAGACACTATATGATTACTCCCCTTTGAAGCTTCTGTGAACTCAAGCCATTGCTACATCTTCAAGAGGAAATGTGGCTTAGCTACGCATGGCTCTAGTCTGTCCCTCAACTACTGGAGATTGAGCGATACTCATATTGGCAGAAGATACTGACGGTGGCAATTTTGATTGCGATAGTTGACGATGATGAAAACGTGAAGATGATGGTGGAGTAAGGTTTCGTCTCTCTACTGCCTCCAGATATCTTTTTCAGTGTATGCGTATTCCAAGTCTCTCAGTATCTGAAGTCCCTTTGACCTAAAAATAGCAAGGTTTTTATATGGTGGGTGCGGGCCGGGTCAGAGCAGTGAGACAAACTTTTCATTTAAGGTCGGATATCCGCTCGTACGTCGCGATGTGTAAATGAAAATTCGTCGCGACGTGTAGAATTGTCTGCTCGTCGCGTCCTGCGGATTATCATACGTCGCGACGTGTGGAAGTGAAGTGCTCATCGCAACGTGTGGATTGATATTCATCGCGACGTGTGGATTAACCTCATGACTGTTGACTTTCTGATGTGTTGACTCATTTGCTCCTGCAATAAAATAATAACAATTTGCAGTATCAATTGTCCTCATGCAAATTATAGAAAAATTAGTATCAAATCATGACAATTTACTGGCAAATTGTGAATTAAAAGAGAACAGTATGAGGAACTAATTTAAGCACAAAAATCATCAATTAGGAGTCAACTAATGTATAAACAACTATAAAAAGGTAGCCAATTTATAATATAAACTTGGCTCAATCAAATTCCCCCACACTTAGACCTTTGTACTCCTGGGCAAAGTTTACAAGAGTCAAAAAGAATGCAAGAAGGAAAGAAAATATCTGCCATGCTCAAAACAATAAAAGGAAGTTGACGCAATTCATTTCTTGTAAATCACCACGTAAAAGTGAAAGAGTGCTAATAAAACAAACATTGAAAGAATTCAAGTACAAGAGATTGAACAAAAGAGAATCACTCGGGATATAGTGTATATGCTCATCTCACTTGTGTCTAGGGATATTTTTGCTCTCAGTCTGCTTAATCCATCTCCTACCATAAGCTTGTGTCA
Organism: Erythroxylum novogranatense; assembly: GCA_029891385.1. Taxonomy (NCBI): domain Eukaryota; kingdom Viridiplantae; phylum Streptophyta; class Magnoliopsida; order Malpighiales; family Erythroxylaceae; genus Erythroxylum; species Erythroxylum novogranatense. Next base: position 59,024,547 of record CM057225.1, on the reverse strand, counting down.
ATTCTATTTCTCCATCACAAAAACTATCATTTTGAAGATCAAGAGGACTTTTAGGGTTGTAATGTATGGTAGGCTAATTGAATGGATGAAGTGAAAGAAAGAAAGAATAGTATGAGCACATGCACTAAACGAGGAATTGATGTCAATAGTTTTCTGAAACTAAACGTATGCATAAACAGAATGCATAAATTTTTCTCTTTTTTATTATTTTATTTTGTTATTATTATTATTTTAATTGAAAAACACTTCTGTCCCCTTTTTGGAACATTTTTTTCAATAAGCAAAATAACTAATGACACATAAAAATATGAATGCAAATGCTCATAACAAGAAGGCTCAACGGGCTAGCAAGGGATAAATATGTAAGGGACTGTGTTTAGAAAAATGGGTTGAAGAAGGAACGCCTCTATCATATCAACAAAAATCTAGTCCATTAAGCTTCAAGTAAGAATTAAAACAAGTTCTAGAGGAGAATGAAATAAGCAGATGCACACAAAGATAAAAGAAAATTTTGGCTCAAATATCCTTCCAACAAGGGTACTATCTCTATGAACAATCTCAAGCCTCAAAAACTTAAAATGTCACTTTGTTAGCATGCTTCCATTCACTGTGTGTTGAAAACATGAAGAGCAAAATTTTGTCAATTCCAACTATCATTAAAAGAATAGAAGGTGTTTTCAAAAATTCAAGCATCATTTTGAAACTAGTAAAAACTTTGAAGACAACAGCCACAAAAAATCCAGTGCAGAAAATGTTTGATTGAATAGAAAAATGGAAAAATGAAGCACAAGTCATTCATGCATACATGTCACGTCACGGCGTCTTGGCGAGGCGACGTAAAGAACGTGGACGACGTCATGACGATGACATGGGTGACGTCGCAACGTATGAGAACTCGGAGGAATAGCTTCGCCGCGACGTGTGGTCGCTCGTCGCGACGAAGAGATGCAGATTGACAGAAAGATGTAAAATGCACCAAGTTTATCGACAGAATGCACCAATTGGCCAACAATTCATAATCATAATGTGTCAACAGTCATACAATATGAAAGATAAATGGGGAAATAGCTCCCCCACACTTAAAGCACCCATTGTCCTCAATGAAAATGTAGATGAAGGAAAAGATAAGAAGCACAAGGCACAAAAAGATGGAAGACGGAATGAAAGATTGATCATTAAATGGAATAAGTCAAGTACAAAAAGGACAACAGAAGGAATAAACTAAATACAGAAATAAAAGACAACATAAGAAAAGGAATACAAGAAAAGAAAAGAACTAAAAGACAAACTTAAGCCGAAGGATCATCAGCCGGCGGGTCCGAAGGGGCAGCCTGAGAAATGCTAGGGCCAGCTGAAGAATCCCGGAGTGCAGGAGGGATGGGCAATTGTAGGCGATCCGCAATTAGTGTGAACATCGAATGATAAAACTGGCGGTTAGTTGCCATCTGTGCCTCGATGCGTCGTAAGTCGTCATAAAGAAGGGCGACCGAGTCAGGAGGGGTGGAAGAGGAAGGTGGTAGACGGATAGGGTCGCGAGGTAGAGCCTCGGATGGAGGGAAAAGAAAAGAGGGAGCAGGGGAAGGGGGAAGAGGGGAAGAAGGAGCAGGGGTAGGGGAGGGAGAAGAAGGTGGGGAAGGGACAGGGGTGGGTAGGCGACGAGGTTGGCGAAGACGAATGTATTTAAAAGCAGGAGCAGGCTCGAAAGTGAGATCGGTCGGATGTTTCAGAACCCTATAGGCCCAGAACATGTCGGTGATGAGATGGGAAAATATGAGGGAATGGTTGATGTTGGTGGAGAGGGTGCATTGGCGAAGGGCGGAGGTGATGGCTAGAGCGAGGTCGATGGGCCGGCCGACCATTAACAGGTAGATGTAAAGAGCCTGCTCCTTGGGAACCATGGCAAGGTGGGAAGTGGGGAGGATGTTGTTACAGATAAAATGAAGCCACGGACGGGCTTCAGAGTGAAGGTTAGCACGGCGGATATAACGCTGAGCCCACCTGGGTTGATACCATTCGGTGCCCTCAGGACAGAGGGTACGAAGAACATCAGCCCACGGGTACTCATGGATGAGCTCCGAGTAGTGGCAACGGGGGGTAAGGGGAAGATGATAATGTTCCCTAATAGAGATAGCAGCAAAAGCACGGGGAATGGTAACACCACGAAACTCAATGCTGAAGGTGCCTGAGTAACGGGACTGGGTAGAGAACTGACGGACGAAGGTGAGGTTCCCAGAGGTGCGGGGTTGGGCAAGGTTTGAGAGGTTGAGTTGAAACAGTTGGCGGACGAAGAGGTTGTCGTGGGGGGTTAAAGGAAAGGGTTTTTCCTTGAGTATGGCTCTGGCCTCAATTTTGGCGGCCAGTGCAACATACTCCGGATCAACCGGAAGGGAAGAGGAATGAGTAGGAGAAGGTTGGTGGCACGAAGAATGTGATGGTTGAGGGGAGGGAGAATGAGCAGAGAACACTCCCAAAGAAGATGAGGAGGCAACGGGATGAGGGGAAACTGAAGGGTCAGAACAAAACTCGTCCAGCGAGTTGGAGGGAGAGGGGAGGACATGCGAAGGAGATTGGGGATGGTCGGCCCTGCTAACATTCTTTTTCCGAGGCATTATCCTGCACACAAAAAGAAACAAAACAGAAAAATCAATAAAGAGTTAAGCAAAAATTAGCTACCTCATCGCGACTTGTGAGTGGACGCCGCGACGAGGCAAAGTCCTCGACCAGACGTCGCGACGTGTGAATTGTAGACGTCGCGACGAGATAAGGTACTTCGTACGTCGCGACGAGGCAAAGCGTTCGTCGCGACGTATGGCGATTTTCTCCAGACGCATTGCGTTGCTCGTCGCGAGAACCCTAACTCGAAACTACTAACAAAGAAGACGAAAAATAGGAAAATGAGGAGCAATGGAACACTTACAGAAGTCTAAAACCTAAGGATGGAGATGGCGGAGACGGCAGGCACAACTGAACAACGGAGAGAGTCGAGAGAAGTCGAGAGCGGGGACGTGACGCACACCGCGGAAAACTTGACGTCGAGGTGATGATTTGGAATTGAACAATCACGAAAATAAAGGATACGCAAGGTTTGATTTCTACGAAACCTCTCGGAAACTTGTTCCGAGCAATCCCGATGATCAAAATAAAACCAAGAAAAGCGAACAACCAACACGCCACAATTGAGAAAACAATTGATAAGTGAAAGATGGTTCGAAAAGTAACAAGAACAAGAGAATAATGTTCTCTCTAAAGCCGACGGCACTCAAATAATATGATCTAAAAAGGTACTCTAAAACCCTAAAAGATAACTATTTATACCTAGGTCAAATAATAAAGGGTTGGGCTTAAAATAAATGGAAGCCCAAAATAAAACGAAATCCAAAAATTAAATAAATAGGTTTGATATCTTCTTGGGCTTAAGTGATGAATCATTAAATAGCCCAAGTCTTCGTGTTTTCAAGCTCCAAGTGTATCCGGTCCAAGGATTTGAGTTAAATGGATTATTTTGGGCTCAATTCTATTAAACTCTCCTCCAATAGGCTCGGAGTTCACTATCTTCTCAAGATCCTTACTCGCCACATCGGTCCCTCCTCCTCAAGAAGATTCGTCCTCGAATCGACAGTCGATTTGTAGGTGGTGTCATTCATCTTCTTTAACATCCGAACGGACTATCGCCTCGAATCTATAATAAAACACTAGACAAAGCATCAAGAGGGTTAGTGTCGAAACTAAACGCTCTCGTGTCTCTCCACTACTAGTGCTCTTTTCTCTTTCTTTTGCTCTTTTTCTCTCCCTCGAACTTTTCTCTCCGCACATCTCACCTTTTCCTCACTGTGCAGTCACTCTCCATTGGGCTAATCTTATTTTTCTTTTGGGCCTCTTTTCTCTCTTCACTTTTTTTATTCTCACTACCCAAACCCTCCTCATTTTTTTCTTGATTTGATCTGGTCCAAGTACAACTCACTAGGTGTCAAAGGTAGTAGAATGAAGTTCCTACCCTTAAACCTAAAGGAGTATCTATTGTTATACCCATCATGTGCTACCCTCTTGTCAAACTGCAAAGGCCTTCCCAATAGCAAATGTCCTGCCTCCATGGGTATCACATCACATAGCACCTCATCCTCATACCTCCCTACAGAAAATGGAACCAGTACTTGTCTAGTCACCTTCACACTCCCACTATCATTAAACCATCAAATAATATGGCTCGATGTTTGCTACATATCAAGCCCAATTTCTCCACCATAGTTTGACTAGCCCCATTAGTACAACTACCTCCATCTATGATCAAGTTACACATCTTTCCACCCACCAAACACCTTGAATGGAATAGGTTTTCTCTCTGATCCAGAATCTCATCTCTAACTCTAGCACTTAACACTCTCCTAACTACAAGTGCTTCTCCTGTGATGACTCTTTCCTCATATTCAACTTCATCATCACAAACACTATCACATGGCAAATCATCAATATCACTATCATCGTAATCAATAACCCCATTATCCTTCATATACATCACTTTTCTATTAGGGCATTGAGAAGCAATATGGCGAGACCAAACATTTAAAACATTTTATAGATGAATGTTTACTAGGAGTACCTTTTTGTTCAGATCCCCCGATTGATTGCTTAGGTGCTTCCTTGAAGTCCACCCCTTTATCCTTGGACTTCTCCTCCTTCTGGGGCCATTGTGAGTTCCATGAATAACTAGAACTTGCTCCATTCCTTGCGGCTACTCTAGCCTTAAGCTGTCTTTCCACCTTCATGGCCATGTTCACCATATCCTCAATCTCCAAATAATGATGTAACTCCACAACATTTGCTATCTCCCTATTTAATCCACTCAAGAACCTTGCCATGGTGGCCTCGGGATCCTCCACTATATTAGCACGAATCATAACAATCTCCATCTCCTTGTGGTAGTCCTCTACTGTCTTAGATCCTTGTGTGAGTCTTTGGAGCTTCTGGTGCATCTCCCTATAATGGTAAGACGACACAAATCTCTTCCTCATACACGCCTTCATTGCTGCCCAAGTAGTGATAGGTCTTTCTCCATTCCTCCTCCTAGAGGTCACTGTCGATCCCACCATATTAGTGCATAATCAGAATTCAACAGAAGAAGTTTTACCTTTTTCTCCTCCGAGAAATTATGACACTCAAGATCATATCAACCTTCCTTTCCCACTCCAACACGCCTCAACATCATTCCTTCCCTTGAATGCTGGAATCTGCATCTTGATGGATTTGAGGTCTCCATCTCGTCTGTCGAGGGGTTCTCCTCTCCGAGCTCTCCTAGGCATGTGTCCTTCATAGTCCTCCTCCTCTTCATCAAACTCCTCTTCCTCAGGCTCATACTGTGGTGGTTGCCGACGAGGTGGTGGAAGTCACGACGGATACTGCACGCCGCCTCGAGGGTTCTCGCGTCTTGTCTCGAGCTCATCCATTTGGTCCCTAACCTCATTTAAGGCTAGATTGAACCTCTCAAATTATTGTTGCATGGCTCTCAAAGTGAAAGCGATGTTTTCATCTCCCCCTTGGTTGTCATCATTACTGCCTCCCTGTGACATTGTAATTAAAATGATATACCTGCAAAACAAAGTTAGCGATAAACAACCTCACACACTCCCTCACGTGTTTCACTCAGGAATTTATCACTCCACTCATGTTTAAGTCACGACAATGACTCCCTCAAATAAGCTCACACACTCTTGCCTTTTACCACTCAAATTTCTCTCAAATCCAAGTTACAATCGTAACCAAGGCTTCATCCAATCAAAGTTTCCAATCAGAGCTCAAGTATCAAAACAACAAACCCCAATCAAGTAACAAGTATAAAAGATAAGATTTTTTTTCGATTTTTTTACTTTTTTTACATTGACTTTTTTTTCTCACGACTTTTTTTTTGCTAACTTTTTTTTTCTCCCTTCCTCTCCCCTTCTTCTTCTTCTGGGACGACTCTCACTCCTTTTTTTCAGTTTTTTTTTCGTTTTTTTTTTGCCTTTTTTTTTTGCTTTTTTTGCTCTTTTTTCCGCCTTTTTTGGCTTCTTTTTTTCAACAAATACTGAAAACCCTAACTAAAACAACAGTAAGGAAAATTGCAATCCTATACCAAAAGTTAATTCACACCTGAAGGAAAGATCTGACAATAGTTGGATGACGATGGGCGGCGGTTTCTTGATATTTGATGGAGTTGAATAAGAATCCTCCTCCAAACTAGCTCTGATACCAAATTGACGCACACCGCGAAAAACTTGACGTCGAGGTGATGATTTGGAATTGAACAATCACGAAAATAAAGGATACGCAAGGTTTGATTTCTACGACACCTCTCGGAAACTTGTTCCGAGCAATCCCGATGATCAAAATAAAACCAAGAAAAGTGAACAACCAACAAGCCACAATTGAGAAAACAATTGATAAGTGAAAGATGGTTCGAAAAGTAACAAGAACAAGAGAATAATGTTCTCTTTAAAGCCGACGGCACTCAAATAATATGATCTAAAAAGGTGCTCTAAAACCCTAAAAGATAACTATTTATACCTAGGTCAAATAATAAAGGGTTGGGCTTAAAATAAATGGAAGCCCAAAATAAAACGAAATCCAAAAATTAAATAAATAGGTTTGATATCTTCTTGGACTTAAGTGATGAATCATTAAATAGCCCAAGTCTTCGTGTTTTCAAGCTCCAAGTGTATCCGGTCCAAGGATTTGAGTTAAATGGATTATTTTGGGCTCAATTCCATTAAACTCTCCTCCAATAGGCTCGGAGTTCACCATCTTCTCAAGATCCTTACTCCTGCTCACATCAGGACGGTAGGCACAGAGTGGTAGAGAAGAAAAGATGATGGGGAAGAGAAGAAGAATAGACGGCGAGAGGAGGTGAACGGTCGCGACGTGAAAAGAAAAAAAGGGTTCTGAACAAACGAAAAGACCGCAGGACAGAAGGGGTAAGAAAGAAATTTCAAAGGTTGGCACGTCGCAGCGTAAGAATATGCCACGTCGCGACGTAAGTGCCAAAAGGAACGAGATACGTCGCGACGTGTGAATGAAAATACGTCGCAACGTAGATGTTAAAGAAAAATGAGGCACGTCGCGACGTATAAATTAAAATACGTCGCGACGCCTCTGCCCGAACAGAAAACACAAACTTGACTTAATCCAGAAATAATCAATCTCGCAGAAATCAACCCTTCCACCAGTGTCATGCTTCTTCAGAAAGATGTAAAGCTCACAAAGTGAAAGTAATTTATTATAACAATGAACAGAATCCTACCTAACTATAGCTAATCTACTAGTTGGGTCTCTCCCCCCACACTTAATCAAGATACTCATGCAACACAAAAGTTCACATCACTTCCAAGCAGGATGCATGAATATAATGAGAATGCAGGAAGAGAAACAACCTGGTCTCATGGTGGGTCCTGAAACTAGGGATGGTCATCCTGCTAAAATCCAAGCTTCATCCCAGCAGCTTGGCTCTTGTGCAACTCCATGTCCAACCCTCGACTTGAAGTTTCTTCTCCTATAAAATCAGCAGCAAGAAAATTCTCTCCGAGGAGATTGTCAGTAGACGATGTTAAGGTGTGTGCAAATTCATTACATACATCGTCAACAACTGTGTCAAGCATGTTCACTCCAAGCAGAGAATAATCCTCATGGGGGTGTTTCATTGCTTCATACATGTTGAAGCTAACCTGTTGGTCACCTACCTCCATGGTGATCTTACCTTCCTTCATGCTTATCATTGTTCCTGCTGTCCGCAAAAAGGGTCGTCCAAGACTTAAGGAAGTATCCTGCATAACCTCAGAAGACATATCAAGCACATAAAAATTAGCAGGAAATACTAACCCTTTAACCTGGACCAAGATATCCTTAATGATACCCATTGGATGCCTAAATGATCTATTAGCCAACTGGAACACAACAGATGTAGGCTTAATACTCTTCACTCCTAAGGCCTCATAAACTGACTTAGGCATCACATTTATCGTTGCCCCCAGATCTAACAAAGCTCTACCTATAGTCACTTTCCCTATGATGCAAGGGATGGTAAAAGATCCAGGGTCTTGACACTTGACAGGTATTTGCAGTTTGAACAAAGCGGACGCATTGGAGCTCACTTGCACTCTCTCATTTGGCCTAAACTTTCTCTTGTTAGTGCACAAAGTCCTTCAGATATTTCGCATAGGTCGGAACTCTCTTCACCAAATCAAGCAAAGGAACATTTACCTCAACTTTCCCAAATAAGTCAATTACCTCTTTTTCATGTTTAATCTCATTCATGCGCTTGCTCATCAAATATGAGTTTGGAAAAGGAAGGTCTTGAATACTTACCTCCTTACCTGTGCTGGCTTGCTTGCTTGATTTTCCATCTTCAGCTTTATCTTTGGAACTCTCTAAAGTAGTTCCCTTGTTCCTTGAAGCATGCTTTTTCTCTTTCAAAAGCTCTTCTTCCCTCACACCTTCTGATCTCTTAATCTTTTCCTTGGGTGGAGGTACTGCCTCACTCTCAATCTCCTCATCACATGCCTCTTCATCTACTTGAGGATCAAACCTCACTTGCTTCCCACTCCGGAGGGCAATTGCATTCAGACTCTTCGGATTCATCACAGTATTTGAAGGAATAGTCCCACTACTTTTTGCTTGATTTTCACTCATGTTGTTGGACAATTGAGTGACATATGAATTTATGTTCTCTGCCTTGGTCTCCCATTGTTCTATTCTCTTCTCCAAGGCATTGAATCTAGCAGCAGTCTTTGAGGAATCCCGTTGAATAAGAGAAGCAATAGCATTAAACTGGTTAGCATTAGAATCCCTCTCTTCCTTCATCAGAGTCATCATACTGTGAAGCAGCTGGTTGGTGTTTTCCTTTGGTGGGACTATGAGGGCTTGCTGTTGAGTAGGGAACTGGCTAGTAGAGGTACCAGCTCCTCCCCCTTGTGAAAACCTGTTTTGAGCCCTGTTCTCTTCATTCCTCCAACTAAATCTAGGATTGGACTTCCTTCCCTCATTGTATGTGTTGGAGTAGGGGTCCCACTTCTGATTAGCTCTTCCTGGATACATAGCTGACACCTCTTCATATCTTCCAGGACAAACACTTGAAATGTGCATCACCGACCCACAATTATCACAACTGGGTGCAGTAATATCTGTAGAAGATGATGGGTGATGCACATTCAAGTTCTTCAACTCTGCAGTAATACAGGACAACTGTGATGTTATCCTGTTCTCTAGCGAATCTACTTTTGTTTCCAGAATTTCCATTCTCTTTGCTTGAGCTGTCAAAGCTCCCAATTCATTCAATCCTCTGGAATCTCTTACACTGTATTGATGATGGTTTAAGGCCATCTTCTTTATCAATTCTCATGCTTCCAATGCTGTAAGGTCAATCAAAGATCCTCCAGATGCAGCATCTAGCATACCTTTCTCTTGACTCTTCAACCCATCATAAAAATACTGCACCAATTGTTCATCAGGAATTTGGTGATGGGGGCATCTGGACAGAAGATCTTGGAAGCGGTTCCAATAGTCATACAGTGACTCATCATAATCCTGGCGGGCTGAATAGATTTCCTTCCTCATCGAAGATGTCCTGGAGGCTGGAAAATATTTCTCCAAAAATGCTTTTCTCAGGTTGGCCTAGCTATGATAGGCATTAGCCACATGCCTCGGAAGACTCATGTACCATTCTCTTGCCTTTCCTTCCAAGGACAATGAAACACCTTCCATAGCACCTGATCCAAAGTAGCTCCTACTGGCTTCATACTCTGGCAAATCATCGTCAAAGCTTGTAGGTGCATATATGGATCCTCTCCTGCCAAACCATGAAATTTAGGAAGGGAATTAATAAACAAACCTTTAATCTCAAAATTAACATCAAAATTAGGGCAAGCAGCAGTAAATGGATCATAATGCACATTGGAAGTTGTTGCTTCCCTAATTGTCCTACGTCGCTGGTTCTCATTGTTCTCTCCTACTCTCTCATGCTCACCATTTCCTCCATTAGTCCCATTTCTAGGTTGGTGTACGGGAAAATTAGGATTTGGGAAAATGTTTGGATTCTCAGCCATGTTCTCACTATCTCGCTCAACTAATCTCTTTCTCTCTTGTTCTTTCCTCTCTTTCCTAAGTCTCCTCAAATGTTTCTCAACTTCAGGTTAGAATTGAACAAGTCTACCTCTCCTGGGCATGCACAAAAATCAATCCACAAATAAAAGGAATGGTAACAAAATTTCTCACAGTCACACAAAATCAAATAAAAGTGAAATACGATGAATGCGAGTGTATGAGTGTATGATGTATGTATGAGTGTGTATGTGTGAAAAATGTGCAAAGTAAGAGACAAAATCAAAGTATGGAGTATGCTTGTGCAAAGGGAAATGAAACCTATACTATGAACAAGTGTGAAAATCAAACTATGCTAAATGCAAACAAAAAAAATGATTCCGATTATCAACGACAATTCAAATGAATGACAATGGCTATCCTACGGTAAACCAATTTCTTGGTTCCCTAAGAACGGCGCGTAATTTGATCATGGCTCACGATTCGATCTTACGATCGATCCTTGGAAACCGGTCAAATATAATAAATTCCAAGATTGCGGTATAGGTTGCAATCCTCGGGTCATCTCACTTAATTGGAACCAAGTGAAAAAGGGCTAAGCTAGCATAATGTCAAAATTTTCAATCAAAGTTGATAAAATGGGGGTTTGGTATTTTAGTCAAAACTGATAAAGTAATCAAAATTGGACAAAAAGTATAAAGAATATTTTTGGAATTTTGGAAATAATGCAATTAACAAAAATCAGATAGAAATCAAATTGATAAAATCCTCTTGAAAATGGGCACAGGCTATCACGGTCCAAAAATGATTTTTAGGGATAAAATCCACTAAGTTTCGAAAGATCAACCCTAAAGGACTCTTTAGGTCTAAAGATTTAACTAATGAACTCCATCATTTAAATCCTTGTTAAAAACCTTAGTATGAAAATGGACAAGTAAATGCAATCGATCAATTGGATAAAAACACGACAATCTTAATCAAACACAACTAGGCAGATGAAGACAGTAAATGCAATATCCAACGACATATATGAAACTTCATATATTAAGCATCAAAAATTCTACAAATCACTTTGTCCAAATCCCAACATAGTGTTCAGCACACGGTTAAACTATAACAATGCTAATCTAGCTATACAGATGCAACCTCTAACTCAGAGTCTACACAAGTATAACTAAACTTCAGACACTATATGATTACTCCCCTTTGAAGCTTCTGTGAACTCAAGCCATTGCTACATCTTCAAGAGGAAATGTGGCTTAGCTACGCATGGCTCTGGTCTGTCCCTCAACTACTGGAGATGGAGCGATACTCATGTTGGAAGAAGATACTGACGGTGGTGATTTTGATGGCGATAGTTGACGATGATGAAAACGTGAAGATGATGGTGGAGTAAGGTTTCGTCTCTCTACTGCCTCCAGATATCTTTTTCAATGTATGCGTATTCCAAGTCTCTCAGTATCCAAAGTCCCTTTGACCTAAAAATAGCAAGGTTTTTATATGGTGGGTGCGGGCTGGGTCAGAGCAGTGAGACAAACTTTCCATTTAAGGTCGGATATCCACTCGTACGTCGTGACGTCTAAATGAAAATTCATCGCGACGTGTAGAATTGCCTGTTCGTCGCGTCGTGTGGATTATCATACGTCGCGACGTGTGGAAGTGAAGTGCTCGTCACAACGTGTGGATTGATATTCGTCGCAACGTGTGGATTGACCTCATGACTGTTGAATTTTTGATGTGTTGACTCCTTTGCTCCTGCAATAAAATAATAACAATTTGCAGTATCAATTGTCCTCATGCAAATTATAGAAAAATTAGTATCAAATCATGACAATTTACTGGCAAATTATGAATTAAAAGAGATCAGTATGAGGAAATAATTTAAGCACAAAAATCATCAATTAGGAGTCAACTAATGCATAAACAACTATAAAAAGGTAGTCAATTTATAATATAAACTTGGCTCAATCTGTTATACTGGGGTATATCCTTGAATGTGGGATAGATGATTATATATTTGTGGAGTGATAGAGGAAAATAGAGATATGCTAGAAATAGCAAGATTTCAAGTGTATAAAGTGGATGAAAAGAAAATGTTCTATGATCTAGAGAGGCTACAATTGGGTTTGATTTCCGTGATCAGAGTTTATGAATAAGGGTTTAAGACTGAGAATCAGAATATGTTAGCGGGAAATCAAGAATGATTATAAATCTATGATTTTGACTTAATTGTGAATATACATGGGTTTGATGAAATAGTTGTCAAAGTTCAGTTGATTTGCTTATATGAACGCACATCTGATAATAGGAGCACCATGGCAAGTGAAAATATTAAGCACATATGTATCCTATGTGTGGAGATGATATCGAAAGTAATCGGAGAGTTAGTGGATAATTGATAGTCAAAGTTCTTATAGTTTAAAGTTCAATACGAGTTAGAATAAGAAGTGAAAGTGCTTATAGTGATCAATTGGGAATGAATTGAGATTGTTATATGAAATAAAGAAGAAGGAGTTTTGGGTTGTAATTGTCAGAGATAACAATGCCCCCGACAGTATTATACTACTAAAAAGTAAAGTGTCTCATTGTGTTTAATTTGGATAGTGATTATGATCATTAATGATATTTTTAATGTATATGAAAAGTGGAGAAAGATATTTTGCATAGATGGGGAAATCTTTTATATCTTGAAAGCTTCATAAAAGTGATTCTTAGCTTGATCAAATAAATTGTGGATGAATTAGTATTCGAACATGGCACATTGGAAGACTTAATGACAATAGAGGTGATGATAAAATGCGAAAGTGCAAGGATATATATATATATATATATATATATATATATATATATATATATATATATATATATACGGATTTGGAGTTATTTAGAACTAGCTGTATATTGGATACGTCCAGAAGTTGTTAAAGATGTTTTGGTCTTAGCCCTTTGACAAAAATGTTTGAGGAAAAACGTGTGAATCGTATGACTGATGAATGTAAAAAGAGACATTTTGAGAAATTTACAACTCGATTATTGATCGTATCACTTTAATTTGGAGATTTTACAATAATTAACGAAGTGTCCCAGTAAAGGTTATGATGCAATCTGTTGAAATAGTGTAAAGTGGTTCTATGTATATGGGGACAAGTATAACCTCAAGGGCTACATTGTGATTGATGATTTAAAATTTGTTGTCCTGGGTATTGCTTCGAAAGTTTGGAGACACTATTCGTACAGAAACATTTGTGGATATATCTATGAATATGCAAATCGATAATGGTCAAGATATTTCGGGAATTTGATAGAATTGAAAAGGATTATGCGATTGAGTATTTCACAATTAAGCTAATGATGCAATTTAATGTATTGAATAGAAAATTCAATGGCAGAAGATCACAATTTAGACGATAAGGTTATTAAACCTAGTGTAATACTGAGTGCAAACTGTCGAGCTAGCAAGGGGCAAAAAAAAGTATTATTAGCTATTGGATTTCCAAATTAGGTGTGTATAAAAAGGATAGGGAAAGTCGAAATTGAGGATTTAGAATATGCGGACCCTATCGAGGAATTGAAAATGAATTCAACTTTTGAAAAAAATGATATTTATGACTGGATTAAGAAGTATGTATAATACCCACTGTTAGAGAAAACTCAAGGAACAATCGAAGCTTTATGTGCTAGTAAGAGTACATTGAAAGAGAAATTGAAGGTTTAGAATGTAAAGTCGAATGATTATATGTGTGATTAACCAACAGACTTGACTGCTGGAGACAAATGTAAAACTGATATTTTTGGAGTTTATTGGGATATGAAATTGATGTATGGTTCAGAATGATTGTGGGCATAACAATCATTATATTGGTGACACCATTCGAATAGTGTATAAGGGGTCTTACAACCAAAAAGGAGTCGTTCACCCCTATATTAAAGTGAACAGGGCCTAAAAATAGTTAAAGGCCATGATTGATTCGAGATAATGTTGATAAGTGAAATGAATCTGTAATAGGGGTTAAGCAATCCAAGTTAATGACAATGAGTCGAGTTGATTAATATTGAAGTTATGGAATCTTACGAGATTAGTGTTTTAACACTAAAGAGATGTAATCTAGTTAGCGATAAATGAAATACTTCGAAGTGTATCACCTCGACCAAGATGCACTTAGATGGAGATAAAGGTGTATTTAGGGGAAACTAAATTCGTTATAGAGTGGCCTCTATGTGATTGTGGTGTGAATAGAACTATGGATTGGTAAGTCAGTCTAAAACCTAAAAGATGATTCGGATTCACAAAGTGTTACATGGACAAGATTAGTAAATATTGTTATGATCCGATATATGTGTTATTGGTACCGAAAGTGAAAAAAATTGCGAGTAATTATGAGGAAACAGTTAAGACAGTGTAGAGTTTGAGGAAGGTAAAGGGGTGATTGATAGTATTGATTTCAGTTAATTGGCAGAAATTAGTCATATAGTGAAATAAGTGGGAAACAGAATATAAATGAGCGAAATAATTCCCCTGCCTTCCTGATCAATCAAATAAGAAATTTCGGGGACAAAATTTTTGTTAGGAGGGAAGAATTGTAACATCCCATCACTGATGGGAAGGGTAAATTGGTCAATTGGGACAGGCTAGTAGTTTAGATTGCATAATTGATATGTACATACATTTGGCCTCTAATTTTATAGGAATGAGACATTTTGCACATGCACTTATATGTACATGCATTCATGACAATTCCCGGCATTTATTTGTGCATATGATATGTTTTGTGAATTCTACGAAAAATTGTGTTTGAAAATCTGAATTGGAATGCATTAGGAGTGGTTATCAATTATTAGTGACTCTTAGAAATTTTTCTAGAAATTTTGAGAGTAAATGTCCGGACCGAAAATTTTCCGAGTGACGGACTGATTGATTTTATAGTACTGGAATAACTGTCAAATGGTAATGGGAAAAAAATTGACATTTGATTTTTAGGGAATAAAAGTGTGGAACCATTGGAATTTGAGAACAATTAGACTAGAAATGAAATTGAAAAGAGAAAGAGCTTAAGATTATTGAGGAAATGGCATGTGGCATGTTTCTATTGACGGAGGCATATTTGATTTACCTTTAAATGCCTTAGGTTTTAAAACATGGCAGTAAACTTATCTCCTCTATCCTATGGCATGTCCTCCTTCTCCTTCGATTGATTCTCGTTTCCTCCTTCCTACTCGATTCTTGTCTGTGCAATTCTTGCTTGATTCTTCTCCTTGTACGAAGCCAAGATAAAACCCTTGAGAGGATGATGATTTGTGAGAGTTTAACAGCTTACCGTGGGTGTAGAGAGAGGTGGGTTAGAGGAATTTTCGGGAGTTCGAAGAGTTGGAAGCTTGATTTGGTAACTAAATTGGTTTTATGTTTATTTATTGTTAGTTGAAATGCATTTATGATGTTTAATGAGAAAGATTGGGGTAGTTGTGTTAGTTATGACTGATTTTTGAGAGAAAAAGGGTGAAAATTAGTCGAGAAGATTAACAGAACCCAAGACGTCGCGATAAAGTTAACGCTTCGTCATGACGAAGCGGTTAGACGCCTCGGCAAGGCTGATTTTTTTCTCAACTGATTTATTTTAGTTTTTGGGTCATAACTAACAATGTAGACCTCCAATTGAAGTGATTTTTTATTCGTTATTAACTAGAGAAAGAGGTCTACAGTTCAGGCGAAGTAAGAAAGTTTGAATTCAGGTTTTTAAGATCTCAAATCTTGAAAGAAATTGAGTAGAGATTTTTAATTCGGCCTAATAATTGTTTCATGATAATTGGAGCATAATTTTGAGATTGCTAACTTACATTCAATGCTTTTGGAGTCTACAATGGGTTAATTTGATCAAATGAATAGTAATTTTGGCTTTGAGGTCTTTCTTGAGAATTTAAGGGTATTGTCTAAATGTTATAGTGTATATTGAAGGAAAAGTTGGTTTCAAGACAAATGAAAGTAGAATTTGGGAATTAGCGCTGGGAAGATCACGAATATGCATCGTACATCTTTTATTTACGACATGTGCATCACTGAATTATTCTGATTGTGCATTTAGTAATGGGTAACTATTTGACTGTTATAGAGGCACCGTTAGAATGACATTCCACAGATATTGCTGGGACTTCCAGGCAGTAGCTCAAAAGTTACAGGTGAGTAACCTAGTTGGTTCCTCAATCTTTGATTGTTAAATGCTCTGTATTTGAAATTTTGTGGAGAATAGTGATGGATATATGTGAATGATTATGTCTGAACTCTCGGATCGAAGGTCCGAGGGATTGAGTGTTTTTGACATTGAAGTGTAAATTGGTTGTGAATGTGAAATGTTCATGCTTCAATGTGATAAATTGTGTAATTGAAAACGATATGACTGTTTTCGATAAATTGGATCTGATTGCATTGGGATAAATGAATTCCATGAACGATTGATTAATAACGGTTGAGACTGGAGCTACCACCGAGAGCTACAAGCTCGATTACTAGAAAAGAGTCTCGTGCTCGAAAGGGAATAGTGCATACCCAGAGGGCCCTCTTATCCCTAATACGCGTGAGAAGTAGTGCATACCCAGAGGGCTCTCCTACCCCTAAGACGGGTTTAACGTTTAATGAGCCCGAAAGGGACAGTTCAGAGCTATATGCTCAACGCTTAATGAGCCCGAAAGGGACAGTTCAGAGCTATATGCTCAACGCTTAATGAGCCCGAAAAGGAATAGTTCAGAGCTATATGCTCAACGCTTAATGAGCCCGAAAAGGGACAGTTCAGAGCTATATGCTCAACGTGTAATGTGCCCGAAAAGGGACAGTTTAGAGGCACAGGCTCACTGATTAATGCGCCCAGATTGGGACAGTGCAGGCGCTCAGTCACAACAATGTAATAAAATGGAAAAATGTCATGTATTATGCATCTGATTGAATTGTGGATTGTGAATGAGGTTAATGCCTTATACTTGTGTGACAACTGCTATGTGATATTTCCGAATGTATTATTTCTGAATGCGTGGGTATCGTAATCTGTAAATTGGTCACAGCAAAGTAATACATGGAAATGTGTTACATAAGCATTGCATCGGTATTTGGTTAAATATCGGACTGGGTGAAAGGCGAACTGCCTCATACTTGTATGAAAATAACTATGTGGTGTTTCTGATTGTACTACCGTGTAATAAGCTATGAATTGCTTAACTATGCATGAGTTGAGTGAACCATCGATGATGGATTCTCACTGAGTTTGCAAAACTCACTCAAAATTTGCATCTATTTTTCAGGATTTGAAGAGTACCCCGTTAGACAAACGGGAGTATACCTACTGCATGCAATTCAGAGATTGAGGTCTGGATTAGTTCACGTCTGTATTAGTGTCATTCTGTTCTTGTGTAAATTTGTATTTTCGCAAATTCCGCAGAATCGTGCTTTTTATTTCAATAGGTCCCAATTGGTCAATGTCGTATTTGTAATGTGATCACTGAAAGCGTTCAGGTACAACTGTGGGCCCAATTTGGTTATGGATTTTTGTACATGAAATGGTTAAATACTGTTGAGTGTCTTTTTATGACTGAAATTGTGTTATGATCGAAAATGTTTTCGAATTAAAACGGGCCCAAATCGTTTACTGAATTCCGCGCATACCATTGGACAGAAAAATCAAAATGTCATATTGAGTTCTTGGACTGTAATTGAGTGCTCTAACATACCACCCTCCTGAAGCACGGACTCGGATATCACCTTCGATGTCGAGTTTGGGTCTTGCGAGAGTGGGGTGCTACACTCTTGCTTCATGGATTTATCAATTACATCGATAAGTTTCTCATGCATGAGAACAATTCTCAAATTGCGGTACCAATCATCAAAATTGTTACCCGTTAGTTTGTTAACATCAAGAATATTTCGCAGTGATATAGTAGACAATTTGAGAAATCTAATAAAAGAGATAATATTAAAATAAGAACACAGTCATATATCATTAAACATGGACTTTTATCTAAATGATATAACATCTTTAAAACATGAATGAGCCCCTTGGTTGTCAAGTCGTTACTCATGCATAATTAAAGAGTGATAAATTGCCTATTTTATCATATAAAATTTTATAGTAGGCACAATACTAAATAGTCCCCTGATTGTCAGGTCGTTCCTATTTGTATAAATTAATTTATCCATCCAAGTGGTGGAGAATTAATTAATTCTATACTCCCTAGGTAGTCTATGCCAAAAAAAGAAAATTAAATAATTTTTCCTCGCACATACATTATATGCAATAGAAAATAGTATTTATCTCTAAATTACAAGTTATCCGGTTATCGTGTCATTCCTTGTAAACAAAAATAAATATTATTATCTATTTGAGTGGAAAATTTCTTTTGATAAAATATCATATATTATATCAAAATAAACTCTATAATTTTAAAGGTCAAGATTTTATGCTATTAAAACAATTTTAATAATATTAATGATCATATCAATTTATTTTAATTTTGATAACAATTAGTAAAATAATAATAATTAAAAATCTGTCAAAAGCTTTTATTTGCTTTTAAAACTGTTGATATGTGATAACAACCGTCAAAAGCTTTTCACCAAAAGCCAACTTTCAATTAAAACATGTATATCACATTTGGAAAAATTACGCACACAATATGTATAGTTCAGACAATAACTTGCATTAACCATCATACAACGTTACTTAAACAAATGGGAATAAATGCATTCTGTGAACCAATTTCACAATGCAGCCTATTTTCCACTGTACACGTTATAACAAAAAAAACATGCTTATGTTTAACATCTGTCCAAATACCAGTGTACTGCATGTTTTTCCAACTGCTTATTACATGTAAAGGGTACAAGTTGACACTCAGCATCTGTCAAAACAAACCCTTGGATTACCCATGCTTACAATACCTTTATAAGCAATCATACATTATCTATTCTAATGCATTTAACTAAATCCAGCAAACATTGAAAGCATTTTATGTTTTACTGTGCTTGAACAACATTTGTCCAATGCTTAGAAATACGTACAACAACCATTAAATGCATTTAATGGTTTTCCCGTACATAACTTTTATCCAAAGCTTTTCACAGTGAACGTACAATTTCACAGTGCAACCTACGTATTCTCTGTTAAACCTTGCAAAACAACCTTGCTTTTAAATATTCGTATAACATGCATTTACCGCACATATTTTTGAACACTAACGTACGCCATGCATTGTATGATAACAATTATCAACAAATACAACACGATTTATAGGATGATGTAAACGCAAAAACCTGTCTCTGATATCAATTGAAGGATCGCAATATAAAGTAGAAATAAAAATTGCAATCATATATTCATCTATTGCGTTGAATAATCATACTCATAATCAGAATAGGCAGAATAAATACCTGAAAAAGTGACGATATTTGATACAGAATTTCGAAAACACGAAGCCTCTATATATTCCACACTAAAAAATACGTCCCACTTTCAACACTTGATTCAGCTATAGTTAATTTAAAGAACCTTTCTTTAAATATCGATTTTCTCTTGTCTTTGATTTTACTCACTTAAACAATAACAAAAACAAAATCAATGTTTTCTCATCGCTATTTCTAAAACACACTCTTGTCTACTGTGTTTTCTTATCCTCGTCCACTTTTTAATAAGTGAGATACTAAAAGCATATATGAGAGTTACACTTTGTATCTCACTGCACAAAAAACGAAAAACCAGTTTCTGTGATTTTACTCTTCTCCTTTTCATGCACGTTACTCATAAATGAAACATCACAATGCTTCATTCATAAACGACGCCTCCTTTTATAACCTTTACAACGTTTATTGTTTTGGTTAACGATAAAACCAAAACAATAAATCACTTGGCGTCATTTTTAAATTAATAAATAATTTTGTTTTATTATTATTTATGAAATAAAAATATTTTATTTTATTCATTTATTTTGTACAAGAGAATTACTAATATTAATTATATTTTCTGTGCTAGCAAAAAATATAATAATCTATCATATAGATTATTTAATAAATTATCTCATAATAAATTAAATAATCATAAACGTAAAATATTACACTCTTAAGTGTGTGACCACATAGGTTCATTACTAAGCCGATAGTAATTAATCTAATTAATTACTAATCAAGGTTAGCGTTTAGCAACACTCCTTAACGACTGGATAGTGTAAAGTAACATCCTTACAAATCAGAACCTTAGTTTAAAGATAATGCATTATTACCTTCCATCATTACAACTCCGGATTATCCTAAGGTATGGTTTAAATGTCAAACCTTATTAGATAACCAACTGTGTTACATGTCGATCATTAATGATGATGAATGACTTAGAAAAATCCTTTTCCTCACTCATTAAATCGCCCTGGCCAAGGTCTTGAAATAATCATTAAGTTCAATGACAACATAGAGTTCAAACTCATTACCTAGAGTTGATGGATCCCATCTTGACTCACCACTAATCAGATAGGTACTTAATTATATCCAATGATCATTCAACTAGCATTTTTGCACACTAGGTGTCCGATATCAAAACATAATAAGTAACCTATTGATTACCATGATGATCTCAGGTCAAAGGAAAATTATACATTTAAATCCTTATGAGAATATCCCACTTGACAGTTCATAGGTAATATTAACCATTGGGAATTCTCAGTTTGGTCAGTTCAATGATCATATCACTATATGCATCATCTATATATGCAACTTAGTAAATGAGATCTACTAATATCTATCCAATAAATACTATTACATATATATTGATCTAACCGGATCATTAAAGTCCTTATTTGATGATCCTATGATCAAGAACATTTTAGATTAAATCCTAAAGACTTGACTCTTATTATCATAATCTCCATTATGATGGCAAATGTATAAATTTAATCTAGCATTTATCATATTAGAATAAAACAATAAACATAATATGATAAAAATAATTGCCATGTTATTAAACAAAGTTAATAATTACAAAACTAAATTGTTCAATCTATTATATAACGATTGGGTCATGGACATAATTCCAACATAAAATCCCAACAAATAACCCAAACATCAGTACCTCCTTCTGAAACCATTCCCTTAAGCACTACCCCTTTATCCTAAAAGAAACAAGACCACAAAGAAGACAATGTGTATGTCATATTTAATAGACCAATGGCAGGTATATATAACAAATGGCATAAAGCCGCCATTCACATCACAAACAAGCCATCCATAATTCACCAAAGTTTTCCAAACCGATATGAAGCCGAAAAAGCCTTATCTGACTTTAGAAAACCCTTATTGAAACCTAAGTATAAACAAGCACTTGAAAAACAACCAACCATTTCTAAAATGACCTCATTAGGAAAACCTATCAATCTTGACAAAATGAATGCAGTCCCTACCCATGCACTCAAAGAAGAAATGAAGAAAATAACTTCAAAAAGTTTTTATTAATGTTTTCAAGCCCTAAAAGAATGGACTAAAGCCTAAAAAGTTTTTCAATATTATCAACAAAATAAAGGACGATATGGACCTAAAGCAATCATTTTTCCTAATGCAGATCCTCTAACCACTTATCTCTTTTTCCAAAGTGATCTTGCCAATACCATATACCATACCACTTTAAATACCCTTTCTGAATTTCTGGCTGGATTTATTCTAGCCATCAAAAATTATAAAGAACAATTTGCTAAAGACCGTGAAGTATTTATAAAAGTATTCAGTACTTATCCCATCTTTAAACAAGTTGAAACTTTGAAGGAAACAAAAGTATAATTATCACAAACTGCTTATGTCTAAATTGGCATTAGCAATGGCATGTATCCACTTATAGACATACCACCAAAGTATGAATTCAACTAGGATATAATCAACCAATTTAACCTCAATTGTATTGTGGTGTCTATCAGCAATATTTAAAGATAAAACCAGAGTCTTTAATTAAAATAAACTATCGAGGACCAAACATCATTATGACGTCAACATACAAATCAGTCATTTTGACTGAAGCACTTCAATTATTAAAGCAGTTTGAAGCAGCCTTTTCTACTACATTCATTGGTTTATCTGAACAATGGCAATATGCTATTTGTCAACAATTGAAGCACTATCCACAACATCACTGTCAATAATATCCCTCTACATCACAACCCGACAAAACCAGCGACAACAACTCTTCAGAAGATGTAATTATTGAAGAATAAAACAAAGCAATGTAGGCCCATACTAGCCACCTCTCTCTAATTATTTAGGCCATTTGTTAGCCACCTACTTTATCTTTTGTTAGCTTTCATCTTTTTCTTTTGTTGGTCACCTATTCTTGTGTCAGCTAACTATGTTATCTTTCAGGAGTGTTCTGTCTATATAATGTAACGAACGAAGCCTCATTGAGGTATGAAAAAATAAACGCTTAAGTTTACATCTCCTTTCTCTCGAATTCCTACTCTAGCCTGCAGATATTGGCGATCAAAAGGAAACAAAAAATAAAGATATGTTCTCTTTAGTTTTTAATTTTTCATCAATAATTATCTATTTTTATTTAATCATTTTATATTATCTGCAACCTATCATTATTTTTTTTATCTAGAAGTGTCATTTATTTAAATAAGAAAATTGAATTGAACGATTTCCTCACTACTTATGTTGGACCCCGAACCTTGAGTGACAATTTGACTTAGTAATATGAATGATAAAGTGGATGAGTTGATTGAAATTGAGTTGAAAATCATGAATAAAAAGAGAAAGAGTGAAAATATGAAAAATTGTAAAATAGTTGACTTTTTGGCCTTTGAAAGTTGACTTTTGATTTAGGCAAAATTTGAGAAAATAGTCTTCTGGAAACTTGTAGGTTATATTAAGAGCTTTCTATAGACATAAAGTTTACAATTTTTCGATATCGAGAGTGAAAGTTATGATCAGTCAAAGATTATGTTTGATAAGGTTGATTTTTGACTTTAATTATGATGACTGAATCTTTGACTGAGAAATTAACCTAGTTAGAGGTTAATTGAGCTTTGATGTTCTTCATGAAAATTGAAGGATTTGTTTTGATCTTTATTTCTATATAAAGTATACAATTTTTTGATCTCGGAAAAATAAATTATGATTTTACAAGTTTATATTATGGTTTTAGCATGAATATTAGAGGATAATATCTTTGACCGGAAAATGGACTCCTTTAAGAGTCGAATTGAGTTTTTATGTCCTTCATGGAAGATGTAGGACTTCCTTTGAGCTTTCTATAGAGACTAAGTTTGTCAAAATTGGAGTTCGGGATTGAGAGTTATGAATTTTAGAAGCTCCGGTAAAAAAAATGAAAATGAAGTTGCCCAGTCGCTAGGGCGATGCATCGCCCTAGCGATGGCGAGCGTTCCGCTTGCATCACCAGGGCGACGCGTCAACCGGGCGAAGCGAGCCTCGCCCGCCTCAAAGGCGACGCCTGCTTTGCCCTTTTGTTTTCTTGATTCCTCCTTTAATCCGACCTTTGTTCACTATTTTGCTTATATCTTTTCCGTCCGACATCCGATTGAGTTGATTCTTGCGGCGTTGGATTCCTAAGACAATTATCTACATCCTCATAGAAATTTGTGAAATTTTGAGATTAAATTAATGGTGATTAATTTAATCAAAGTGAGTCGGGAAATTTTCCGAACATAGTTCAGTGTTTTGTGAAATTCGGGATCTGTAGAGATCCGATTGAAGCGATTCTTAAGGAGAAATAAAGATAAGACAAAGGGCTACAAATCGTATGAAGAAATGAAATTTCAATTTTTCCCCTAAAACCTTCGAATTATGAATGAAAGTTCGGATTATGGTGTAATTTTTGGATTGGGAACATCTGAGAGTAATTTGAGCATAACTTTTGATCTGGGAATCGAAATAAGACGATTCTTATTTTGAATTAAACTAGAGACATAAGGCTACAATTGTTATGAAGACATTAAGTTTCAATTCTGGGATTAAGAATGTGAAGTTTTGGACTGAAATAATCGTACATGGAAAATGTCTTAGAATATAGATTTACCCGAACTGTTTTGTGCATAACTTTTGGTGTAGTGATCCGAATTGAGCGCGGTCAGTGGCGTTGGATTCGTATGATTGAGAGGAACATTTCTCGAGAAGGAAGTTTGGACAAATTCCTTCAAATTAATAGTGCGAATCAGACCCGCAAGTGAACATGACTTAAAGTAACATGACAAGGGCGTTTTAGTCTTTTCATCAATTTTAAATGACATGGCACATAATGTAACATCCCGTTACCGAAGTGACGGATATATCTGAAAATTGGATCGGGTCAGGTTAGAGTATAGGCAAATGTGAATTTTACATGATACATGCATCATAATTTCTATAGTCATCGGTAAATGATTATTGATGGCATAAGTATATTAATATACGTACATGTATGACATTTACCGATTGAATTGTGGAAAAATTGGAAATTGTGTGATAAGTGTATAAATGAGTTTCGAATAGGGAATTGGAATGAGAAAATTGAATTTAGAGGATTGAATTATGAGATTGGAGTGTAGGAATATGTAATTCCAAATTTTGTGAATTTATGAAAATTTTTCTGAAATTTTTAGAGAATCGAGACCGGACCATAAAAATGGTATAGTGACTGATTAATTGAATTCCGGGTCCGAGATTTATTGACAATTGATATGAGACAAATTGAGTTGTGATTTTAAGAGTTATTATTAATTGTTATTGCGAATCGGGAGAAATTAGAATCAGAAATTGGATTGAGGTGGTTGTAATTAGGACTTGTAGCAAACAAGCCCTAAGTCATTATATATATATATGTCTAAAGCATCGATTTAAATCGCTTTTGCTTTCAAAATGATTGAGTTTCACGTGGGTGGAGAGTAGCTTGGATTTGGAGATTCTTGGAGGATTTTCAAAGGGTTGAAAGCTAGAATCAAGTAAGCTTCTTCTTCTTTATGATTTCAATCGCTTAATTTGATCATTGAGTGAGTAACGAAATCGTTATGAGGATTTGAAAGTTTGGAAGTTAGGTTTTGAGAAAAACGTTGATTTTGATTTGGGTTTTTAATGAATAATGGTTATTTGATGGATTTAAGGTTAGAAATGAGTTGAGTGTAGTATATGTAGTTGATTGGGAGTGATCTGGAGTGTTTTAGACGGATTTAAACCAGAAGATCTGAGAAATTTCTGGGTTTGGACGATTTTCGGGTTCGCACGTCATGACGACGTGATGAACACGCTTGTGGCGAGCCAACCCAGCGTGCACGTCGCGACGATAAGGAAATAATTTAATTGGTGCACCGCGACGAGCGAGATAAGTCCGCACGTCGTGACGAGCAGCAGCGCACATCGCGACGAGCGGAGGATTTTACGCCGCGGCGAGAGTTGTGGATTCGTCGCGGCGAGGACATGTGAACCCGAAGAGAAATGGTTTATTTTTATAGAAAATTTTGAGGATTAATTTTCTTATGAGTTTGGTTATTGGATCAATTGATTTTTGAGACTAAGAATTGCATATGGGAGAATGAAATTAAGTGATTTTAAGGTGATTGTTACAAGTAATGAGTTTGAGGTTTAATTTCAATTGAATTGGTTCCTTGATGATTAATTGGATTTTAGACCGATTAATTGGAATTTAGAGGCTAAGATTTTGTGAATTGATAAGATGAGAATTTGGAATTTAATCGATGATTATTGGAATCTAGTGGCAAATGAATGTTGAATGTGATTTCAATTGAAATGTGACTTTAGAGTATGAAAATTTGTAAATTGAATTATGATATTTGGAATTATTATGAATTAGAGTGAAAGAGGATCGAGTTGGGAATATTTAGGAATGTCATAACATGTACAATACTCAAAGTGTATTTGCTACATTTGCATTTTTTAAATATTGGAAATTGTGCAATGAGTGATATTCGATTATTTCGATTGTTTTAGAGGCACCGATGGAGCAATTCCACGGCGAGGCTAAGACTTCAGTCAGTAGTTTCGGAAGTGCAGGTGAGTAACCTAGTTGGTTTCTCAACCTTTATGTGTTTAATTTTATGCAAATATGCCATGTGGAGTTAAGGACGGATTATATGTGTTTGATTTGATTGATTCCGGACCACGGGTGTTTGGGATAGTTGGACTGTGATATAGAAGTGTTGATCGTGCATAAATTGTTCATAATTGATTTCAAATGGTGAGAATTAGGTATATGGAATTCTAATATGATGCATGTATTGTAAAGTGGACATGTGCATACATGCATAACAAGATGATCGATAAAAGGCAGTTGTGACCGGTGCGTACCATCAGATATGAGAGCTTTAAGCTCAATGCATGTGGCTTCGTGCTAACGATTGTCGAGCTATATGCTCAACGATTAGGGCTTTTGAGCCCAATGTTTCAGAGCCAATGGCTCAACGTATATGAGCTCAGACGCACGGTCACAACAACGAAAGAAAATGAAAGAGTCATATGCACATTGCATATATGAATGATTACATGTGAATTGTGTGAAAGGCATATCGCCTTATAAATACAAAATTGACTGCATGTGATTTATTGAATGTGATAATATACGATATTATATGATTGTCTGTATATGCATGAGTTGGGTAAACCATCGATGATGATTTCTCACTGAGTTCGCAAACTCACCCAACATTGCAATTGTCTTCGTGAAATGAAGAGTACCCGTTAGATCAACGGGAGTATGATCGTTGCTAGCAAGGCGAGTATCGGTCGGGATCGGGTCGCCACATCTGCATTAGTATAATGTTTTGTTCGATGGGCCCTAGCTTAATAAATGAAAAAAGTGTATTGTGTTTGTGATTATCGAAATGTGTTCAGAAATCGCATTGGAACCCAATTGGGTCATGCCTTTCTGTTTATGTACTGATTAAGCACCATTGAGTGCTAATTAGTGACTGAGAGTGTTTGGTAATTGAAAATGTTTTTATGATAAGTCGGGCCCAAAGTGTTTATTGATTTCGCTTAACTGCTTTGAAAAGAAAAGTGCAATAATGAGTTTTAAAAAGGTAATGTCTGCTTTAGCATGCCGCCCTCGCGGGTCACGGACTCGAATGCCACTGTAGATGTCAGGTTCGGGTCTCACGAGAGTTAGGGTGCTACATTTGTGGTATCAGAGCCCAGAAGTACAATCTTACATGGGCTTTCTGAGAAAAATGTGTCAAAGTGCATACATTCAAGTCATGTCACCAGCAGATAGTGACAACTGATCCCCAGTCTAGCATATGAGTCGCACGCATGAGCCTGTACTAGTGGTTTAAGTGATGAGAAATAGTGAGAAAAAGAGAATACGTTAGAATGTGATTAAAAGGAAATTGTGAATATTGTGAAATAAGAAAAAAGTGTATGGTTCGATTTGACAAATGAGGATTTGGTGTATTGGTATTAGTGTATATGTTATGAAAAGCAACATCCGTGTTATACTGGAGTGTATCTTGGAATGGAAAAATAGATATGAATGTATAGTGGTGAATTGATAGAGGGAAATAGCGATATGATGAAATTGGTAAGATTGATAGTGTATAAGCAAGGTGAATGGAAATAAAATGTCCTGCGATTTATAGAGAATACAATTGGGTTTGACTTCGGTGATAAGAGTTATGAATAGGGCTTTGTGACTTAAAGTCAGAATGTGTTAAGTGGGAAATTGAGAATGATTGTAGTATGAATCAATAATGAAAGGATTGAAATGTATGAAAATGATAATGGAAGATGAAATAGATGTCAAGGTTAAGTTGATTTGCTTATAGGAACGCACATCTGATTATGGGGCTACCATGGCTAGCGAGTTAGTGGATAACCGCCAGTCATAGTTCTTGTAGTATAAAGTTCGGTTTGAGTTAGAATGAGAAGTCAAAGCGTTTATAGTGATTTATTGGAATGTGTTGAGATTGTAAATAGGATATAAATGGAATTATAGATTGGACAGTGTAAGTGATTAATGGGTGAATTATTTCACATCTGTCTCTCGATATCGATGAAACGATTTAGATGATATGTGCCTCAATGAACAGATTAACAAGGATGTTCGATTTATTGAACCGAGGCTTAATTGATCCTTATGGGATATAATGAGTATAGTTGAAATTGATTTCAAGGCATTGAGAATGACCGACAAGAAATGTGGTGAATGTAAATGATTAGGAATTTCATAAGTGGTATTGATAAAATAGATAGAAATCTTCTACAAAGAGGAGTTCCCTTAATTGGGTTGAGTTGATTAAATGATTTAATTAGAGATAAATTTGAAACGAATGAAAAGTTATTATTGGAGTCTAAATCTGGCATGAGACTCAAGAGTAAGAAATAAAATATGGATTGAAAGGATGTATATTATGCTAAGGTAAAGAATCTGACTGTGTAATAGGATTATGGAACAGTGAAAAGACATTGGATGCGTAATTGGAAAATAAATAAATAAATATATATATATATCAGTTTGCGAATATTGGTGTAAAAATGTTCGAAAAGTACAATTGGATATGATAAATGTGTTATCGATCTAGTTTAAAATGAGAGTGACTAAATTGAATTATGTGGAAAAATTAGTGTAAAGGAATAGGTGTTAGATTATACTAAGATGAAACCGAGAAAGTTATAAGAGAATTGTTCCTCATTGGAGACAATCGATAATTAGAAAATTATACTGAAGTGATCATGTGTATGAAGAGTTTACTATGCTATCAAGATTAAAATGTCTCAATCAGATTTAGAGTGAATAATGACTATGAGCATAGATGAGTAATTGAATGCATTTGAAAAATGAAATGTATGAATTGGCACAGTTGAGGAAATTGTTTATTATGCAAGTGTCGTAAGAATGAATCTTAGTTGATCAAATAACTAGTGATTTAATTAGTATTCAATATGGCACATTGGGAGACTTAGTGTCGATAGAGATGATGATAACATGCTAAATTTGCAAGGGACATGTGTATATGAGACATTTGGAGATTTTGTAATATTTACCAAAGTGTCCCAAAAGGGCTATGATGCAATCTGTGGAAATAGTATAAAGTGATTATATGTGTATAGGATAAATATAATCTCATGGGTCTAATTGTGATTTGATGGTGATAGATATTCTTGGTTATTGTTTGGAAAATTTAGAGACCCTATTTGCACATAAATGTGTTTAGATGTATCTATGGATACGCAAAGTGATAATGATTGAGATATTAGTAAATCTGAGAGTAGTGAAAAAGATTATGCGATTGAAGTATTTCGAGAATTTGAAAGATTTGAACAGAATTATGTGTTTGAGTATTTCAAAATTAAGTTAGTTATGCAATGTGAAGTATTAAATCGGAAAATTTGATGGCAGAAAATTTCAATTTGAGTGATAAGTTTTTTTTTAAAACCTATTGTGACTCTGAGTGTGAGCTGTCGAACCAGTATGGGACAAAAAGGAAATATTAATGGTAATTGAATTCCAAATCAGATGTGTGTGTGCAAAAAGGATTGGCAAAGCAGGATTGAGGAATTGAAAATGAATTCAACTTTTGAGAAAATGATTGATAGGACTGAATTAAGAAATATGGGTAATACCCACTGAAGGAACTGTTAGAGGAATTGTAAGGAACGATCAAAACTTTATGTTCGAATAAGAGTGTATTGGAAGGGTAATAAAAAGTAGAGTGTGACATCGAGTAATTGTTTGTGTGAATAACCAATGATTTGGTGTTGGAGATAAATGTGAAATCGATATTATAGAGTTTATAGGGATGTGAGGTTCATGCAGTTCAAATTGATTGAGTGCATATTAATTTCTTATTGGTGTTACCATTGGTAAAGTGTATAAGGGTCAAAGGTGTACTCTATAAGAGACAATGTAAATCAGTGAAATGAATCAAATAGGAATTGTGAAATCATAGTTCATGTCGATGAATCGAATTGATTTTATCGAGGTTGTTGAGAAGTTTATGAAATTGGCGTTTGAACCCGATAGTGATGTGATATGATAATCGGTTAATGAAATGTTTTGAAGTGTATCGCCTCGACCAAGATACACTGAGATAAAGATAAAGGTAAAATTTGGGAGAAATTAAAATTTGTTATAAGTGGCCTCGATGTGATTGTGTTGTGAATAAAACTATAAATTGGTAAGTTAATGTGAACTAAAAGGTGATTTGGATTTGTAAAGTGTTATATGGACCGAGATAGGAATATTGATATGATCGAATGTGTGTTTGATTAGATTGAAAGTAAAGAATAGTGAGTCTGATGTGGAATTTGAGAAAGGAAAAGAGGTAATTGATTGTGTTAATTTGGTGAATTGGCATAAATAGAATTCTGCATTGATATAGTGGGAAACAGTGTTATAGTGATCGGAATAAATCTCCCATCTTCCTAATTGATCGTATGTGAAATTTCGAGGACGAAATTTTTATTAGGAGGGGAGAATTGTAACATCCCGTTACCGAAGTGACGGGTATATCTCGAAAATTGGATCGGTCAGGGTTAGAGTACGTGCAAATGTGAATTTTACATGATACATGCATCATAATTTCTATAGTCATCGGTAAATAATTATTGATGGCATAAGTATATTAATATACGTATATGTATGACATTTCCGATTGAATTGTGGAAAATTGGAAATTGTGTGATAAGTGTATAAATGAGTTTGAATAGGAATTGGAATGAGCAAATTGAATTTAGAGGATTGAATTACGAGATTGGAGTGTAGGAATATGTAATTCCAAATTTTGTGAATTTATGGAAATTTTTTGGAATTTTAGAGAATCGAGACCGGACCGGAAAAATGGTATAGTGGTGATTAATTGAATTCGGTCCGAGATTTATTGACAATTGATATGAGACAAATTGAGTTGTGATTTTAAGAGTTATTATTAATTGTTATTGCGAATCGGGAGAAATTAGAATCGTAAATTGGATCGAGGTGGTTCGAATTGGGACTTGTAGCAAACAAGCCCTAAGTCATTATATATATATATGTTCAAAGCATCGACGAAATCGCTTTTGCTTTCAAAATGATTGAGTTTCGCTGGGTGGTGGAGAGTAGCTTGGATTTGGAGATTCTTGGAGGATTTTCAAAGGGTTGAAAGCTAGAATCAAGTAAGCTTCTTCTTCTTTATGATTTGAATCGCTTAATTTGATCATTGAGTGAGTAACGAAATCGTTATGAGGATTTGAAAGTTTGGAAGTTAGGTTTTGAGAAAAACGTTGATTTTGATTTGGGTTTTTAATGAATAATGGTTATTTGATGGATTTAAGGTTAGAAATGAGTTGAGTGTAGTATATGTAGTTGATTGGGAGTGATCTGGAGTGTTTTAGACGGATTTAAATCAGAAGATCTGAGAAATTTCTGGGTTTCGGACGATTTTCTGAGTTCGCACGTCGCGACGTGTGATGAACACGCCGCGGCGAGCCAACCCAGCGTGCACGTCGTGACGATAAGGAAATAATTTAATTGGTGCGCCGCGACGAGCGAGATAAGTCCGCACGTAGCGACGAGCGGAGGATTTTACGTCGCGGCGAGAGGTGTGGATTCGTCGTGGCGAGGACATGTGAACCCGAAGAGAAATGGTTTATTTTTATAGGAAATTTTGAGGATTAATTTTCTTATGAGTTTGGTTATTGGATCAATTGATTTTTGAGACTAAGAATTGCATATGGGAGAATGAAATTAAGTGATTTTAAGGTGATTGTTACAAGTAATGAGTTTGAGGTTTAATTTCAATTGAATTGGTTCCTTGATGATTAATTGGGTTTTAGAGACTGATTAATTGGAATTTAGAGGCTAAGATTTTGTGAATTGATAAGATGAGAATTTGGAATTTAATCGATGATTATTGGAATCTAGTGGCGATGAGCGTTGAATGTGATTTCAATTGAAATGTGACTTTAGAGTATGAAAATTTGTAAATTGAATTATGATATTTGGAATTATTATGAATTAGAGGAAAGAGGATTGAGTTGGGAATATTTAGGAATTTCATAACATGTACAATACTCAGTGTATTTGCTACATTTGCATTTTTTAATATTGGAAATTGTGTAATGAGTGATATTCGATTATTACGATTGTTTTAGAGGCACCGATGGAGCAATTCCACAGGCGATGCTAAGACTTCAGTTGTAGTTTCGGAAGTGCAGTGAGTAACCTAGTTGGTTTCTCAACCTTTATGTGTTTAATTTTATGCAAATATGCCATGTGGAGTTAAGGACGGATTATATGTGTTTGATTTGATTGATTAGGACCACGGTGTTCGGATAGTTGGACTGTGATATGAAGTGTTGATCGTGCATAAATTGTTCATAATTGATTTCAAATGGTGAGAATTAGGTATATGGAATTCTAATATGATGCATGTATTGTAAAGTGGACATGTGCATACATGCATAACAAAGATGATCGAGATAAAAAGGCGGTTGTGACCGGTGCGTACCATTGATATGAGAGCTTTAAGCTCAATGCACAGGCTTCGTGCTCCAACGATTGTCGAGCTATATGCTCAACGACAGGGCTTTTGAGCCCAATGTTTTCAGAGCCAATGGCTCAATGTATATGAGCTCAGGCGCACAGTCACAACAACGAAAGAAAATGAAAGAGTCACATGCACATTGCATATATGAATGATTACATGTGAATTGTGTGAAAGGCATATCGCCTTATAAATACGAAATTGATTGCATGTGATTTCTTGAATGTGATAATATACGATATTATGTGATTGTTTGTATATGCATGAGTTGGGTAAACCATCGATGATGGTTTCTCACTGAGTTCGCAAACTCACCCAACATTGCAATTGTCTTTCAGGAAATGAAGAGTACCCCGTTAGATCAACGGGAGTATGATCGTTGCTAGCAAGGCAGAGTATCGGGTCGGGATCAGTGTCGTCACATCTGTATTAGCATAATGTTTTGTTCAGTGGGCCCTAGCTTAATAAATGAAAAAAAAGTGTATTGTGTTTGTGATTACTGAAATGTGTTGAAATCGCATTGGAACCCAATAGGTCATGCCTTTCGCTTATGTATCGATTAAGCATCATTGAGTGCTAATTAGTGGTGAGAGTGTTTGGTAATTGAAAATATTTTTATGATAAGTCGGCCCAAAGTGTTTATTGATTTCGCTTAACTGCTTTGAAAAGAAAAGTGCAATAATGAGTTTTAAAAAGGTAATGTCTGCTTTAGCATGCCGCCCTCGCGGGTCAAGGACTCGGATGCCACTGTAGATGTCGGGTTCGGGTCTCGCGAGAGTTGGGGTGCTACACATAAGAAGATGAAATTGTCGTTTTTAAGAAGGAGATTCACGAGTATTCTAGAGAAAAGAAGAAAAAATAAGAAGAGAAAGGAAGAAATGAAGTTTTCGGATGGGAGAAGAGAGAGGAAGAAAGGGAAAGTTTGGGATTTTGATTTTTGGAGATTTGAAGTTTGTTTTTGAGTAGATTTCAAGGAAGAAGGATGAAAGAAGGTGGAAACTCCGTCTAAGGCTCATGGAATCCGAAAATAGAAGGAGAAAGAGGTAAGAGAAAACTTTCAAGTTTGAATTTTTGATAACTTTTTGGTTTAGAATCATTAGAAATGATGTGGGTTTACTAATTCCATGATCAATTTTAGAGAATACATGTTGAAATTGATTTAATTTTGGATAAAAATTTAATTGGGTTTATGCCCAAATTTTATAATTTGGGGTTTTTGGAAATTGGTAGTGTAGAATTATGGAAAATATTATGGATTGATGATATGTGAAGTTAATTTTGAAGAAATTGTATTTTATGGTATTTAATTTGGATAAATTGGTTTAGGCCAATTTTAAGATTTGTGGAATTTTGAAATTGAGGATTTAGATATTTTGGAATTAATGTGAATTGATGAATTGTGACATTAATTTTGAAAATTAAGTTATTTATGAGATTGAATTTGAGTGTATTGGTTTAGGTCAAATTTTGAAATTGGAGATTTTAGAAATTCTTGTTTTAGAAAGCTTGGAAATATGATAATTATGAATTTCCGATAGTCAATTTTGAGATTTACGCAAATTATGATGTGAAATTTGGGTGATTATGGCTTAGGTCATTTTTAGTTGAAAGAAGGAAAGAAGCAAGGATCAAATTGAAGCTTGGAACAAGTTCCTAGCGTCAATTCGAGGTGGGTGGCATATTTATATTTTGATTTATAGGCAATAATACGAATTTTCAAAAAAAATGAGAGAATGCAAAAATGTGAATTTTTGATAAATTATTGTTTTTGTAAATGTTTGAAACTATGATTTCAACGCTTTACGAAAATGCATTTGTTGTGTATACATTGTCAAACTATGAAAATTGTTGCATTGATTGATTGAATAAATTGAATTGTATGAAGTATTTAAATTGTGAATTGGTTTGTGTTCGAGGAAATAAAGTTAGAAAGACAAAATTTTGAAAAGTTCCTTCGGGCATTCTGAAATTTCGTTTTCGATTATGTGTTATGTGGGTTCGGTTAGGTCCTTTGGTGAGTCAGTGCACTGTCTCTATTTGTATAGCCTTCTCCCGGCTGCCCGCTAGTGGCACGAAGCTCCGATTTCGGACTCCTTTCATGACTACACTGGACCGCTTTGCGGGAAAGTGTAGTACGTTCTGTTCACGGCTGCACAGGACCGCTATGCGGGAATGTGTAGTACGTTCTGTATGGACCGAACTAGACCATTATGATATGTTATGTGTTTTTGATTTATTCCTGTGTTCTGCATTCATGCTTAAAATTGAAAAATGAAAAAGTGAATTTTGTTATGAAAAGTTTAAAAAATTTGAAAAGCTTGAGAAAACCGTTTGAAAAGTTACAAAGTTTTGAAAAATAAGCCCTTTTGGCAAAAAGCTTATGAAAAATGTTTTCTGCTTATTTGTCGATTTATAAATGTGTTATCCACGAGCTTTTGAGCTAACCCCCCCTTTCATCCCCATCTCCAGGTTTCGAGCAGGAGATCGGATGAAAGAATGTGAAGACGTTTGGTCTGATTTTGCATTGTTTGTATAGTTATGTGAATTGAGTTTTGGAATATTTTGTAAATGGATTTAATTGTCGTTAAGTAGTGATTATTGTTAGAGTAGTGCCCTGAAGGCAATCGCCTTTAGCGCATTTTGTACATAGATGTGTACATTCTTTATAAATAAATAAAGAAAGGCATATTTCATTAATTTGTTGTTCATTATTTATGAACTGATATAGATCTGTAATCAAATTAATGAAGTCCATGATATATGACATAGCATGAAGGAAATTATGATGTGATCACACTACTGAGATTCCTATCATGTGCAATTATGTCATTATCTAAATTATCTCTAGTCATAAGATTACTGAGACTGGACATTGGTAATCCGGAAAGACTAGCACATCTCAAGCTCCTTGATTTGATCAAGCAGTGGATCTCAGAAACTGTAAATATGAGATATTTAGGGTTGAGATATGGATGCTTACTAGAGGTAGTAAGTACATTGGATGACCTGCCATGAGATCATCACATGGATGTCCTATTCTAATGTCAGTGATAATCTCATCATAGCAATGGTGCAAGTATCCTTAGACTTGAGGTGCTCAAGGATATCTTGGATACTTGATTACGTGCTTTGACTCCATTCCTTGTTGCCTTGCTGCAGGTCGCTCATAGGGTGGTGCTTGGAGTGCAGTTTGAGGTATTCAAGGTAATTGAGTAGCCAATAGAGGATTCACCACTACGTGATAGCGTAAGATGATACCCATGGCCTCTTGTCGTGGTCATTACTTATAAATCTCGGCCGGAGTATGTATGTCGTGAAGAGTGTCTTCATGACATATAAAGTAATGAGTCCCGTGACAAGAACTGAAATCACTGGACTAGATTTAACGTAGTCGGCCTAGTGAG
Organism: Erythroxylum novogranatense; assembly: GCA_029891385.1. Taxonomy (NCBI): domain Eukaryota; kingdom Viridiplantae; phylum Streptophyta; class Magnoliopsida; order Malpighiales; family Erythroxylaceae; genus Erythroxylum; species Erythroxylum novogranatense. The sequence goes on along the minus strand of CM057225.1, from coordinate 58,988,611 downwards.
AGTTGACACATTGCCCATACTCATAACCAAGTGGGGTATAGGATGGTGAAAGGACGAATTGCACGGTAATTGTCTATGGAAAGGTTCGTGATATGGTCCATGATGAATATATATTCATTCGTCAAACCAATTACTTTCCGGTCAATTAGGGGTCGTGATGTGTTGCTAGATACCGCTCATGACTTGCTTAGATTAAGTGTTAATCTAAGTGGCCAACATAACCGGGAACCTAATGGGTCACACGCATAAGAGTGTCTCGGAGAACTCGTAAAATAGTTTTGGACAGAGTTCCAATAAATGGAGAGCAAAAGGATTAAATGGATCCCGATGAGATCGAGATATGTCCCGATGAGATCGCGACATTGATATTCTTTGAAAAAGATTTTGTGGGTTTATCCCATCTAGGGACCAGTAGGACCGACCCAGGTGACTGGACCACTTCAGTAATATATATATACATATATATATATATGATTAATTAATTAAATAATTAATATATATATATATACATATGTTGAAAACGTGGATGGGAGAAGCTTCCTTTAACTTTGATGACTCATCCTTTAACATTTAATGCCTTTAAATGTTAAAGACAAGTGTACTAAAGGACAAAAAAAGCTAATGAAAGTTGATGATGATCGTGGATGACAATAAGAGGTTTTAGAAACCAAAATTCTAAGTGTTAGAAGGTGATTTTCGTGAGTCTGGAAAGGGAAAAGAAAGGGTTCTTCTCCAAAGCTTTCAATCATCGATCATCACTTTCCATTAGCTTCATCTTCAAGCAAGTTTCATCTCTTCCATCGTTGATCCAAGCTCTCCATAGAACAAAGGTAAGATCTAGCGGTCTTTAATTTGTTCTAGCTATTCCCGGGTCAAAGGGTTTGTCCCAGTTAGGTTCTCCGATCTCTGCGTGGATATCGTTAGAGACGGTCTCCTTTGGTCGTTCGGTTTGAGTTTGTTATATATATACACATGGATCTTGGCTTTCGGGAAGGTCCCGGAACAAAAACTTTTTGTTTTCCGCACCATGGGCATATGATGCTCACACCGGGATTTTCCTACAGTGGTATCAGAGCCACTTGTGTCGTATATAACAACGAAACCATGACTAGGTCGGAGTTGCTATAGCTTGTGATGATGATGCATGTTGTATGTGTTGAATTTCGAATTCAGTATGAGATATAGTTTTCTAAATTTTCTTGCCCAGATATGTTTACAAGATGTTGTTGCATATGTCTGTGGAAGCCCGGAATTTATCAATGTGATTTGATATAGTTTTGCTAATTTATTCCCTAATGTGCTGGGTGCTGTCTTTGTGCACATTCACTGAACAGGCATGCTTATAAATTCGAGAATAAATTGTAGAAAAATTCGTTTTCTGATTTTCTTTCACCTACATGTCCCTAAGATGTTTATGAATATCTATGTGGATGGAAAAATGTTTTCGAGGTGATTTACTATTTATTTGAGAATTTATTGTGTGCTTCTGGGAATAGCTGTGTTAAGGAACACAGATTTTGCATTGGCTTTGTTGCTGAGGTTGAATGAGTTTTTGATGGACATAAATCCTGAAAAACTTCATGGAGCATTTTGGGAACATGTATTAACCTCGGTAATTTTCTCAGAATTTATTGAAATTGTTTCAATGGGTTTTTCAAGCAAAACATAGAACTTGGCAGTTTTGAGAAAATTGTTGGAGTTGTTTTGTTTGAACTAAGAAATTGTGTAATTTTCAGTTCCAATGCCTTGGATCATTTTTAATGTGATTAAAAATGTGTTACATTGATTTTGTATGCTTGCCTAAATGAATTTTTTGAAATTAGGTTTCCAAATAATTTTCGGATGTCAAATGTGTCTCATTAACGTCTCGTTAGTATATTCCCTTATCTTGATTGTTTTGGCCGTCACAAATTTTGTGACCAGTGCCGAAGTAGTCTTGATAAAGTGTAGACTACCTAAAGATACTTAGGTTGATAATTTGATATTCTCGAATTATTTGGAGATCCAAGTGAATAACAGTGTATTCACCGATTTCAAATTCTTCATATATAGTTTGACTATATATGGTAAGCAACAATGAAAGTGTTTCATTGGTACATCAATGTAAAGTGTATTAGACTTGGTATTGTGAATTTGAACTATACGAATTGAGAAATTAGCCAATTAAGATAGCAATTCCAACTGCACAAGTCGACTTATACGTTCATAACTCGACTTGTTTGTTGCACTGTAGACGCATAAGTCGACTTGCACAATGGTACAAGTCGACTTGTTCGTGTACAGTTGCATAAGTCGACTTACACATGCATAAGTCAACTTACACAGAGGCGTAAGTCGACTTATACATACACAAGTCGACTTATAACATGCAAAGGAGGGATGATGGATGATTTTAGGTATAAACTCAATGTGATTGATCATATGCCCTAAATCATTCCATATAGTCATAGTGACTATAATCCTACCGCTTGGAGAAGAAAAAGATGAGACCTGAAAACCCTCAAATAATATGAAAACTAACGCCTTCCATTAATATGGGGAGAACCAGAGTTCTTATAGAGTTGGGTTGTTGGGCAAACCCAAGCTCACTCTATACGGATATGTTCGAACCATGGAAAATGAGATTTTCGGATTAATGGGTTGGTTTTCACTAGAAGCGTTGATTTGTTGAGCAAACTCAAGGTCAACGTGGACAGAGGCGAAATTGGGTAGTGTACATCAGATGTACACGCATCAAGAGTTGATAACCCAATGTGTGTGCATACATCAAAAGTTGATAGCACTAGTCGATAGTTGCACCTAAGATGGAAATGGTATGATTGATACCTGCCGATTGAACTAAGGTGGCTTGTTGGGCAAACCCAAGGTCATTTTAGGAATATCGGATATCTATCTATGATGCAATTGGTATGACCGATACCTACCGCTTGAACTAAGGTGGCTTGTTGGGCAAACCCAAGGTCATTTTTAGGAATGTCGGATATCGACCCACTAGGACATTTTGTCATAATGTTTCTTGGATTCGTGCTGAGGGTTATGGATTCTTTGAAACTAGTGGGAGCCATATGCATGTCATGCAAGTCCTTATGATCATGCATTTAATTCTATTCTAACATTCTTTCTCTCTATCCCTTTAGGTTATTGAAGATGACTTCAAGTGTGAACTTGCGCTCGCTTATGGAGTCCAACAAGTTAACTAGACCAAATTTTCTCGATTGGCTGAGAAATTTGAGAATTGTTCTCAGGTCTGAGGAACTGGGATATATCCTAGATGTTCCACTTCCTGATCCACCTACTGCTGATGCTTCTGATGAGGATCAGAAAGCATATCGAAAGCATCTTAAAGACAGTGACATGGCTACCTGCATCATGCTTGCCTCGATGTCACCAGAGCTGCAGAAGCAGCATGAGTCTATGGATGCTCATACCATAGTGTTTCATCTTAGGGAGTTGTTTGATGAGCAAGCTCGGTCTGAAAGGTTCGAGACCTCGAGGTTACTCTTCACTACTAAGATGACTCCAGGTTCATCTGCAGTGCAGTATGCACTGAAGATGAATGGGTATATTGAGAGATTGGCCGTCTTAGTTTTTGTCATGGATTATGAATTAAGTATTGACTTAATTCTGGTTGGATTGTCTGATAGTTATTCACAGTTTGTGTTAAACTATCGGATGAACCAAGTATCCACAACAATCCCTGAGTTGATCAATATGCTCAAGATAGCAGAGCAAGCTATCAAGAAGGATAACAAGCAAGTGCTGATGGTGGACTCTTCTTCTGGTTCAAAGAAAAAGAAACAGAAGAAGAAAAGGTCTAAGAAACCAAAAGGAAGTGCAGCCAAGAAGAAAACCAAAGAGACTGCACCAAAAGGAACTTGCTTCCATGTGGCAAGACCGGTCCTGGAAGCGGAATCAGAAGTCTATCTGGAGGCCGAAGCGAAAAAGGCATCGATGCCTCGACTTCTTCATGTATGTTTGTCATTAAGGTTAATCTGCTTCGATCATAACATATGGGTATTAGATACGGTTGTGGCTCACACATATGCAATGATATCATGGGGCCTCGAGGAGCGATGAGATGACTCATGAAGGAGAGATAGACTGCGTGTGGGAAATGGAGCAAGAGTTGTTGCATTAGCCATAGGCACTTATTTCTTGTCACTCCCCACTGGGCTTGTAATTAAATTGGATGATTGTTATTTTGTACCTGTATTAACAAAGAACATATTGTTTGTTTCTTGTTTAAATAGAGCTGGTTTCCATTTGACTTTTAGTAACAATGGTTGTTCTATTAGTTTGAATGGAATGCTTTATGGTACTGGTACTTTATGCAATGGAATTTACATATTTGATATGTCACATCCAATTATGAATGTCAATGACACGAAAAGACATAAACGAGATAATTTAAAATCAACTTACTTATGGCATTGTCGCCTTGGCCATATAAATGAGAGACGCATAACTAAGCTCCATAAGAGTGGTAGTTTAGGGTCATTTGATTATGAATCATATGACACATGCGAATCTTGTTTATTAGGCAAGATGACTAAGTTACCCTTTAAGGGAAAGGGTGAACGAGCGACTGGAGTATTAGACCTAATACATTCAGATGTATGTGGTCCGATGTCCATCCATGCTAGAAGTAGTTATCTTTACTTCATTACCTTTATCGATGACTATTCTCGATATGGGTACTTGTATCTGATAAGATACAAATCTGAAGCATTTGAAAAGTTCAAACAATTCGAAATGAAGTAGAAAACCAACTGGGAAAAGTATCAAGACATTACGATCGATCGTGGTGGGGAATACTTAGACCAAGAGTTTTGGATTATCTCGTAGATAATGGGATTTTATCTCAATGGACTCCTCCTTACACACCACAGATAATGGTGTGGCGTAAAGGAGAAATCGAACCTTGTTAGACATGGTACGATCAATGATGGGCTTTGCAAAGTTACCAAAATCCTTTTGGGGGTATGCAATCGAAACAGCTGTTTACTTGCTAAACAGAGTCCCATCAAAGACAGTTGATATTACTCCATATGAGATGTGGACTAACAAAAGACCCTATCTTACTCATTTGAAAGTTTGGGGCTGTCACGCTTATGTGAAGCGGACACAAATCGAGATAAACTTGATGCAAAATCGACAAGTGTTTGTTCGTAGGATATCCTAAAGAAACAAGGGATATCGGTTCTACTCTTTGAAGAACAAAAGGTGTTTGTTTCAAGCATGCTGTCTTTAGAGAAAGAGTTTCTTTTACAAGAAGGCGGTGGGAGCAAAATTGAACTTGAAGAAGTTCAGGATGCTCGAACAGATGCAGATCAACTGCCTGAACCTCAAACCTGTAACTCATACAGATGAAGTAACATTCAACCTTCTACAACACACGAAGTTCGTAGGTCGTAGGATACGCTCTGTTCCGAGAGATATGGATTTCGTGAATGAGCAGAATGACGTATTGCTCATAGAAGATGATGAGCCTACCACCTATGAAGAGGTTCTGAAGAGTTCAGAGTCTCAGAAATGGCTTCATGCCATGCAGGCCGAAATGGATTCCATGTATGAAAACCAAGTATGGACTTTGGTTGAGGCACCCGAAGGAATCAAACCCGTAGGGTGCAAATGGGTTTTCAAGAAGAAAACCGACATGGATGGTAATGTAATTACCTATAAAGCAAGGCTTGTGGCTAAAGGTTTTAAATCAAAGACAAGGAGTTGACTACGACGAGACCTTGACCCGAGAGCAATGCTTAAATCCATTAGAATACTCCTAGCCATTGCCACTCATTATGATTATGAGATATGGCAAATGGATGTGAAGACTTTCCTAAATGGAAATCTAGGCGAGGATGTGTATATGACACAACCCGAGGGCTTCACCTCCTATGATGGCGAAAAGGTATGCAAACTTCAGAAATCCATCTATGGATTGAAGCAAGCATTCAGGAGTTGGAATATCCGTTTTGATGAGGTAATCAAAGAGTTTGGTTTCTCACAAAATTCGGATGAATACTGTGTGTATAAGAAGGTCAATGGGACTGCAATCGTATTCCTTGTGCTATATGTGGATGACATATTATTACTAGGAAACGATGTCTCTATGCTGCAATCATTCAAGATTTGGTTGTCCAAATAATTTGCCATGAAAGACCTTAGTGAAGCAACTTATATCCTTGGGATAAGGATCTATAGAGATAGATCAAAAAGGTTGCTTGGTCTTTCACAATCAACGTATATAGACAAGATGCTAAAGAGGTTTAGCATGGAGCAATCCAAGAGAGGGTACCTTCCCGTGACTCATGGGATAACACTCTCGAAATCTATGTGTCCTAAGACACAAGATGAGAGGATGCGCATGAATACGATCCCGTATGCATCAGCGGTAGGATCTATCATGTATGCTACGCTATGTACGAGACCCGATGATCGCGACTTATCATTCAATCCGAAGATTTTGATCCTTGGAAACCGGTCAAATAAAATTTATACCAAGGATTGCAATACAGGATGCAACCTCGGGCCCGACTCTCGAAACCAATGCACCAATTGATCCTAGACTAGCCTAATGTTTGAGTTATGCATGCAATGAAAGCAATAAAAGAAAGGGTTTTGATTGATTAATCTAAAATTAAACTAAACCAAAGCAAAGATAAATATTTTGGGATTTTGAAAAGATAAGGCAATTGAAATTAAATGGGATGAAAACAATTAATAAAAACTCTCCGAAAATGTGGCTCAAGGTCATCATCGTTCAAAATAATTGTCGAGGTTTGAAATCCACTAAGTTTCTAAACACAACCTTAATAACTCGTTAAGTCCAAGAATTAATTAATCAACTCGATTAATTAAAACTTGTTAAAACCTTAGTGGATGCGATGAATGATTAATGCAATAAATCAACCAAATAATAACACAACCAACTTAATCAAACACAACTAGGCGATTAAATTAATTAATGCAATCATCCAAGCGATATACATGAACTCCATGTAATTAAGCACAACATTCAACAATAATCAATCCATAACATAAATCAAGTTTTACATCCGATTAAACTATAAGCGGATTCAATCCATCATCTGATGCGATCTCAACTCGGAGGTTTTACAAAATATGACGAAATCTAAAACAATGGTTGATTACCCCTTGAAGCTCATGGAACTCCGACCGTTGCTACATCTTCTGGAGAAGGAAACCTTAGCCACGCATGATCTCGGGTAAGTCCATCACTGCTGGACAATCACCTCTGACCATGACTCGAACGACAAACAGTGAGAATAAATGCGACGAACTATGGAGGAGGTGCAGTTGGTGATGGTGGATGTCGTCTGGAAGTGGCGGCAAATCTGCAAAATAAAGAAAACAAAACTATCAGAAGAGAACGGAGAAGACGAAGAAGGAGAGCTACCTCGGGATGCGACTCTCTGTTTTTGCCCTAAATGGTTAGTTTTTATAGGGAATTGTGCGGGCTGGGTCAGAACAGTGGATTAATTGCCATTTACAGGCCGGGTTACCCGACATTCGGCTGCGGCGAATGTCAGTAGTTATTCATTGGCGAATGGATTTGGTCACTCGTCGCAGCGAATTAATTGTATTTAATTTATTCGCTGCGGCGAATTGAGGTTCTGGTTCGCCCAAGCGAATCTCGCGGCATGTTTACTTCTTGAATGTTGACTCCTTTGGTCCTACAAAATACAACCCATTTGCAGTATCAATTGTCCCAATAAAATTATACAGAATTAATGACAAATGACAACAAAATCGACAATGTGCAATTTATCAAAACTCGATATGCGGGACCAAAATAAGCATAAAAATCATAGATCAGGCGTCAACAAATGCATAATCACTAAAGAAAACAGGCCTAATTTGTAGTATAAATATGGTCCAATCAAATTCCCCCACACTTAGACCTTTGTACTCCTGGACAAAGTTTACAAGAGTCAAAAAGATACAAGAGTAAAAGAAAATTCCGCCCATGCTCAAATAATATGAGGCCGACGCAATCCACTTCATCGAATGCAAACACAAAGAAATTGAAAGAGTGCTAATAAAACAAACACTGAAAGAATTTAAGCACATGAGATTGAACAACAGAGAATCACTCGGGATATGATGTTTACGCTCATCTCACTTGTATAGTAGGGATATTTTTTCTCTCAATCTGCTTAATACATCTCCTACCATAGGCTTGTATCAATTCTATTTCTCCACTATAAGGACTATCAATTTGGAGATCAAGAGGTCTTTAAGGGATGTAATGAGCGGAAGGCTAAATGAATGGATGATGTGAGAAAAGAAAATATGAGCATGGCATAAAATGAGGATCGATGTCCATAATCTATCTAAACTAGACCTCTACTAAACTGAATTGAATTTTTTTAAGATACTAATCCCATTTTGGGATTCAACAATCCTTTTTGGGATACACAAGACTAACACATTTTTCATTTTCATTTTCAATTTTTTTAATGATCGACTATTGACATCATCGAAAATAATGCATGCAAATGCTCATCAGAAGAAGGCTCAAAGGGGCTAGCAAGGAGCGGTGTTTGAGGGTTGGTGTTTGGGAAAAGAAATTGAAAGAAGGAACGCCTCTATCATATCCATAAAATCTAGTCCATCAAGCTTTGAGTAAAAAGCGACACAAGTTCTAGAGAAGAATGAGCTAAGCAGATGCACACACAAAGATATAGAAGAAAATTTTTGGCTCGATTATCCTTCCAATAAGGGTTTTGTCTCAATGCTCAATCTCAAGTCTTAAAAGCGACAATACTATCTTGTTAGCATGCTCCCATTCACTTTGTTTTGAAAACTTCAAAAGTTAAAATTTTGCGAGATCAATTATCGTTAGAAGAATGGAGAGTATTTTCAAAACTCAAATATCGGTTTTGAAACTTGTAAATGATTTGCATGCAAGGCAACAAAAGAACAAAAGAAAATGTTTGGTTGAGTCCAAATTTATCGATAAAAGCAATGGGCCCACAAATTATGCACAAATCTAATAGGTGTACAATGCAAAATATATATAAGAGGGAAGCGAGCTCCCACACTTAAACATGGCATTGTCCACAAGGCAATATAGCAAGGAACGCAGAAAAGGTGAAACACAAATAGACAAAAGAGAAATGTGGATATATCATTAAGCTCAAAAGACAAATTGCTCAACATGGAGGATCCAAAGAACGAAACAAAAGTACATCAAAGAAAAGAAAATACAAAAAACAACAACAAAAGAAAATAAATGACTTAGACTACAGCTGCAGATTATCATTGGCGGATCCGGAGGCAAGAATGTAAGAGCGAGGAGCAACAAGAAGCCGGTGCTGAGGCGGAATAGGCAGCCCGAGGTGGGCCGCAATCATAGTGAGCGAGGAATGCGTGGCGGCCACCGAGTCTCGAAAAGAAGTGAATCGGGCCTCAAGTCAAGGGCGTCCTCTCGAGCATGGCCACCTCGGAAGGAGCAGGGGAACAGAGGCGGGAAGGAGGAAGATGAGGCGGAGAGGAAGCGGAGGAAGGACTGGAGGGAAGGAGAGGGTGCTCGAGGGGATGGAGGGCTAGGAGGAGGAGAGGGAGAAGATGCGGAAGCAGGTTGGGCAGGAGGCGGGGGTGGGATGGCACGTGGCTGACCTAAACGGACATAGACAAATGGAGGGGCCGGCGGAAAGAGGAGATCGGCAGGATGCTCCGGGACTCGATAGGCCCGGAACAGATCGGAAATGAGATGGGGAAAAGGAGTTTGTGTTTAGGGTTGGTGGAGAGACACACCTTTGGCGAAGAGGCGTGGAGATGGCGGGGGCTAGGTCTAAAGGGCGGCCAGTCATCAGCAGGTAGATATATAGGGCCTGCTCTTTGGGGATGTTGGAGAGGTGGAGGGTAGGCATAATATGGTTACATATAAAATGTAACCAGGGACGAGCTTCAGGAAGGAGGGTGGTCCGACGGATGTACCGATTAAGAACCTCGGGGTTGAAGCCCTTGAGACCTGCGGTCTGAGAGTACCAATGACTTCCTCCATGGGTAATCACGGAGGAGGTGGAATATTGGCAATGAGGGACTGACAGGAGATGGTAATGCTCACGGATAATTACGGAAGTGAAAACATCGGGAATGGAAACACCCCGGAAATAAATTCTGTAGGTGTGGGAGTAGCGAGCATAGGAGTAGTACTGGCGGACAAAGGTGAGGTTGCCAATAGAATTAGGTTGAGCAAGGCCAGCTAAGTCTAATTTGAAAAGCTGACGGACAAAAGGGTTTGTTGCGGGGGTTAGAGGAAATGGTTTTTCCTTGAGTATATCTTGACTGGCAACACGAGTTGCCAGCTGATCGTACTCAGGATCTACCGGACGAGAGGGAAAACGGGAAGGTTGCGAGGAAGGGGAAAGGGTGTGATCGGAGGAATGGGAGGAAGAAGAGGATGGCTGCTGCTCCTGTCTAGAGGCTCGCTTCATTCTAGGCATAATCCTGCACACACAAACGTTAGAATAGGCATTTTACTAAGAAAATTACACAGAATTAAAGTTCTCAGCCATTCGCCGCAACGAACAGGAGCATTCGTTGCGGCGAGAGGAGGCCTCTGCCATTCGTTGCAGCCAACAGGATTTTTTTTTCGCTGCAGCGAACTGGGCACCTTCGTTCGCTATGGCTAGCAAGAACATTCGTCGCAACGAACTGATACCCTACTTTCGCCGCGGTGAGATATTAAATTTGCCTTGTGCGAATGGGCTTCATTGTTCACTACTAAATCTAACAAATAACAATGGAAATGGACAAAGGAATGGATAAAACACTTCTTGAATGACGAAAATACAAATGGGAGAAGATTTGAGGATGTTGGAAGCTTCTAAAGCACACCGAGGGCACAGTGGCGAGGAGGAGGAGGCGGCGAGGGCACAAATGAAAAGCAGCGAAATGAGGAGGAAGGAGAAGAAGAAGAAAAAAAAAGACGCGGAGAGCGAAGGGGCGAGAGAGGAAAATACCAAAAAGGGCCTCGGACAAAAGAGAAGACCAACGGTCCAGAGGGACAAAACCGGACTTATTCGCCGCAACGAGGCAATCGTTAGCCGCGACGAATAAAACGGAAAACCCTACATTAGCCGCGGCGAACAGCGATGTTCGCCGCGACGAATCACCCAAAACAAAACACAAATTCTAAGGATCCTGCACAAATTGCATAAACATTCAATTTATTATCCCACGTATCAACCATTCTCTTCAATCAAATCATGCTGTATTAAACTAGGAAGAACACATAGCTAACAAAGGGGAAACACTTTATTCAAACGGAAATGGAAATCCTACCTACTACTCTAAACCTACTGGTTGGTTCCCTCCCCCATACTTAAACAATATAATCATGCTCAACAATATGCACGTTGGTATCAAACATAGCACAATTATATAGTAAATGAAGGAAAGAGAAAACCTGGCACTCAAGGCGGGTCTTATAGCTCGGGATGGACGACTGTTTGATATCCAAGCTCCAGCTCAGTAGCTTGGTTGCTAGTCAGCTCCACGTCCATACTCGCACCCAGTTGTGCTCCTGCAAAATCGTCAAAAGAGAAACTTTCTCCAAAAATATTGTCAGTGGCAGGATATAAAGTTTCTACAAATTCAGAACAGGCATCATCAATAGAAACATCAAGCATGTGAACACCCAGTAGGGAATAATCTTCATGAGGATGCTTCATAGCTTCATACATGTTGAAGCTAACTTGTTGATCACCAACTTCCATGGTGATCTCCCCTTTCTTCATACTAATCATAGTACTTGCCGTCCGAAGGGTCGTCCAAGGATTAAGGAAGTGTCCTGCACCACTTCAGTTGACATATCCAGCACATAAAAATCGGCAGGAAACACTAAACCCTTGACTTGGATCAAAATATCCTCAATAATGCCCACAGGATGTTTGAAGGATCTGTCGGCCAATTGTAACACTACTGATGTAGGTTTTATGCTCTTCACTCTGAGGACCTCATAAACAGATTTCGACATAACATTAATCGTCGCTCCCAAATCCAATAATGCTCTCCCAATTGTTACCTTTCCTATAAAACAAGGAATGGTAAATGAGCCTGGGTCTTGGCACTTGACCGGGATTTGGGGCTTAAATAAAGCCGACACATTTGAGCTCAGTTGGACCCTCTCGTTTGGCCTAAATTTACACTTGTTGGTGCACAGGTCCTTCAAATACTTAGCATAGGCTGGCACTTTCTTAATTAGGTCCAGTAAAGGCACATTTACTTCAACCTTTCCAAACAGGTCAATGATTTCTTTTTCGTGTTTGAGCTCATTAACTCTCTTGCTCATCGATCTGAGTTAGGAAAAGGAGGTCCTTTAAGTTGACTTCCTTCTTGGCGAGGTCATTTACGCCCGATTTATCCTTATCGCCTCTTCTTCCCGACATGCTAGATGGTTGCTCTTTTCCTTCATGGTTGATTGCTTCTTGTTCCTCAACAATTCTTCTTCGCGATCACTTTCGATCGCACGCTTGCTTTTTCTCTCACTTGAGGCGCCTCTTCAACCTCAATTTCTTGGTGCATTCTTCTTCTTGAGAATGTCGAAATGCACTTTCTTTCCACTCCTCAACTCAATTGCATTTAAACTCTTGGGTTAATGACCGTGTTGGAGGAATGGATCCGCTACTCTCGCTTGATTTTCACTCAAGTTGTTGGATAACCGAGTGGACGTATGAGTTCAGGTTTTCGCCTTGGTTTCCCATTGATCCATGCGTTTTCCAAGGCCTTTGAAGCAGGCAGCGTTCTTTGAGGAGTCTCTTGAATCAGATTAGCAATTGCGTTGAATTGATTTGCGATAGAATTCCTCTCTTCCTTCATGAGAGTCATCATGCTGTGCAGCAGCTGGGTAGTGTCCTCCTTTGGTGGCGGTGGTTGTTGCACCGTCAATGCTCGCTGATCCTGGAACTGGTTTGTAGATGATCCAGCTCCACTTCCTTGTTGAAATCGGTTTGGTGCTCTTTCCGCGTTACTCCTCCAACTAAAATTTGGGTGGGATCTCCATCCCTCATTATATGTGTTGGAGTACGGGTCCCACTTTTGATTTTGTCTCCCGGGGTACACTGCAGAGACTTCTTCATACCTTCCGAGGCAGACACTAGAAATGTGCATCACCGACCCACAAGATTCGCAACTGGGTGTGGTCGATTCGATGAGAAAGCGATGGGCGATGCATTGATTCTTAAGTTCGGTAGTGATCGAGGATAAGCGTGAAGTTATCCTATGCTCGAGGAATCCACCTTGATTCGGGCTTTCCATCCTTTTATGCGAGCCGACATGGCTCCCACTTCATGGACACTCTGGAATCTCTAACCTGCATCGCTTGATTGTTGAGGCCATCCTCTTGATCAAGGCCCATGCTTGAGTGCGGTGAGGTCGATCAACGATCCTCCAAGCAAACATCTAACATTCCCTTTTCCGATTCTTCACCCCATCGTAGAAATATTGAACAAAGTCGTTCATCGTGAATTTGATGATGGGGCATCGAGACAACAGATCTGAAATCATTCCAAAAATCATCTGAGGACTCGTCATAATCATTTGGCGTAATAGATTTCTTTTCGCATTGATGAAGTCCTAGAGGCTGGAAAATACTTTTCCAGAAAAGCTTTCCGCAAGTTGACCTAACTATGATAGGCATTCGCGACATGCCTTGGGAGGCTCATGTATCACTCCCTTGGCAAAGCAAACAAAATTAACTCAAAATTAAGCAACATAAACAAGAACAATAAGAATAAACACTTAAAACAAAGCAGAATCGAAATCACAAACAGGATTAACACTAAAAATACTTAAGCAGAACAGAATAAAATAAAATTATGCAATGCAAACAAAATGCAAACAACAAAAATTAAAATTAAAACAAACACTGGCTAACCTAGAAAACCAATTAATTTGGTTTCCCCGACAACGGCGCCAATTTGATCGCGGCTTATCATTCAATCCGAAGATTTTGATCCTTGGAAATCGGTCAAATAAAATTTATACCAAGGATTGCAATACAGGATGCAACCTCGAATTCGACTCTCAAGAAACCAATGCACCAATTGATCCTAGACTAGCCTAATGTTTGAATTATGCATGCAATGAAAGCAATAAAAGAAAGGGGTTTTTGATTGATTAATCTAAAATTAAACTAAACCAAAGAAAAGATAAATATTTTTGGGATTTTGAAAAGATAAGGCAATTGAAATTAAATGGGACTGAAAACAATTAATAAAAACTCTCCTGAAAATGTGACTCGGGTCATCATCGTTCAAAATAATTGTCGAGGTTTGAAATCCACTAAGTTTCTAAAACACAACCTTAACAACTCGTTAAGTCCAAGAATTAATTAATCAACTCGATTAATTAAAACTTGTTTAAAACCTTAGTGTATGCGATGAATGATTAATGCAATAAATCAACCAAATAATAACATAACCAACAATCAAACACAACTAGGCGATTAAATTAATTAATGCAATCATCCAACCGATATACATGAACTCCATGTAATTAAGCACAGACATTCAACAATAATCAATCCATAACATAAATCAAGTTTACATCCGATTAAACTATAATGGATTCAATCCATCATACAAAGGCGATCTCCAACTCGGAGGTTTTACAAAATATGATAGAAATCTAAAACAATGGTTGATTACCCTTGAAGCTCATGGAACTCCGACCGTTGCTACATCTTACGGAGAAGAAACCTTAGCCACGCATGATCTCGGGTAAGTCCATCATCGCTGGACAATCACCTCGACCATGACTCGAGCGACAAGCGGTGAGAATAAATCGACGAACTATGGAGGAGGTGCGGTTGGTGATGGTGGGCGTAAATGCGGAAGTGGCGGCGAATCTGCAAAATAAAGAAAACAAAACTATCGAAGAGAGCGGAGAAGGCGAAGAAGGAGAGCTACCTCGGGATGCGGCTCATGTTTTTCCCTAAATGGTTAGTTTTATAGGAATTGTGCGGGCGGGTCGATAAATTGGATTAATTGCCATTTACAAAGTCGGGTTACCCGACATTATGCTGACAAATGGCTGTAGTTCGTTGCGGCGAATGGATTTAGTCACTTTCGTCGCGGCCAATTAATTGTATTTAATTTATTATTGCGGCAATAATTGAGGTTCGTTCGCCCAATGAATCTCGCGAGCATGTTTACTTCTTGAATGTTGACTCCTTTGGTCCTACAAAATACAACCCATTTGTAGTATCAATTGTCCCAATAAAATTATCTGAAATTAATGACAAATGACAACAAAATACTGACAATGTGCAATTTATCAAAACTCAATGTGCGGGACCAAAATAAGCATAAAAATCATAGATCAGGCGTCAACAAATGCATAATCACTAAAGAAAACAGGCCTAATTTGTAGTATAAATATGGTCCAATCACCCGATGTATCATATGTTCTAAGTGTTACGAGCAAATACCAATCGGATCCTGGTGAGGGTCACTGGGTGGCTGTCAAGAATATCCTTAAGTACTTACGAAGGATTAAGGATGTTTTCTTGATATATGGGGATGGAGATCTCCAAGTGGCGGGTATCAGATGCGATTTTCAATCGATAAGGATGATTCCAAATCCCAATCGGGTTATGTATTCACATCTGAGCAATGAGGCGGTCGGTTGGAAGAGTTCAAACAAGAGACGATTGCCGATTCAACAACCGAGGTCGAGTACATTGCCGCTTAGAAGCAGCAAAGGAAGCGGTTTGGATCAAGAAGTTTATTCTTGAACTTGATGTGGTTCCTAGCGTTGATGGGCCCATCTGGTTGTATTGTGACAACAATGGGGTTATTAGCGCAGCGAAGGAACCAAGGTCTCATCAACGATCAAACACGTACTCGCAGATATCATTTGATAAGGGAGATCATAGGACGTGGTGATGTCCAGATCGAGAGAGTTCCCACCGAGCAGAATATTACTGATCCGTTGATTTGATCAAGCAGTGGATCTCAGAAACTGTTTTGATTCTCATGTACTCGCCTATGGTATTAGATATCAAGGCGATTGGCTTTAGGTCAAGTGGGAGATTATTAGAGTAGTGCCCTGAAGGCAATCGTCTTTAGCGCATTTTGTACATAGATGTGTACATTCTTTAAAAATAAATAAAGAAAGGCATATTTCATTAATTTGTTGTTCATTATTTATGAAGCGATATAGATCTGTAATCAAATTAATGAAGTCCATGATATATGACATAGCATGAAGGAAATTATGATGTGATCACTCGAGATTCCTATCATGTGCAATTATGTCATTATCTAAATTATCCTAGTCATAGGATTCTTGAGGCTGGACATGGTAATCCGGAAAGACTAACACATCTCAAGCTCCTTGATTTGATCAGCGGTGGATCTCGAAGCTGTAAATATGAGATATTTAGGGTTGAGATGTGGATGCTTACTAGAGGTAGTAAGTACATTGGATGACTGCCATGAGATCATCACATGGATGTCCTATTCTAATGTCAGTGATAACCTCATCATAGCAATGGTGCAAGTATCCTTAGACTTGAGGTGCTCGAGGATATCTTGGATACTAATTACGTGCTTTGACTCCATTCCTTGTTGCCTTACAGAGGTCGCTCATAGGGTGGTGCTTGGAGTGCAGTTTGAGGTATTGAAGGTAATTGAGTAGCCAATAGAGGATTCACCACTACGTGATAGCGAAGATGATACCCATGGCCTCTTGTCGAGGTCATTACTTATAAATCTCTGGCCGAGTATGTATGTCGTGAAGAGTGTCTTGGTGACATATAAAGTAATGAGTCCCGTGACAAGAACTGAAATCACTGGACTAGATTTGGCGTAGTCGATCTAGTGAGTTGACACATTGCCCATACTCATAACCAAGTGGGGTATAGGATGGTGAAAGGACGAATTGCACGGTAATTGTCTATGGAAAGGTTCGTGATATGGTCCATGATGAATATATATTCATTAAATCAAACCAATTACTTTCCGATCAATTGGGGTCATGATGTGTTGCTAGATACCGCTCATGACTTGCTTAGATTAAGTGTTAATCTAAGTGGCCAATATAACCGGAACCTAATGGGTCACACGCATAAGAGTGTCTCGAGAACTCGTAAAATAGTTTTGGACGAGTTCGATAAATGGAGAGCAAAAGGATTAAATGGATCCCGATGAGATCGAGATATGTCCCGATGAGATCGCGACATTGATATTCTTTGAAAAAGGTTTTGGGGTTTATCCCATCAAGGGACGATAGGACCGACCTCGATGTGTTGGACCACTTCAATAATATATATATGCATATATATATATATGATTAATTAATTAAATAATTAATTAATATATATATATATGTTGAAAACGTGGATGGGAGAAGCTTCCTTTAACTTTGATGACTCATCCTTTAACATTTAATGCCTTTAAATGTTAAAGACAAGTGTACTAAAGGACAAAAAAAGCTAATGAAAGTTGATGATGATCGTGGATGACAATAAGAGGTTTTAGAAACCAAAATTCTAAGTGTTAGAAGGTGATTTTTGTGAGTCTGGAAAGGGAAAAGAAAGGGTTCTTTTCCAAAGCTTTCAATCATCGATCATCACTTTCCATTAGCTTCATCTTCAAGCAAGTTTCATCTCTTCCATCGTTGATCCAAGCTCTCCATAGAACAAAGGTAAGATCTAGCAGTCTTTAATTTGTTCTAGCTATTCCCGGGTCAAAGGGTTTGTCCCGGTTAGGTTCTCCGATCTCTGCGTGGATATCGTTAGAGACGGTCTCCATTGGTCGTTCGGTATGAGTTTGTTATATATATACACATGGATCCTGGCTTTCGGGAAGGTCCCGGAACAAAAAAATTTTGTTTTCCGCACCATGGGCATGTGATGCTCACACCGGGATTTTCCTACAGTGGTATCAGAGCCACTTGTGTCGTATATAACAACGAAACCATGACTAGGTCGGAGTTGCTATAGCTTGTGATGATGATGCATGTTGTATGTGTTGAATTTCGAATTCAGTATGAGATATAGTTTTTGAAATTTTCTTGCCCAGATATGTTTACAAGATGTTGTTGCATATGTCTGTGGAAGCCCGAAATTTATCAATGTGATTTGATATAGTTTTGCTAATTTATTCCCTAATGTCTTTGGGTGCTGTCTTTGTGCACATTCTTTGAACGAGCATGCTTATAAATTCGAGAATAAATTGTAGAAAATTCTTTTGGATTTTCTTTCACCTACATGTCCCTAAGATGTTTATGAATGTCTATGTGGATGGAAAAATGTTTTCGAGGTGATTTACTATTTATTTGTGAATTTGAACTATACGAATTGAGAAATTAGCCAATTAAGATAGCAATTCCAAGCTGCATGTTTCGACTTATCGTTCATAACTCGACTTGTTTGTTGCATCAGACGCATAAGTCGACTTGCACAATGGTACAAATCGACTTGTTAGGTATGCGATTGCATAAATCGACTTACACATGCATAAGTCGACTTACACGAGGCATAAGTCGACTTATACATACACAAGTCGACTTATAACATGCAAAGGAGGGATGATGGATGATTTTAGGTATAAACTCAATGTGATTGATCATATGCCCTAAATCATTCCATATAGTCATAGTGACTATAATCCTACCGCTTGGAGAAGAAAAGATGAGACACGAAAACCCTCGAATAATATGAAAACTAATGCCTTCCATTAATATGGGAGAACCGGAGTTCTTATAGAGTTGGGTTGTTGGGCAAACCCAAGCTCACTCTATCTGAATATGTTGAACCATGGAAAATGAGATTTTCGGATTAATGGGTCGGTTTTCACTAGAAGCATTGATTTGTTGAGCAAACTCAAGGTCAGCGTGACGAGAGGAAAAATTGGATAGTGTACATCGGATGTACACGCATCAAGAGTTGATAACCCAATGTGTGCATACATCAAAAGTTGATAGCCTTTGGTCGATAGTTGCACCTAAGATGGAAATGGTATGATTGATACCTGCCGATTGAACTAAGGTGGCTTGTTGGGCAAACCCAAGGTCATTTTAGGAATGTCGGATATCAATCTATGATGCAATTGGTATGACCGATACCTACCGCTTGAACTAAGGTGGCTTGTTGGGCAAACCCAAGGTCATTTTTAGGAATGTCGGATATCGACCCACTAGGACATTTTGTCATAATGTTTCTTGGATTCGTACTAAGGGTTATGGATTCTTTGAAACTAGTGGGAGCCATATGCATATCATGCAAGTCCTTATGATCATGCATTTAATTCTATTCTAACATTTTTTCTCTCTATCCCTTTAGGTTATTGAAGATGACTTCAAGTGTGAACTTGCGCTCGCTTATGGAGTCCAACAAGTTAACTGGACCAAATTTTCTCGATTGGTGAAATCGAGAATTGTTCTCAGTGCGAGGGCTGGGATATATCCTAGATGTTCCACTTCCGATCCACCTCTCGGCGATGCTTGATGAGGATCGAAAGCATATCAGCATCTTAAAGACGGTGACATGGCTACCGCATCATGCTTGCCTCGATGTCACCAGAGTGCGAAGCGGATGAGTCTATGGATGCTCATACCATAGTGTTTCATCTTAGGGAGTTGTTTGATGAGCAAGCTCGGTGCGAAAGGTTCGAGACCTCGAGGTTACTCTTCACTACTAAGATGACTCGAGTTCATCTGCGGTGCGGTATGCTTTGAAGATGAATGGGTATATTGAGAGATTGGCCGTCTTAGGTTTTGTCATTGATTATGAATTAAGTATTGACTTAATTACGGTTGGATGTCGATAGTTATTCACGGTTTGTGTTAAACTATCGGATGAACCAAGTATCCACAACAATCCACGAGTTGATCATTATGCTCAAGGCAATGAGCAAGCTATCAAGAAGGATAACAAGCAAGTCTTGATGGTGGACTCTTCTTACGGTTCAAAGAAAAGAAGCGAGAAGAAGAAAAGGTCTAAGAAACCAAAAGGAAGTGCAGCCAAGAAGAAAACCAAAGAGGCGCACTAAAAGGAACTTGCTTCCATTGTGGCAAGACAGTCACCGAAAGCGGGCTGTAAAGTCTATCTGGAGGCTGAAGCGAAAAAGGCATCGGATGCCTCGACTTCTTCGTATGTTTGTCAATGAGGTTATCTTGTTTCGATCATAACATATGGGTATTAGATACGGTTGTGGCTCACACATATGCAATGATATCACGAGGGCCTCGAGGACGATGAGCGACTCATGAAGGGAGAGATAGACCTGCGTGTGGGAAATGGAGCAAGAGTTGCTGCATTAGCCGTAGGTAGTTATTTCTTGTCACTCCCCACTGGGCTTGTAATTAAATTGGATGATTGTTATTTTGTACCTGTATTAACAAAGAACATATTATGCATTTCTTGTTTAAATAAATTTGGTTTCCATTTGACTTTTAGTAACAATGGTTGTTCTATTAGTTTGAATGGAATGCTTTATGGTACTGGTACTTTATGCAATGGAATTTACATATTAGATATGTCACATCTAATTATGAATGTCAATGACACGAAAAGACATAAGCGAGATAATTTAAAATCAACTTACTTATGGCATTGTCGCATGGCCATATAAATGAGAGACGATAGCTAAGCTCCATAAGAGTGGTAGTTTAGGGTCATTTGATTATGAATCATATGACACATGCGAATCTTGTTTATTAGGCAAGATTACTAAGTTACCCTTTAAGAGAAAGGGTGAGCGAGCGATTGGAGTATTAGACCTAATACATTCGGATGTATGTGGTCGATGTCCATCCATGCTAGAAGTGGTTATCTTTACTTCATTACCTTTATCGATGACTATTCTCGATATGGGTACTTGTATCGATGAGATACAAATGAAGCATTGAAAAGTTCAAACAATTGAAATGAAGTAGAAAACCAACTTGGGAAAAGTATCAAGACATTACGATCGATCGTGGTGGGGAATACTTAGACCAAGAGTTTTGGATTATCTCGAGATAATGGGATTTTATCTCAATGGACTCCTCCTTACACACTGGCATAATGGTGTGGCGAGAAGGAGAAATCGAACCTTGTTAGACATGGTACGATCAATGATGGGCTTTGCAAAGTTACCAAAATCCTTTTGGGGTATCAATCGAGACGACATAAGAGTGTCTCGAGAACTCGTAAAATAGTTTTGGACGAGTTCCAATAAATGGAGAGCAAAAGGATTAAATGGATCCGATGAGATCGAGATATGTCCGATGAGATCGCGACATTGATATTCTGAAAAAGGTTTTGAGGGTTTATCCCATCTAGGGACCAGTAGGACCGACCCGATATGGTGGACCACTTGATAATATATATATACATATATATATATATATGATTAATTAATTAAATAATTAATTAATATATATATATATATGTTAACGTGGATGGGAGAAGCTTCCTTTAACTTTGATGACTCATCCTTTAACATTTAATGCCTTTAAATGTTAAAGACAAGTGTACTAAAGGACAAAAAAGCTAATGAAATTTGATGATGATCGTGGATGACAATAAGAGGTTTTAGAAACCAAAATTCTAAGTGTTAGAAGGTGATTTTAGTGAGTGCGGAAAGGAAAAGAAAGGGTTCTTCTCCAAAGCTTTCAATCATCGATCATCACTTTCCATTAACTTCATCTTCAACAAGTTTCATCTCTTCCATCGTTGATCCAAGCTCTCCATAGAACAAAGGTAAGATTTAGCGATCTTTAATTTGTTCTAGCTATTCCCGGGTCAAAGGGTTTGTCCCGGTTAGATTCTCCGATCTCTGCGTGGATATCGTTAGAGACGGTCTCCTTTGGTCGTTCGGTTTGATTTTGTTATATATATACACATGGATCCTGGCTTTCGGGAAGGTCCCGGAACAAAAATTTTTTGTTTTCCGCACCATGGGCATGTGATGCTCACACCGGGATTTTCCTACAATTATGGTGTATTTCAGAATGTATAAAGATTATGAATGAATGAGTGAATGAGAGTATTGAAATTGTATATGAAATTGAATATGAATTTGGAAATGGGATTGAGTTATGAGATCTGTATATTGAATTGCAGCTATGAGAATGTTTTAGAATTAGGTTTGCGTTTGTGTGTACTGAGATCCCGGACGGAGGGTCCGATTAATTCTGATATCTGTGTGATTGATTGGATATTATAGAAGTGTTTTTTTTGAACACTTTGCAAGTTTGGGTTAGGATAAAGGCAGTAGTTATCTTTGCAAATTTCGATTAGATAATAAGTTTGAAAAGAAAAGTAAATAAGAAGTAGTTGATTTCGGATGAGATTTATAATTTGTATGAAAGATGGCTAAAGTGTGTAAGAAGTTTGGCATAAGAAAGAAAGAAATTTTTTTTTTGATTAAAAATGGTTATAAGGAAAAAAGAAAACAAAATTTATACCGGATTTTGGAACGTCTTAGGGTTTCCAACGCGATTATGTTCATTCGATCGTTTTCTTTGATTATTGTTTCCGGATGTCGGATGTGTTTGCTGTGATACGTTTCGCTATTTTTCGCTTCCGCATTCGCTTTGCTTCTGCTTTGATTCCGTTTCCATTCGATTCCGTTTTCTCCATTCTTTGTTTTCCGGTTGGGATCCGGTTCCCGAATCGGGTCCCAACAACTTATTTACGATATGGTTTTAGAAAACTACTAATGCAATATCTTCTAGATAAACTTCCTTAATTATGCCTATCTGTCAAACCTGCAGATCCATTCATCTAGTTATCATACAACATAAAATAAATTAAAAATTAGCCAACAATGTATTCAAGTTTTTTCTTCAATGTATACTTTTCTTCAATCTATTAATGCATCTACTACTACTCTTCAAGCATGTTAGAATATAATTACTAATAATACCAAACTCTATCACCAAGAAAAAAATAAAACAATTATATGCCCGTTTTAATGAACATTATCATATTCATATATATGAGTAATTACCTAATAAACATGAATACTTGTTCTATCTTTAATTAGTTAGCCAATGAAATTATATATTTTGATAGCTTAATATCTCAATATAAAACTGAAAAGAACACTATGAAGAAAGATATAATTATTTACGAGTTTTTATAAATAATAGCAATTAAAACACATTAAGGAACATCTTGATACAACTCAAAATTTTTATAATGAATATAACCAAGAATTACAAAAGATAAAGAATCAATTAATTGGACATAAAGCAAGTTTTCATAATAATCATTAATATGTCTAAAATAACTAATATATCGGAATCTAAACCTACAACATAAAATATATTAGACATAGACTCTTTAGAAGTAACAGAGTCAACTAGAACATTTCATATCAATACTTTATTATCAAATGAAAAACAAAAACAAATTGCAAAACTCAATTAAATCTTAAAAATGGACAAGATATAAATAATTCTCTCATTAAAAATTTCATTAATAGAAAAATATTATTTATTATGGAAAATTAATTCATGAAACACCTGTAAGAATAGATCAATGTAACGGACATATCTGCATTAACTTAATATATCAAGAACAAATTTACAAACAATTACAAAAAATTCCTAAAGAAAAAGACACAAAATAGGTTATATCCATTTATCTACAATCCAGATCTTATTAAAATTTACTTTTCAAGAAGGAATTGATTCCCTATATGCATGGCTATAATAGATGAACAAATGACTAATTTAAATGATCAAGTAATAGGAATTATGAGCGGTAATCTAGCTTATGAAAAATTAAATTTAATACTAGCTTAAAATTAGAATTCCTTTAAGGTCACCTAACCTAGATGAAACTATTGCAATTGCCTATAAATTTTTATAAAGAGCAATTAATGAGTATTGGACAATATCCTTTCAATCACTTATCAAATTAGTTATGCTCTAACTAACTCACATCATAGTATTGAATTTAAAATATAGGTAAAAATTATATTGATCAATTATTTAATAACACAAAGTGAAAGTTTGTACTAATCCTTGAACTAATTTACAAGAAATACTTGACATAAAATATCCAATAAAATTATTAGAAACATCTATCTTTGGACTATCTTTATCTCAAAATAGATCTTTAAATAATAAAACTACTGTTACATTCACAGTCTTTAAGATTAGAAAGACTTATTAGATTCTTGAACCTAGAATAAAATTTGATAAACCTATTAGAATTACAAAACCTAAAATTCCCATTGAAAGAGAGGAAATTAATTCTAAATAAAATCTAAACAAAGAAATAAAAATTGTAAAAAATCAATTAAGCGAATTAACAAAACATATTAAAAATATTTTATGAGTGTTAGTAAACAATTATCGAATTAATTGATAAACAAATAAATATAGAAATCAATTAAAGAAATAATCATTAACATTGTACCTCAAAATTATAAATTACAAGAACAAAATATGAAGAAACAACTCAATTATTAAACATTATAAATAAGAAACTCGATAAAATCTTAAAAGAAATAGATCCTAAAATTATAAAAGCAAAAGATCCAGAAAAATCATATTAATTGAAAGACTTTTTGCAATTTTAAAAATATTTAGGGCTATTTTAGAAATTTAAAAGTTATCAAAAATAGTACCTAGTATTAACCGATGCTAGTACAGTATCATACTAAATGCGATATTCATAACATTGTATAAAACAATTCCTAACATCTTTATTTTTTCTAAATTTCAATTATTTTGCCTATTAGCACTACAAGAATTCTATTGTTTATCGATGGATAATACTGATGGAAAATGCTTGTATTTCGTCGGTAATATAAATTATCGACAGAATAGGACAATGGACAACAACATCATTAATATGTCCGCAGGTAAATTTAATGATGGACACAAATATATATCTGTCGATATTTTATCGATGGACAGATATAACCGTTGGTAAATTTGACGATGGAAAAAAGATCGGTCGGTAAAAATCATACAATTTATTGATGATTGTATGTTTTTCGTCGATAAATCATGGCTCAAATAATCCTAAAGGTTTCAATATTACTAATGGAAGGAGAAGAACGATCAATAAATATCATACAATTTACCAACGGTTGTAAGTTTTTTGTGAGTAAAACGTGTTTCAAATAACCCTAACAGTTTCAATACTACCGATGGAAGCAGAATAACTGTCGGTAAAAATCATACAATTTATCGACAAATTAAGTTATTTAGTTGGTAAATATAGTGCATTTTACAGACGATGTTTTAGATTTCGTTAGTAAATAAAATTAAGAATTTAAAAAAAAAATCCAGACATGAAATTTTATTTCATGATCTTATGATAAATGCATAATTTCAACATTTATGAATTATCTGTGCATAACATTTTTATTTGTTTAAGCAGAAAGATTATTGATGATATAAAGTTAAAATTATCTTAATTGATAATAAAAACATTACATTATATATAATAAGTTTTTGTAATTCAGAGCAAGTGACTACAACAATCCTAATGGCTAGGTAACCGCTGGTGCTCTAAGGTGCTACCCCTCGCCTTCAACTCATCCATCTTTTGTCTCAGTTGAGCTATGGTATCTATCAACATGTCCACTATTGTTTGAAGCCAATTGACTTGATTGGTTTGTGGCTATTTACTAAATGCTATTGTCCTGGACGTGGAGGATAGCAAATAATGTGTTCGCAAATGAGCCTAGCCCAAAGATCGTTCCACGACGGTCCCTACTACCCACTGCATCAAGATACATCTGACTCTCATCAACAGCTTGTTCCTCCTAAGAATGTCGTTGAATGCTTTGTTGAATTTGGTCCTATTAGTAAGTAATTTTTATATTAGTAAGTGATAATTATTAAGAAATAATATTAAAACATTAATTTCACATACATTCAATTCTCTACATCAGTTGTTGACGAATGTCACACCGTTATGTTTCTTTATGTGAGTGTGCAAAAACACCTGAGTAGGTGTAGGTCTCAAGCCCATAAACTTTTCCTACATATTTAACCTAAAATGTTATATGTGAACTAGATTTCACAAAAAATTTGGCAGAGTTTTCTCTATTTGTATGACATTTCCCCCTGTTGAACAAATAAAATAACTCAACATGGCCATATATGACACCAGACATTTATACTATTATCATTATCCATAATACACATATTTTCATTTCGACATTCAAAAATCAATTTTAATTGAAATATAGCAAAGTAAAACAATTACAATATAAGTGTCAAGTTTAAATCCTTACAAGTCTCTCTACATGCTTGTGGTGGGTTATTGGTCCTCTTGTATGTACGGAAAGACTCTCTCCCCTTGGGCCTTTACATCAGTTGGTTGAATTACGCCTTGAGATGGACATTGTCTCAGGTGATGTCCAATACTCCTGTCAACGACTCCATATTTGCTCAGAAATATAAGGCAGTCATACACTAGTCATGTGCATCGCACTAATAAAGTCGCAATAATGTGTACGAGCTCGCCTTTCCCATACTTTATGTATGATCGCGTTGAAATCAAAATCCTAGAAAAATTCTTTCTGAAATTAAAAGAAAAAATTTGGTAACTTATAATGTTATAATATTTATCTAAATAATGTATACAAATCAATTAAAAAAGAAAATTAATTTTTATTGTACCTCAAACTCCTAAAAGTAAAATGCCTCTGTGGCTTGAGAGATCTTCTTCCATATATAACTCTCAGAATCAATCCTCTCTTTAAATTTATATGTCATATTTCTAGAACACGATCGAGACAGAATCAACCTAATATAATGACAAGTAATTTTATATCATTTGCAAATCAAAAAATCTCTAACTTAATTATAAAAATGTAGTGTTTCATGCGATTTCACTTCTTAATTATTGACAATTGTTATGTACTTTCTTCCATCAGGTCCCACAACTCCAGTCGGCGATCATCTCCTTCTTCTGATAAATAGGTAATGGATGATGTGTGAGGTGGGGATGGTGTACGATAACGAGCAGCAGGTGATGGCTCATCTGCAACTGTAGGCCCTAGAGGGGGAGGAGCTGATTCAGTTTCAGCTGTAAACTGTGACGGTCTACCTTCACAGTAAGCACCTTCGAATATGCATCTGAACTTGGGCCACATTACCTCATGCTGTCTCTTTGGTCCCATATTTCAGGTTGAAATTCATTATTTATTAAATTTTCTATAAATATAAGAATTTGATTTCAATATTTTATGCAATATATAGAAAAAGAAATAATGTGATTTGTTGAGTATTATATTCAAATACAAAAGACGAAATAGAAGGTTAACAATTGATAAAGTCATAGAATTTTAATAATAACAGCCCACACTCAAAATGACGCATGTTCACGCCTAACTAATAGGGAGGTTGTTTGACAAATTCTTATAGATATAACAATAAATCAACTTTAAAGTTGAGTTTAGTGTATTGCATCAATAAATCACAATGATATAATTATTTTCTTAGATTTCATGTGACATGAGAGTGGGTAAAGGTAAATAAGTCCCCGATGTCTAGATTCTCGAGAAGGGTCCTGGCATGTTCAAACACACCAATTGAAACAGTGATACTTCTTCCCTTAGGTGTAGGGTTTTGAACACCTTCTTGCAACAACGTTTCCACTATAACTAAACTTGTAGAGGATACAGTGAATGAGTCGTTAGATTTAGTATGGAGGACTAACTCTCCAGATGAACTACTAGTACGAACAAGTTTACCTAGAACACAATCAGTATTCGAGTTAATTAATGCCATATTAGAAAATCGTTAAATGAACTAAAACTGGATATTAATGCATACATGAATGTCCAGATAAGGTTTGTAGAATTGACAAATTTTCTAAAAGAGCCGATCTCCCTAATCCTTTATAGACTATTGTGACATTGTGTTGGGCCCCGAATTTTTTTAATTGATGGTATTAAGTATAAATTGTGTTAATTGTTTAATTGTGGCTTGGTTTGATTAAATTGGGAGTATTAGTGGATAATTGAGGTTTATTCGAGTTTAATGTGGTTTTAATGGGAATTATAGGGTAACTATGTTTGGGGGCAAAATAGGAAGACAACTTAGGTGGAGAGCTTAAGGCATGTCAAGGAGGGGTCTTTTCCTTCCCGTTTAGAATCAAGAGAAAGAAAAATAGAAGAAAGAAAAAAAAGAAAAGAGAAGAGAGGAGGAAGTGTCGTAGGTGAGGAAGAAAAGAAGAAGAAAAGTGGGTTTTTGATCCTAGTGATTTCTGACAAATTTGAAGCAATTTCCTGGTAAGTTAGAGTTCATTCCATTGTATTGTGGTTAGATTAAACTCTAAGATGGATTGAATGTGTTAGAATCGGTGGTTTAGGGTTTAAAGGCAAAAATGGATAGATTTCTTGGGTTGATGATTTTGTGCCTGTTTTTAAGTTGTTAATGGGTTAGAAATGTAGTATAGGACTTGGATCAAGGTTTAGGTGTGTTGCATTTGCAACAAGGAAGGATTGAGGTTGGAAAAATGCTGGAAAATCGAGTTCGGAGATGTTTTCCAGACCCGCACGTCATGACGTGCATATGAACACGCCGCGACGTGCAAGAAAGTTGTGCACGCCGCGACGTGCGAGAAGGAACATGCCGCGACGTGCGAGGAAGTGGCGCACGCCGCGGCGAGCCCCTTGTTTCCAGCAAAGATGAATTTTGGTATTTTGGTTGTAACTTGGGCTGTAGATGTCCAACAGTGGTGATTTTGGATTTGTTGTGATCTAGAAATAAAGGGCTACAAGTTGTATGAAGAAAGGAAGTTGGGTTTTGCCTCTAGAGATTCAAGAATTCATATGGAAGTCGAATGTAGACTTTTAGTGCTTTTACTTTTGATTTTCAAGCTTTTTAACTATTTCCTTTAAATATTGTTTGAATGGGACCTTGGTTTGTTATAGGAAACCAAGCCGACCTGATTCAATTGCAAGAAGAAGGACAGTAGTGAGCTTGGATTCTCGAGCGATATTAGGTGGGTAATGTATTTATAGTTATTGTGTGATTAGGCAAATTCTTGCCTATGTGTGAATATATGTTATATGTTATGCATTGTGAGATGCATGACATTTTGATTGAATATGTGGTTACTTGTTTGAGAATGATTTGTTATAAGAAATGATTTTGATTTCGTATACTTTGAAAGAAGCATGAGAATTGATAGAAGCATATTTTGATTCTGAGCATATTATGCCTCGACTTTGGTCATGACATTTTTAATAAATGAAAGCTTGAAAGAATATCATCTGATAAAATGATTTTGAGTATGATTATGTGCTTTTGTTTGGGCGAGAGTGGAACCATTTCGTTTGTCACGTGCACGTTGACAAGACCCTTCTCCCGGCTGCCCGCTTGTGGCTTATGAGCTCCGAATGGACTCGTTTTGCTCAGGGTGTAAACTTCGGTTTCTCTTTTTTGTTTTCATGGAACCCTCGAGTCGTGTGATGTGCATTGCATATTTGATTTGTTCTCTATAAAACATACTTGTGACATGTTTTGTGAGTTGAATTAATTATGCTGATTGCGTAAATTGCTTGGTTAGTATGTGAGTGCTAGAATTGTTGCATGTATATATATATATACATACATATGCCTGAATTTGTGCTAGTTACCGATGACTATAATTATATTAGCCACTGAGCTGTGTAGCTCAACCCATTACTTTTCCCTCCTCAGGTGCAACTTAAGACGATCGTTGATCTTGCAAGGCATCGAAAACTCCAAGATAGTTAGGAGGTTTGTATTAAGTTAGTATTTTGGTTGGCCCTCCGAGCATATCATCATAGAGCATATTAATGTATTTTGGATTTAGACTTTATTCTGTATTATGTATGGTTGAGAATACTTGTTGAATTTCTCCGAATGATAATGACACGATGGCTTATGTAATTGGGATGATTAATGCATGTGTAGAATGTGTGTATGTATGGGTATATGTTTGTGTGAATTGAAATTATGTATGGATGTTGGGATCGGATCAGAAGTTTGGGGAGCTCGTCGCTGGCGCAGCCCGAGGGGCCACCTCGGGAATAGGGATCCGAGACCCGAGCCCAACATGTTTGGTATCAGAGTGTCTAGGTGTGTCCTCGGCTTAGAATGCATAGTAGGATGAATTGTTTGCTATATGATTATTTGTTGCATTTATTGATTTCATTAAGTGACATGCATATCATGCATACATGTAGGAATTAAGATTGACATATAACTAATCCTTAGTGTTTACCTTTGAAGGAGTACGATGCCACCTCGTAGAAGGACACGAGGAGTTATGCAAGGATCTGTTGCACCTGACTCTCCGACTAGAGAGGAGAGGACTGATGAGTCAGTAGCCCCAGGAAATGTTGAGGCATATGTAGGGCTAGGTAGTGAGCCCATGCCATCGCAGACTCAGGAGTCGCCAGTTATGCAGGAACAAGTGCCTCCACTGGATCCGAGGCTGTTCCAAGCCTTTACCCAGGCATTTGTTCAGGCTATGGGTCAGATATCACAGCCTTCTGCTTCAGCCCCAGCTAAAAAGGGGAGACAGTTCGATAAGTTGAGAAAGTATGGAACAGTGGACTTCTACGGGACCACAGATCCTGAGGAAGCTGAGACCTGGTTGAGGAAGATCGAGAGAGTACTAGATCAGATGGAGTGTGAGGATGATGAGAGAGTTGTGTATGCTGCAAGTTTGCTTCAGAGAGATGCTCTGCATTGGTGGGAGACTGTGCCAAGGAGCCAGATGAGACCAGTAGGGTTGGCATGGCAGGACTTCCTTGTTGCTTGCAGGAAGAAGTATCTGTCTGAGGTGTACATTCAGCAGAAGCAGAGGGAGTTCCTCAGTCTTACTCAGAGGGAGATGAAAATCAGTGAGTATGAGCGTCGGTTCACTCAGTTGGTGAGGTATGCTTCGGATCTGATGCTGAGTGAGGCTGCTAGATGTCGCCGATTTGAGTCGGGTCTGCACATGGCCATCAGAGAGAAAGTGATAGTGCAGAACTTCTGTGACTTTCAGTAGTTAGTTGAGGCAGCTTTGAGAGTTGAGAACATTGAGAATATCAAGAGTGCTATGAACTAAAAGAGAAAAGGAAGAGAGCAGTTCAAGAAGGGAGGTAGTACTAGTACCCCTATGCCAGACAGGAGTGCTAGGAGCCTCCTATTGATCGAAGGAGAGGAGGCGATGGTGCAAGTAGGCCTAGACAGATGAGGACTCCTGCTTATTCTCATCAGGCCTCTACGGCGGGAGGCAACAGAAAGGGAGATGGGGACAGGTCATCCGTCCCTAAGTGTGAGCATTATGGCAGTTTTCATGGAGGCAAATGTTACAGATTAACAGGAGCATGCTTCAATTGTGGACAGAAAGGACACTTGGCTAGAGAGTGTCCCAAGCCGTCCAGAAGAGAGGGAGCATAGATGCAAGCTTCTAGGAGAACAGAGACTATGGGACAGAGGACTGCAACAGAAGTGGGCAGTTCTGATGCGGCTAAGAGGGTGAACATTCTGGGGAGACCTAGGGGGCAGGCGCCGGCTAGGGTGTTTGCCATGACTCGGGAGGATGCAGAGACCGCTCCTGATGTTGTCACTGGTATGGTTTGACTTTTTTCTGATGATGTGATTGCCTTGATTGATCCGGGTTCTACTCATTCGTTTGTTTCTTCGAGTAGACCTGTGTGTGATAGAAATGTGAGCCCTTTGGATACTCCGCTGATGGTGAGTACTCCAATCGGTCAGTATATTATTATCAGTCAAGTGTATAAAGAGTGTGAGATTTGTATTGGTGGAGAACTTCTGGTGGTGGATTTAATGCCACTGAAGATGGGAGGATTAGATGCGATTTTGGGCATGGACACGTTAAAGAAGTACAATGCCCGACTGGATTGTAAACAGAAGACAGTGGAATTTGAACTGGATGACGGTAGGAGAGTTGTGTTTTCGGGGGACAGAAAAGCAAGTCTGCCCAGAATTGTTTAGCTTTGACAACGGAGAAGATGATGAGGAAGGGATGTGAGGCATTTTTGGCCTATGTGGTAGACACAAGAGCAGATAGAGGGAAGCTTGAGGATATTCCAGTAGTCAAGGAATTCTCGTATGTCTTTTTCGAGGAATTGCCAGGACTACCGCCACCTAGAGAAATTGAGTTTCCCATTGAGCTCTTTTCAGGTACGGTGTCGATTTCAATTCTGCCTTACCAAATGGCTCCAGCGGAATTGAAGGAGCTTAAGGAGCAATTGGAGGAGTTGTTGGAGAAAGGGTATATAAGGCCGAGCTCTTCACCTTGGGGAACTCCGGTTCTTTTTGTGAAGAAGAAAGATGGATCGTTGAGGATGTGTGTAGACTACCGGAAACTTAATCAAGTTACTGTGAAGAATCGATATCCGCTTCCTCGCATTAATGATCTGTTTGATCAATTGCAAGGGGCGAAAGTCTCCTCCAAGATAGACTTGAGATCGGGTTATCATCAGTTGAGGATAAAGGAGTCGGATGTGCCAAAGTCTGCTTTCAGGACTCGGTATGGGCATTTTGAGTTTTTAGTTATGCCTTTCGGATTGATGAATGCCCCTGCAGCCTTTATGGATTTGATGAATCGGGTCTTTAAGTCTTTCTTGGACCAATTTATCATTGTCTTTATTGATGATATATTGGTTTATTCCAAGAGTGATAAGGAACATGAAAAGCATTTGAGGATTTCTTTGGAGACATTAAGGAGAAACGAGTTGTATGCCAAATTCGATAAATGCGGGCTGAGGGAAGTTACATTTCTTGGACATGTGATATTGGAACAAGGAGTGCATGTGGATCCAAAGAAAATAGAAGCTGTGGTGAATTGGGAAGCCCCGAAGAATGTAGCAGAGGTGAGAAGTTTTCTGAGTTTGGCTGTTGGCCCCGAATTTTTTGTATTGAATTAAGCATGATTATAATTCAATTTAACTGAATTATGAGATTTGATGGATAAAGTTTTGGATCTATTTGTTATGTAAATGTTGGTCAAATTTATTTTATGGTTTGCTTGTATGAAAAGTGGTAAGAATGCATAAGCGCATTTTTGTCTTGAAACTTAAGGTTATAAGGCTTAAGGCTTAAATGAAAGGGGAAAAATTGACATTTCACTTTTATTGAGAATAGAAATTAGAAGAAGAGGAAAGAAGGAAAAGAAGAGGAAAGGAGAAAAGAAGAAGAGGAAGTTGTCGTCGGTGGAGGAAGAAGAGAAGAGAAAAGGGATTTTTGATCTTTGCAGTTTTTGACAAGTTCGGGACATTTTCAGGTAAGTTTTGCTTGTTTTAATCTTGTTTCGGTTAGATTAAACCTAAAAGATAGGTTG
Source organism: Erythroxylum novogranatense (assembly GCA_029891385.1). Lineage (NCBI taxonomy): Eukaryota > Viridiplantae > Streptophyta > Magnoliopsida > Malpighiales > Erythroxylaceae > Erythroxylum > Erythroxylum novogranatense. Next base: position 58,955,343 of record CM057225.1, on the reverse strand, counting down.
CATGTAGTAGAATCGGTGGTTTTAGGGTTTAAAGATAAAAATGGTTAGATTTCTTGGGTTGATGCGTTTATGACTGATTTTGAGTTGCTGCTGGGTTAGAAAAGTAGTATAAGACTTGATCTAAGGTTTAGATGTGTTGTATTTGGAAAAAGGAAAGGATTGAAGTTGGAAAATGCTGGAAATCGGGTTTCAGAGTCGTTCTCTAGACCCGCACGTCGCGACGTGTGTATGAACACGCCGCAGCGAGTGAGAAAGGGAAGCAACGTCACGACGAGTAAATGTTTATTCGACGCGACGTGCGGGGAAGGGTTCGTCACGACGTACGAACCTATGTTCGCCATGACGTCGCGTATGCATACAGATGTGTGCTTTCATGGCATGAAGCGCGCGTCCCATGACGACGGGGAGGGCCATGGCGAGCCCCCTGTTTCCAGCAAAGATGAATTTTGGGTATATCTTTTGATGTAGATGTCCAATTGAGGTAATTTTTGACTCGTTTTAAAATAGAGACAAAGGTCTACAAGTTTTATGAGCACTGAAATTGAAATTCAGACTATAAGAATCTTAAAGTATGGTCAGAAGTTGGGTATAGATTCTTGTTTCAGCATAAGGATAGTCTCAACTTGTTTGGGGTATAACTTTCAGGTTTTTGAACCAAATTGAATGCTTTTGGAGTCAATAGAAATGTAAGACAATGAGGACTTTTATAGGAAAAGTAACCGGAATGGTTGGACTTTGGCAGAGTTTGGGTTTGTTTAGAATTTATCTTAGTGAATGTGTGATTTTTGGGTCCCTAATTTGTATTCCTATTTGAATAGGAATTTTGCATTTGATAAAGGGAATCAAGGAAGGCAAGAGGATCAAGATGAGAGGTATCTTTGAACCATGTATTCGAGCAAGGATTTCAGGTGGGTTTCATGTTTATAATTTAGTAATGAGCCACTAAAGTTTTCTCCCAAATCAAGAATGATTTCAATTAATTCATAAATATTGTTTTGTTTCTATTGAATGGTTTGCAAACTTTCTACATGTTTCAGCATATGAACTTTTCTGATGAATTTCAAAATAAAGATGAAAATGCATTGAACATTTTATGTCATGCCTTGGAAAAATTCATGGCATTTTGTATATTCGGAAAAGAAAGAATAGAGCATGAAAAGTATGAAAGCTTTGATAAAATGCTTTGAGCATGAAATGAATGGTTATGTGCTTTGTTTGGGTGAGAGAGTAACGGATGGAGTCACGTGCACGTCGACTTATAGCCTTCTCCCGGCTACCCGCTTGAGGCCACGAGATCTTTGAGAAATCGGACTCGTTTTGTTTACGGTATAAACTTCGGTTTATCCGGATCGTTTTACGAAACTCTCGAGCCATTTGTTTGTGCATTGCATCGTTGAATTGTCAAGTATGTGCATAAATTGAGCATTTTGTATTGAAGATTGAATGAACATGTTGTGTTGAGGTGATAACATTTTCCACTATGAAATTTCACTTTTCAACTACGAGTTTGAACTCAGAATTTCGGATTTGACTGAGAATTTGGGAGCAAAGTGTTTTATGAACTTATTATGATTGTTGTATATCAAATAAATTTTTCAACGGTTTTGCTTGTTCTTCGCTATAAACCTGTTACCCACGAGCTATAAGCTCACCTTTCCTTCATTCCCATCCACAGGTGATGAGAAGAAGATCGGGTGAAGGGAAGTGAAGGTTTTGATTTTATGTGTACATATTGTATTGTTTTAAATTAGATTGGCATTAGAAATTATGGGATCTTTATTTTTGTATATTCGGATATTCGATCTTGGTATTATATTGTGGCGTGGAATGCCATTAAAGCTTGTAACATTCTATCCTTTGATATTGAGTGAGAATTTGGTTTACTTGAGGGAGTTATGGTTATGATATGCTTTTTGGATTGTGAATTCTGGTTATGCATATATTTATATAGAAATGAAGTGTGTCATGGAAAGAGGAACACAGGAATTTTATGAGACTTTATACTTCATATTTTCTTTGGATTACGCCAACACTTTTGGTTCACTGGTCGGAATTTGAGATCGGGGCTCATCATGTTTGGTAGATGAGAAAGAACAAATTCCAAGGAACCACGTGTCCATATAATGCTATTTCGGTTCCGAGGTTGGGTTCTGAAAACGACGCCCAGCATTTGCGGTACCAAAGCAGGTTAGCAAGTGTTATGGTTTTGGTTTGAGTTGGATTCTGAAAACGGGTTCCAACATTTGTGGTATCAGAGCACAGCATTATGATCTTGCATGGGCGCATGTGTATGGGTTACACGCATAAGTCATTGTTAGGAGTTGAGGTGTGAAAATTTGAGGAACTAAGGTGATTGTTTGACTTAGATTGATAAGAATTTTGATTGATTTTAGTAATGTGTTCAGGAAATTGAGTTGTGAATATTGTGATGAATTGTGATAAAGTAAAGTTTGAAAGATGAGATAACGAATAGAAATATATGTATGGAAGATCGATAGGTTGAATTTGAAATGATGATTGGTCCATCTGTCATGATCTGAGAAAAAAAAAGGAAAGTTGTGGATAATTAGAAAGGAGAAATAGAGGATGGGTAAACATAACAGATAATGACTCAATGCAATTGTATTGGAGGATGTATTAGAAGTATTACAGCAATATTATACTGTGGTGATATGTTTTGAAAGTGATATGGATACGAATGTATTACCATTGATTGTTTGTATACATGATGAGAGTAGAGTGTACAAGTAGAGTGCAATGGAAACATAACTTTGCGATGATCTTGCGACAAAGTGGTTGTTCTCGACGACAAAAGTGATGATCCGCAGTAAGAATAAATTAGTGGATTTGAGGTCAGAATGTCATTGTGATTATGCATCGATAATTTCGAATTGATTGAGGGTATACATGTGGAAGATGAAATAAAGAATAAATGGAAAATGAGATAGAAGTGAGGACGTAAAGAAAGGGAAATGAAGTAGACATAAATGACCTTGTATGAGACGAATGAAATGATATGTAGTATGGGGAAAATCGCAAATGCATATAAGATGCAAATGCGTATAAGCTCCCATCTTATGCATGAATGAGATTAAGAAAAAGAATAAAGAACTTCACCTCGTAAAAGGACACGACGAGTTTTGAAAAGATCAGTTGCACCCGACTCTCCAATAAGAGAGGAGAGTACTGATGAATCGACAGCCCCAGAAAATGATGAAGCTTTTGTAAGGCAAGGAAGTGAGCCCTACGCATTCAATATGGTAATGGACCCATGATGAAATGATATAGCGTGAGAAACAGTGTAACACCCCACTCTCGAGTGACTCGAACCCGATATCGTTGGTGATATCCGAGTCCGTGCCCCGCGAGGGTGACGTACTACATCAGTTGGTGAAAACTCAGTAAAAAAAACTTTTTGTTTTAAAACATTTATTAAATGCGGAATAAGCGATGAGCGATAGTAAACATTTGCAGTTATTACAATCATTTAACAATACTTTACAGTCACAGTAATCATACTTTCATGGACACAACAATTTACAGTAGACAGTCACAATACAGTCACATACAGTAAAAACCATTTTACGTATTCAGTCCAGTAATGATGCAATGCACATGTGACTCTTTTCCGATTTTATTACGATATTGTGACCGAAGCGCCAGAAAGCGATATTGATGATCGATGAGACGCGTGGGAGAATTATCTCCCTTCGAGCTCTAGACTCGTTTCAGTATTTCGAACTCTAGGCTCGTTTCAGTATCAGTGGCGACTCGATTCACAATTTTCCTTTATCAGTTTATGCATCTGTGTATGAATGCATATGCCCAATTGAGCGATCACTTATCGGTACTTAATAGTATATAATTCACAAATCACGGTCCATCATTTACAATCAATCACAAGTAAATCGATAATGGTAAGCGCAGTCGATTCAACGATCGAATGCTCAATTAACAGTCCATAATACAGTATGGCACACAAGTCACGTTAGCACTTCCTGATCCCACCATTATCCCCATATTAGACAAGTAATAATTGAGAAACTCATCTAGGTTACTTACTATCACTTGAGAGCTAATGCCGGAAGTCTACACACGTCGGTCGATCGGCGCTCCGGTTGTGTCGCTATAATAATCAGAGAACAATACGATCACTAAATATCCAATCTAAGTTAGTTAATGATGCACATGTAGGTGTATAATGCATGTTCATGAATTCCCGACCCTTATTTCCTTCTCTTTTTCCCTTTTTCCTGTCTGACATTCTAACTAGCATATCTCTTTACACACAATTCAGAAAATTACAAACCATACCTCGTTGGAAATATCATGAAACCCTCTACAAGTTTCATGAAGACCATAAAAATCAAATTTACCCCTAATGGTGACAAAAATTCAATTGAAACTTCTACCCATTCAAAACCTATCAGAACAGAACACTACTTGGTAAATTCAGTAACTTCCATTCTCTTCAGTCAAAAATTACACAATAAATATGCTCAGAAAGATCACAATATTTTCTACAACTTTCATGAACAAACCAAAATCAAATTCAGTTGTTAACTAGGTCAAATAATTCAATCAATGATGTTGCCCCAGAAATCACCCAATTTGGACAGTAATGTTCTAAACAGTATATCTCCCTGCAAAAATGTCAAAGAAATGCATACTTTATACTTATGGAAAGATCAATCACAATGCTACACTTCCATGAAGGGATTCAAAGCCAATTCCATCTCTAACAAGCTTAAAACTTTCATGCAAGTTATTGATCAGGGCAGCAGTCAATAACCTCATGCAGGTACAGATTTTGAAAATTCATTACTCCCACATCTGATCTCCAAAAATTACATGCTATATACCATTTTCAAGATAATTGCTTCCTCTACAACTCTTCAGAAGATCACTCAAGCCAATTCAATTCACAGAAATTTCTAAAATTTCTTCTAATCAGTATGTGCACCAAATCCACTCCTAGTCTAGGTTTCACCAAATTGTTCAAAATCAGTCAATATTCCACAGTGCATATCTCCCAATATACAAATCAAAAAATTTCAAAATTAGTGGAAATGGAAAGCTAACAAAATAGGCATCAACGTTCATGCAGACCATTTTCACCAATTCTTTCTAAATTAATCTAGAAAAATCATCAAAACTTTAGGTCATTAATACGGGTACTGTTCACACAACCAATATCACTGATTTTTCCAAACCAAAATTCAACCTCTTAAAGTTACAATTAGACAACACCTATTTCACACAAAATTGTAGCCAAAAAACTCAAGTTTCATTTGGCACAAACCGCACCTCATTTACTTAACCACACAATTAATTATGATCAAAACATTGCAATAGGTTCAAAATCATTTTTCCAGATTTCCTCCTTACCTCTTCCTTTTTCATTCTATCACTTTACCTAAATCAATATGCATCGATTTACACCTCTAATTCAGCCACAAACTCATCACAACATTTATTTGCATACTTAAACAAAATTTGACAACACATACACAATTGACTTACCTTAATTTTCCATTCATCTAGCCTTCCAAAAATCAATCCAAAACCAAGCCAAAATCAAGGTAAACCATGTTCATTCACTCATCCTCACACAAGCATACACTTAAACCCATACAAACCTACCACTATCATGATCAAATAAATGCATAAATGATCTCCATGAATGTTTCTAACTACCCAAAAGAAGAAATACAATTATCAATACTCACCAAACAAGTTGCAAGTTCTAATTTCCTCAAATCTTCAAGTTCACACCAACTTTTATTTCAATCCCCACCCATGGCTATCACAAGCATCACAAAGATCATCATCAACTCAAGGCTTGCGCTAATAAGTGAAGGAAGAAGGAGCAAACAAGTAGATAAGAAAGCTTCTTGTATGAAGAAAGGACAATCACCAATGGAGGAAGAAGGAGAGCACACCAAGGAAGGGGAAACAAAGCTACAGATGAAGGAGAATAATTGGCTTTCCAAGTGACTTTGTTTATAAAAAGGCTCAGGAGAAAGTCGTAGGTGATGAATGGAAGAAGACAAAGCTAATTAATAATAGGGACACTTGGCTTTTTAATGAAGAAAAGACAAAAATATCAATTTTTAATAAATCCTTTCTCCAATCCAATGGCTCCAATTAATCAAATCAATGGCTCTAATTAATCCCAAAATCATCTATGCAATAATCCCCATGCCATTAGGCAAAACTTTTCAGTACAGAAAAATTCACTTAGTCAGCCAGTTGGAATTTTTCCAGTCGGGGAATTTTCTCCGGAAAATTTCAGAAAAATTCCTAAAAATCCCTTAAAATATAAAACACTCAATGGCATACTCAGAATAATTTTTCAAACACGAGAACCACGTTAATCACAGTAAAACGACATTAGGCACAAAAATCGGGAATGTCATGTATGCAAGTACAGTTATTTCATGTGCACAAAATTTACTGTGTACCAATACTAGTATGCATGAACAGTCCTATTCACTCTCACCCCTAACCAAAATTACTATTTTACCATTCCCGTCGGGGGTGGGATGTTACATTCCCTCCTCCTTATATAAATTTCGTCCTTGAAATTCTCAGTCAACGGTTCACTATGACAGTTAGCAAATGTCCCTACATATCCCATACACTTTTCCACTCAATGATTCATTTTTCCGAAAGGTCACAGTAACCACCCTCGATCGATTATTGATCACTTATTTGGCTAACTCCTTATCACTCATCACGATGAAGCGGACTCAACAATCTTTGTCGGTTGGCGATCTCACTATCTTAACTATCTCACTTGCCATTTTCGAGTAGCCACTACCTTTAGTTCCGATGCTATGACTCGGTTCTGTTCACTCATCACGTTTTATCCATCGATACCTTTTCTCACTATCTGGACTTATTCCAATAACTTCATTGATACCCTTTTGCCAATTCTGCGTATACTTTGTCACTATGATACTTCCAATAAAATAGTTTCTCTCGTCTGCGTTTCACTGTTCTATATGTATTTAATTCTTTTTCATTAGTCCGATCTTGATCCACCCACTATCTATCGCTTTTCCTAAGCCCTTTCCTTTGTTTCACTCATCACAAGCATCTCGACTCACTGTTGGTCTTTGCCTCTTGTTAGGCATTTTTTTCGTGTAATACAAGCGTGTACAATTCCATCTTGTGCTCACCATTAGTTCTATAATCATTCAGTCAAAACTAAATCATGAAGTTATAATCCTCTGTAGTCCAAACCCTTAAGCACTTTTTCTATTGAATAGGAAATTCAAACCTCTACGCACTTAAATCTATAATCACTTCGTTCTATACCCCTAGTGATTCAATTTCACTTTTCGCATATACTTACTAGAATGTCTAGCTTCGACTGTTCACTTTCTTGTTCTATGACTTTTTGTCGGGTACACATACTTTTTCTTTGAATCATTCAATATTATTTTTCCGATTTCACTCGCATATTCAGACTCATCATAGGACTCACTACTTTAACTCCTGCACTCTTAACCTTTCTTACTTCTATCCAGTATCACTAGATCTATAACTTCAATTTTCCAGAAACACTTCATAATTACCCATAATCTACTTGACATTCTTTGAAAATCCCAATATCTGTAATTGGTCTGTTCATTTCAGAATTGTCTGTTCACTATTTGAGACTACAATCGACCTTTACTAGTATAATATTCATTTGTGTATGTCGTTCAAACTCTAACCTTTTCTCAAGTTACATGATGTATACCTTATAGGAATCTAAGGTCTCCAATACCATTTATCAAAGTCAGTTCAATTTATCTTATACCATTTTAACATATTGTCTCAGTTCATCACACACTCTCCAAGGGTATGCTTATCCTCAGTATCAAATTCCTCAATTATTCATATAGTTCTTTTTTTTTTACTTTACACTGTTCAACACTTTCAAACACATTCCGTCTATAAACATAGTCACTACCATTTGCTTACCTCACATAATTCCCTATTAGGGTCTTGTTGGCTTTACCATACATCATTCAACTTTTTCATTGAGTCCACAAGTAGTGTATTTGCAATCCCTTTATGAAGGTAACACTACATCACGTCATTGTCAGTTTCCCTTTAGGACTTCTTGTCTCTACTCATTTTTTTCTTTTCAATTGATTTCCTATCATTCACATCAACATATGCCAATACCTAGTCATCCGTACTTGGACTTCCATAAATTCTACTTTATTTGAGTATTTCACTTCACAGTTCGGGACTATTTTCTTCTTCGTTTCAAATCAAGATTTCCCAACAGTTTTGCATCATGTACGGAGATCTATTCACTTCACATTGCAATAGAATCACCTCAAATTAAAATTCCACTCACCTACGTGGATACGTTACATTCCCGTACACACAAAGTAGGTAACCTCAGTAGTATATTTCACTTGTTATGTCTAAATCTCCTCTTGAGATATGACTCAATTTTACTTTTGATTTCGCCCGTACTTCTTTTCGTTTAACCATTAGTCTTGTTACCGTCATTATACTGCTCACAAAAGTCTCATCAGCCAATTAGTGTCCCTAATTGCTTTTCAATCATTCTCAACTATACGCACTATCTTAGTCAGAACAATTTTATGCCATAATTGGAAAGATCAAATCATTCCTTGCACTCGGGTTCGGTGAGACGCGATAAACTTTCTTTAACCCTTATACTTTACTATACACATTACCCGGAATCATTTCCTCTTATCCGGAAGCCAATTATTAACCTATATGATTCATAATTCCACAAAACTCCTTTCCGTTTATGCCAATCCTCAAATAGAGGACTTATGCCATAATCATTTTTCATTTCCTCCCATACGGGCATGGGCATGCCCAGTCCTCTTATGTCTGGCTTTAACCCATTATGAACTTTACTCTTATAGAAACTAAGTCATCGACCATTTCCTCTATTTTTTTTCCATGTCTATGTCACATCAGTTTCATGCATTATGATCACCTCACTATCCAGTATATACTCCCAACGGTAAATTAACATAAATGCGACAACTCTCTTTATATATCACTATCCTTGATTCATTAGCATTTTCATTGTTTCACTATCTTTATCCTTGTTTCCTTTCCCACTCGTCATTGTACTTCTTTTCACATAGTTTTCTTCTTATATCATGAATGTGTCAGCTTGACCTTTTAAGGTCATATCCACTTGGCTTATATACTGTCATCGTATTATTGCTACGTATCTTTGTATTTTTCTGAAACAATCCACGATAGGGTATTCACATTACTAGTACATTCAGGGATGTGTCCCCAAACACGACAAAATTATAGATACTCCTACACTATCTCTCTCTCTATTTACCCATCCATTTCCCATTTCTATGTCCATATTTATACATTCAACCAATCCAGAATTTTCCAATACACTATCAGGAGAAATTGTCAGTCTGTCTTTTTCCCTTACTATCTTCTGATACTAGTTTCCAAACTCTTAGCACATTATTCGCATAACCATTTCAGTCTCAAGCTTATGCGCTCATAATCATACCCGTTTCACGAGTTCATTTCAGTTTATCTGTACACTTTTATCTCACCATTTCTACTTTTTCTTACCCTACTAGGCACTTTGCTCTTTCAGTTCTTTCAGTTCTAGGTAGATCATTACGGTACAATATTGACCTTATTACAATCTCGCTATCATCATCTACCTATGATATCTCGATATCGAACACAAATCGATGAATCAATATCGCTGATCGAACCATCTACGTTTTACTCGGTTCAATGTTTCCCATTTCATCGCATATCTGATCGAGCTCTAATTACTTCATCATCCTGGACTTTTAATCTCACTTAGGCCTACTATAACCGGTATGCTTCTCATATCTCGATGGACCTCTCAAGTTCTAGACATATTCGTTTTCATCGCCGTAATATTGCCACATTAATCAGGGGACTCAGTTTGATATCAATTCTTTTCTTAATCAGTTTAGGCCAACATAGTCATTCTAACCACAGTACATTATAATTCTCATTATCGATGTTTCTTTTTTCCCTTTCCCAATTGCTCATACCCTTTCATGGGTTCACATTCTGATACCTTCTCACTTTTCTCACACTTAATCACGTAACACATGTTCACACGTAGGATTTCTACTAGTGCGACTCGGTGGGGATCGATTACTACGATGCAGAACGACCACGACCCAAATGCATGCAACTTGACCTATGTTTCAGACTGTGCCCAGATACATTCGTATTATTGGGCTCTGATACCACCTAAATGTAACACCCCACTCCCGAGTGACCCGAACCCGATATTGTTGGTGATATTCGAGTCCGTGCCCCGCGAGGGTGGCGTACTACATCAGTCGGTGAAAACTCAGTAAAAAAAACTTTTTTGTTTTAAAACATTTATTTGTGCGGAATAAACAGTAGACAGTAGTAAACATTTGCAGTTATTACAATCATTTAACAATACTTTACAATCACAGTAATCATACTGTCATGGACATAACAATTCTGATGAAGCAGTCAATCTGATCACATCAAGTAAAACCATTTCAGGTATTGATCCAAAGAATGATGCAATGCACATGTGACTCTTTTTCGTTTTATTATAGTATTGTGACCAAGCGCATAAGCGATATTGATGATCGATGAGCGCGTGCTGGGAGAATTATCTCCTTCGAGCTCGAGCTCGTTTGAGATTTCGAGCTCTAGGCTCGTTTGATATCGATGGCGACTTCGGTTCATAATTTTCCTTTATCGGTTTATGCATCTGTATGAATGCATATGCCCAATTGAGCGATCCTTATCAAGACTTAATAGTATATAATTCACAAATCACGATCCATCATTTACAATCAATCACGGTAAATCGAGAATGATAAAATGTGTCAATTCAACGATTCGAATGCTCAATTAACAGTCCATAATAACATTCCATAATACAGTATGGCACACAAGTCACGTCAACACTTCCTGATCCCACCATTATCCCCATATTAGACAAGTAATAACTGAGAAACCCATATAGGTTACTCACCTATCACTTCCGAGCTAATGCCAGGAAGTCTTTGCTACGTCGGTCGATCGACGCTCCAGTTGTGTCGCTATAAGAATCAGAGAACAATACGATCACTAAATATCCAATCTGAGTTAGTTAATGATGCACATGTAGGTGTATAATGCATGTTCATGAATTCCAGGCCCTTATTTCCTTCTCTTTTTCCCTTTTTCCTGTCTGACATTCTAACTAGCATATCTCTTTACACACAATTCAGAAAATTACAAACCATCCCTCGTTGGAAAGATTATGAAACCCTCTACAAGTTTCATGCAGACCATAAAAATCAAATTTATCCCTAAGGGTGAAAAAAATTCAATTGAAACTTCTACCCATTCAAAACCTATCAAAACAGAACATTACTTGGTAAATTCAGTAACTTCCATTCTCTTCAGTCAAAAATTACACAATAAATATGCAGAAAGATCACAATATTTTCTACAACTTTCATGAACAAACCAAAATCAAATTCAATTGTTAACTAGGTCAAATAATTCAATCAATGATGCTGCCCCAGAAATCACCCAATCTGGACAGTAATGTTCTAAACAGTATATCTCCTTGAACAAATGTCAAAGAAATGCATACTTTATACCTATGGAAAGATCAAACACAATGCTACACTTCCCATGAAGGGCTTCAAAGCCAATTCCATCTCTAACAAGCTTAAAACTTTCATGCAAGTTCTGATCGGGCAGCAATAATAACCTCATGCAGGTACAGATTTTGAAAATTCATTACTCCCACATTTGATCTCCAAAAATTACATGCTATATACCATTTTCAAGATAATTGCTTCCTCTACAACTCTTCAGAAGATCACTCAAGCCAATTCAATTCACAGAAATTGCTAAAATTGCTTCTAATCAAAATGTGCACCAAATCCACTCCTAGTCTAGGTTTCACCAAATTGTTCAAAATCAATCAATATTCCACAGTGCATATCTCCCAATATACAGATCGAAAAATTGCAAAATCAGTAGAAATGGAAAGCTAACAAAATAGGCATCAACTTTCATGAAGACCATTTTCACCAATTCCTTGAAAAATTAATATGGAAAAATCATCAAAACTTTAGGTCATTAATACAGATACTGTTCACACAGCCAATATCACTGATTTTTCCAAACCAAAATTCAACCTCTTAAAGTTACAATTAGACAGCACCTATTTCACACAAATTGTAGCCAACAAACTCAAGTTTCATTTGGCACAAACCGCACCTCATTTGCGTAACCACACAATTAATTATGATCAAAACATTGCAATAGGTTCAAAATCAATTTTCCAGATTTCCTCCTTACCTCTTCCTTTTTCATTCTATCACTTTACCTACATCAATATGCATCCATTTACACCTCTAATTTAGCCACAAACTCATCACAACATTTATTTGCATACTTAAACAAAATTTGACAGCACATACACAATTGACTTACCTTAATTTTCCATTCATCTAGCCTTCCAAAAATCAATCCAAAACCAAGCCAAAATCAAGGTAAACCATGTTCATTCACTCATCCTCACACAAGCATACACTTAAACCCATACAAAACTACCACTATCATGATCAAATAAATGCATAAATGATCTCCATGAATGCTTCTAACTACCCAAAAGAAGAAATACAATTATCAATACTCACCAAACAAGTTGCAAGTTCTAATTTCCTCAAATCTTCAAGTTCACACCAACTTTTATTTCAATCCCCACCCACGGCTATCACAAGCATCACAAAGATCATCATCAACTCAAGGCTTGAGCTAGTAAGTGAAGGAAGAAGGAGCAAACAAGTAGACAAGAAAGCTTCTTGTATGAAGAAAGGACAATCATCAATGAAGGAAGAAGGAGTGCACACCAAGGAAGGGGAAACAAAGCTACAGATGAAGGAGAATAATTGGCTTTCCAAATGACTTTGTTTATAAAAAGGCCAAGGAGAAAGTTGTAGGTGATGAATGGAAGAAGACAAAGCTAATTAATAATAAGGACACTTGGCTTTTTAATGGAGAAAAGACAAAAATATCAATTTTTAATAAATCCTTTCTCCAATCCAATGGCTCCAATTAATCAAATCAATGGCTCTAATTAATCCCAAAATCATCTATGCAATAATCCCCATGCCATTAGGCAAAACTTTTTAGTACAGAAAAATTCACTCAGTCAGCCAGTTGAAATTTTTCCGGTCCAGGAATTTTGTCCAAAAAATTCCAAAAAAATTTCTAAAAATCCCTTAAAATATAAAACACTCAATGACGCACTCAGAATAATTTTTCAAACACGAGAACCACGTTAATCACAGTAAAAAGACATTAGGCACAAAAATCGGAAATGTCGTGTATGCAAGTACAATTATTTCATGTGCACAAAATTCACTGTGTACCAATACTAGTATGCATGAACAGTCCTATTCACTCTCACCCCTAACCAAAATTAATATTTTACCATTCCCGTCGGGAGTGAGATGTTACAAACAGTGACTTCTGGAAAAACTAGCATAAAATTTGTGTTAGTATGTTCGATAAGGGCGAACTGTTGTCAAGATCAATGGCAATCAAGGCATCAATTGCGTAAGATACAAATAGGTGATTTTAAGGAGTAAATCTGTGGACAGAATGGCATGACTTTGATGATGCCCAGCCAAGCATATGCGATAGCAAGTATGTTCGTTACTCCTTTGAGTTTTGAGTGACCTGAACAATGTCATCTTTTGAAGATAAGAGAAATTGGTCTTCTCAAGGGATGAAAGGTAACTGATGATGTAATGATGATAGCAAGTGATTGATAAAGATTTGTATGAATAAGATATGTGATAGTAGCAAGAAACTCTCTTTCAAAGTAGAACTTCATTAAGTTAGATTCAGCAAATCAGATAGTTTATATGAAGGATGATCAAAGAAAGAGCAGGTCAAAAAGGACTATGTAATGATTCGAAAGTGAGCATGGGAGTCCTATCCCTAACGGAGACTCAAGCGCAAGAGGCTTAATATACTACTGAGAATGTATGTATTTTTGTTTGATGTCAAGGATCCAACCATGAGGGTGGATTCCTACAACTAATTGCCAATATGAGGAGTATATCATATCGGTTCATGTTATGTTTTGGATACAAGTTTATCCGATGAAGGTGTGACAAGCACAGGAAGCTAAGATTTCAAATAAACTAAAGTGTGTGGAGGAAAGCAGACATCAGAATGCGTCAATGCGAATTATGAGGAAATCTAAAGAATGAAGAAAATCAGTCAAGAAAAGTAAGACAATTGGGAATTGGAAAATAACAAGAGGTAAGATTTTCTCATTGAGGAATAAGTTAATGGAGGAATTACCAGGACTAGTTGTGGACATATGGCATTCTGACAATATTGGTTCAAGTTAGCAAATTTCCTGACAATACTATAGTATTGAAGAGTAAAGTGATCCAAACGAAGTTTGATGATATGTTAAGTGTATTAGCAGAGTTGAGAAGAATAGTTTAACTACTTGAGGAAAATGAGTAAATCGTATGAGGGACAAAAGTAAAGAAAATTGGAGGGATTATAACACCGATATTAATTACATCGTCTGGATTTGAAAATTAAGGATGATTGTATAAGAGATCAGAAGAAGATCCGTGCAGTAAAATGAAGTGAATTCGTATGCATGGAGACAATTGAAACCTTATAGGTTGATTGTTGATACATGAAGTGAAATTTGCTGCTGTAGTGATTGCTGAAAAGTTGGAGACATTATATGTACATAAATATTTTGACTGTGTGTGAGCCATACAGCTCATGAAACTAAGGTACTTATTGAGTTGAAAGGATTCACAATGGATAGAGTTACTGGAAGATTATATTGTACAAATGAGTACAAAAATGGTAGAGATAGTGTTGTAACCAGACGCATTGAATAGAGACTTCAATAGCAGTGAAGTATGAATTCAAAGATAGAGGTTATCAAATCTAGTGTAATAAAGAGTGCTGAATGGAGTCAAATTCGGGGCAAAATGAAGTGCCATTGGTCACTGTAAATGTAAGATCAGTTTCACATGAATAAAGCTCAAATTAAGGATTCAGAAATTGTGAACCCTTCCAAGAAAGCGAAAATGAATGTGCATTTTGAGCTCGAGTAGGAAAAAGGATACTGGGTGATTGAGATAAAAAGTATGCGTACCGGTAAAGATGATTGAGCAAAGAGACTGTCAGAAAAGTACAAGTGGTGATTTAAGCTATACGTCCTAGAAGAAATATGTCAAGTGACGGAGAGTTTAAATTTTCGACGGTCTTAACTGTCGAAGATATGTTTGAAGTTTATAGTGTGGAGTTCATGGGAATATGAGACCAATGTACGGTTCTATTTGACGTTAAGCATCACAATCGTTGTCATCGTGATTCTAATAGAATTCTGTATGAGGAGTTTGATGATAAAAGAGCCATTGCTTTTGTATTATGATGAGTAAGGCCTACTGATCATTGAAGGCTAGAATTGGATATGCTATGGACGGGTGATGTTAAGTGATTCCAAAAAAATGGATGAATTAGGTGGATCCGTGCCAAGGACATGGAATACAGTGATATGGACATAAGAGGCTAATGTACTGATACTAAAATGATGTGAATTATCCAGTGAAAGATGTTTGGTCTCTAAGACTATCACCTTAAAGGGTGTGTGCTTACATGAGGTGCAAAGTGTGCTCAAGTCAAGACAAAGAATTCGCTAAGCCGCGATGAATTGAGTAGTTAGTGCTACTGACAAAAGATGTCTTGGATTCGAAAAGTGATACACGTGAGTATGTTAAGGAAATACTGATACAATATGGTATTGGTTTTATCGACGCAAGAAGTGGGAAAAATTGTGAGTGATATGAAAAATAATAAGGAACGAGTTAAGAAAGTGAGTGGTCAAATAAGGGGTTGAAAGACCGAGCGAGTCTGTTGACCACAGTCGTTTGAAAGAAAGTATTCGAGTGAAGACGTGAAGCGGGAATTGCAGGAACATCCTGCACTCCTTATCGATCAGATAAGAATTTCGAGGACGAAATTCTTTTTAAGAGGGGGAGAGTTGTTGGCCCCGAATTTTTCGTATTGAATTAAGCATGATTATAATTTAATTTAACTGAATTATGAGATTTGATGGATAAAGTTTTGGATCTATTTTTTATGTAAATGTTGGTCGAATTTATTTTATGGTTTGGTTGTATGAAAAGTGGTAAGAATGCATAAGGGCATTTTTGTCTTGGAACTTAAGGTTATAAGGCTTAAGGCTTAAATGAAAGGGGCAAAATTGACATTTCACTTTTATTGAGAATAGAAATTAAAAGAAGAGGAAAGAAGGAAAATAAGAGGAAAGGAGAAAAGAAGAAGAGGAAGTTGTCGTCGGTGGAGGAAGAAGAGAAGAGAAAAGGGATTTTCGATCTTTGCAGTTTTTGACAAGTTCGGGACATTTCCAGGTAAGTTTTGCTTGTTTTAATCTTGTTTCGGTTGGATTAAACCTAAAAGATAGGTTGCATGTAGTAGAATCGATGGTTTTAGGGTTTAAAAGTAAAAATGGTTAGATTTCTTAGGTTGATGCATTTATGACTGATTTTGAGTTGCTGTTGGGTTAGAAAAGTAGTATAAGACTTGATCTAAGGTTTAGATGTGTTGTATTTGGAAAAAGGAAAGGATTGAAGTTGGAAAATGCTGGAAATCGGGTTTCGGAGTCGTTCTCCAGACCCGCACGTCGCGACGTGCGTATGAACACGCTGCGGCGAGCAAGAAAGGGAAGCAACGTCGCGACGAGTAAATGTTTATTCGTCACGACGTGTGGGGAAGGGTTCATCGCGATGTGCGAACCTATGTTCGCCGCGACGTGCGTGTACGCCGCGGCGAGCGCGGGCATTCGTCGCGACGAGTGGGGCTTCACCACGGCGAGCCCCTTGTTTCCAGCAAAGATGAATTTTGGGTATATCTTTTGATGTAGATGTTCAATTGAGGTGATTTCTGACTCATTGTAAAATAGAGACAAAGTTCTACAAGTTTTATGGAGCACTGAAATTGAAATTCAGACTATAAGAATCTTAAAGTATGGTCAGAAGTTGGGTATAGATTCTTGTTTCAGCATAAGGATAGTCTCAACTTGTTTGGGGTATAACTTTCAGGTTTTTGAACCAAATTGAATGCTTTTAGAGTCAATAGAAATGTAAGACAATCAGGACTTTTATGGGAAAAGTGACTCGAATGGTTGGACTTTGGCAGAGTTTGGGTTTGTTTAGAATTTATCTTAGTGAATGTGTGATTTTTGGGTCCCTAATTTGTATTCCTATTTGAATAGGAATTTTGCATTTGATAAAGGGAATCAAGGAAGGCAAGAGGATCAAGATGAGAGGTATCTTTGAAGCATGTATTCGAGCAAGGATTTCAGGTGGGTTTCATGTTTATAATTTAGTAATGAGCCACTAAAGTTTTCTCCCAAATCAAGAATGATTTCAATTAATTCGTAAATATTGTTTTGTTTCTATTGAATGGTTTGCAAACTTTCTACATGTTTCAGCATATGAACTTTTCTGATGAATTTCAAAATAAAGATGAAAATGCATTAAACATTTTATGTCATGCCTTGGAAAAATTCATGGCATTTTGTATATTCGGAAAAGAAAGAATAGAGCATGAAAAGTATGAAAGCTTTGATAAAATGCTTTGAGCATGAAATGAATGGTTATGTGCTTTGTTTGGGTGAGAGAGTAACGGATGGAGTCACGTGCACGTCAACATATAGCCTTCTCCCGGCTGCCCGCTTGAGGCCACGAGATCCTTGAGAAATTGGACTCGTTTTGTTTACAGTATAAACTTCGGTTTATTCGGATCGTTTTACGGAACTCTCGAGCCATTTGTTTGTGCATTGCATCGTTGAATTGTCAAGTATGTGCATAAATTGAGCATTTTGTATTGAAGATTGAATGACCATGTTGTGTTGAGGTGATAACATTTTCCACTATGAAATTTCACTTTTCAACTACAAGTTTGAACTCAGAATTTCGGATTTGATCGAGAATTTAGGAGCAAAACGTTTTATGAACTTATTATGATTGTTGTATATCAAATGAATTTTTCAACGATTTTGCTTGTTCTTTGCTATAAACCTGTTACCCACAAGCTATAAGCTCACCCCCCCTTCATTCCCATCCATAGGTGATGAGAAGAAGATCGGGTGAAGGGAAGTGAAGGTTTTGATTATATGTGTACATATTGTATTGTTCTAAATTAGATTGGCATTAGAAATTATGGGATCTGTATTTTTTTATATTCGAATATTCGATCTTGGTATTATATTGTGGCGTGGAATGCCATTAAAGCTTGTAACATTCTATCCTTTGATATTGAGTGAGAATTTGGTTTACTTGAGGGAGTTATGGTTATGATATGCTTTTTGGATTGTGAATTCTAGTTATGCATATATTTATATAGAAATGAAGTGTGTATGGAAAGAGGAACACATGAATTTTATGAGACTTTATACTTCATGTTTTCTTTGGATTACGCCAACACTTTTGGTTCGCTGGTCGGAATTTGAGGTCGGGGCTCATCATGTTTGGTAGCTGAGGAAGAACAGATTTCAAGGAAGCACGTGTCAATATGATGCTATTTCGGTTCCGAGGTTGGGTTCTGAAAACGGGGCCCAACATTTGTGGTACCAAAACAGGTTAGCAAGTTTTATGGTTTTGGTTTGAGTTGGATTCCAAAAACGGGTTCCAACATTGGCAGGTTACTACCAGAGGTTTGTGGAGGGGTTCTCCATGATAGCCGATGACGAAGTTGTTGAGGAAGAATCAGAAGTTTATCTGGAGTGATGAATGCCAGAAGAGCTTTGAGGAGCTCAAGCACAGATTGACAAGTGCTCCGATTCTGATTCTGCGTTTTGGAGATGAGGGTTATACCGTGTACAGTGATGCTTCGAGGAAGATCTTGGTTGTGTTTTGATGCAGGAAGACCAGGTGATTGCTTATGCTTCGAGGCAGTTGAAGCCTTATGAGTTGAACTATCCGACGCATGATTTAGAGTTGGCAACGGTAATCTTTGCCTTGAAAATTTGGAGGCATTATCTGTATGGAGCTCAGACAAGGAACTTTACCGATCATAAGAGTCTAAAGTACTTGTTGAGCCAGAAAGAATTGAATTTGAGACAGAGAAGATGGATCGAATTGCTCAAGGATTATGACTTGCTGATTGAGTATCATCCAGGCAAGGCCAATGTAGTAGCGGATGCTTTGAGTAGGAACTCTTCAATTGCTCATGTTCGGATGGTTTATCTTCCTTTATTGGAAGAGATGGCCAAGCTAAAGATAAGCTTGAAGCAGGAGGAGCCAGATTGTCTTCTAGCTAACTTCCGAGTGAGACCGATACTCAGGGAGAAAGTTAGGAAATTGCAGGCATAAGATGCGAATTTAAGCAAGCTTTAAGATGAAATTCAGAATGGTAAGGTTTCAGAACTAGTAGTGAGGGATGACGGACTTATGACAGTGGAGAACAGATTGTGTATCCCAGATGTGCAGGAGGTAAAGGATGAGATTTTGGATGAGGCACACAATGCGCCTTATGCTATGCATCCAGGTAGTACCAGGATGTACAGGGATTTGAGAGAGCATTTTTGGTGGAAAGGCTTGAAGAGGGATGTAGCAGAGTTTGTGAGTAAGTGTCTAGTGTGTCAGCAAGTCAAGGCTGAACACCAGGCACCTTCAGGCAAGTTGAGGCCGTTGCCTATTCCGGAATGGAAGTGTCAGAGGGTGACCATGGATTTCCTGATGGGATTGCCTAAGACCAGTAGGAAGCACGATGCCATTTGGGTTATTGTGGATCGGTTGACGAAGTCAGCTCACTTTCTGGCAATTAAGTAGACTGATTCTTTACATGTGCTAGCAAAGAAGTACATTGATGAGATAGTGAGATTCCATGGGATTCCGGATTCCATAGTTTCTGATAGGGACCCTCGGTTTACTTCGAGGTTTTGGGGAAGTTTGCAGGAAGCTTTAGGGACTAAGCTGAATTTTAGTACAGCTTTTCACCTTCAGACGGATGGTCAATCTGAGAGGACCATTTGGACTCTTGAGGGAATGCTCAAAACATGTGTGATGGACTTCAAAGGAGCTTGGGATGGGCATTTGCCATTGGTCGAATTTGCTTACAATAATTCATACCATTCTAGTATTCAGATGGCTCTATATGAGGCTTTGTATGAGAGGAGATGTAGAACTTCGATTTGTTGGGATGAAGAAGGAGAGAGAAAATTGGTAGGACCAGAATTGATTCAGACGACTGTTGATAAAGTGAATCTGGTTAAGTAGCGACTTAAGGCAGCACAAGATAGAATGAAGAGCTACATTGATGCACACCGAAAGGAGATGGAGTTTGAAGTCGGTGAGAAAGTGTTCCTTAAGACGTCTCCTTGGAAAGGAGTAATGAGATTTGGCAAGAAGGGTAAGTTGAGTCCGAGGTATGTGGGTCCTTATGAAATTCTTGCGAGGATTGGACCACTCGCCTACAGGTTGGCATTACCTCCGGAATTGTCTCAGATACATGATGTGTTTCATGTTTCCATGTTGAGGAGATATCGATCGGATCCTTCTCATATCATTCAGACTAGTGAGGTTCAACTGAGGGATGATTTGAGCTATAAGGAGCTTCCAGTGCAGATTTTGGATACAAAGGACAAGGTTCTTAGGAACAAGACGGTTCAGCTAGTCAAAGTTCTGTGGAGAAATCATTCGGTGGAGGAGGCTACATGGGAGCCTTTGGAAGCCATGAAGGAGAAGTATCCGCATATCTTCGATGATTCAGGTAATAATTTCGAAGACGAAACTTTTTTAAGAGGGGGAGAAATGTTGGGCCCCGAATTTTTTTAATTGATGGTATTAAGCATAAATTGTGTTAATTGTTTAATTATGGCTTAGTTTGATTAAATTGGGAGTATTAGTGGATAATTGAGGTTTATTCTAGTTTAATATGGTTTTAATGAGAATTATAGGGTAACTATGTTTGGGGGCAAAATAGGAAGACCACTTAGGTGGGAGAGCTTAAGGCATGTCAAGGAGGGGTGTTTTGGTCTTTGCCTTCCCGTTTAGAATCAAGAGAAAGAAAAATAGAAGAAAGAAAGAAAAGAAAAGAGAAGAAGAGAGGAGGAAGTGCCGTAGGTGAGGAAGAAAAGGAGAAGAAAAGCGGGTTTTCGGTCCTAGTGATTTCCGACAGATTTGAAGCAATTTCCTGGTAAGTTAGAGTTCATTCCATTGTATTGTGGTTAGATTAAACTCTAAGATGGATTGAATGTGTTAGAATCGGTGGTTTAGGGTTTAAAGGCAAAAATGGATAGATTTCTTAGGTTGATGATTTTGTGCCTGTTTTTAAGTTGTTAATGGGTTAGAAATGTAGTATAGGACTTGGATTAAGGTTTAGGTGTGTTGCATTTGCAAAAGGGAACGATTGAGGTTGGAAAAATGCTGGAAAATCAAGTTCGGAGACGTTTTCCAGACCCGCACGTTGCGACGTGCGTATGAACACGCCGCGACGTGCGAGAAAGTTGTGCATGTCGCGACGTGCGAGAAGGAGCACGCCACGACGTGCAAGGAAATGGTGCACGCCGCAGCGAGCACAGGGCGTTCGCCGCGGCGAGCGTGGCCCTCGTCGCGGCGAGCCCCCTGTTTCCAACAAAGATGAATTTTGGTATTTTGGTTGTAACTTGGGTTGTATATGTCCAAATGAGGTGATTTTAGATTCATTGTGATCTAGAAATAATGGGCTACAAGTTGTATGAAGAAAGGAAGTTAGGCTTTGCCTCTAGAGATTCGGGAATTTAGATGGAAATCGAATGTAGACTTTTAGTGCTTTTACTTTTGATTTTCAAGCTTTTTGACTATTTCCTTTGAATATTGTTTGAATGGGACCTTGGTTTGTTATAGGAAACCAAGCCGACCTGATTCAATCGCAAGAGGAAGGACAGCAGCGAGCTTGGATTCTTGAGCAATATTAGGTGGGTAATGTATTTATAGTTATTGTGTGATTAGGCAAATTCTTGCCTATGTGTGAATATATGTTGTATGTTATGCATTGTGAGATGCATGACATTTTGATTGAATATGTGGTTACTTGTTTGAGAATGATTTGTTATAAGAAATGATTTTGATTTCGTATACTTTGAAAGAAGCATGAGAATTGATAGAAGAATTTTTTGATTCTGAGCATATTATGCCTCGACTTCTGTTGAACCCCGCTGCCGGAGCCCAACATCGGACATGACAGCGTGACGTGAAACATGCTAATTATACGTTTAAGGAAAAAACCCGCGGAAAGTTAATGGGCCTGCTGAAAAACAAACTTGAAACCTGCTTTCATTTAATTTAAACAAACAAATCCATAATTCATGCGCCAAAAGATGAGTTCCATAAAGCTTTAAGAACATCTCAAACCAAATTACAACTTTGAGTTCAAGAGCCAAAAATACAAAATACTCTTGAACCAATAGTACTTGAAATGTAACTAAAGCTTAAAAATAAACATGACAAAATGGAGTGTTGCCGTAACTCGTGACTCACTCGGTCTCTTGCTCGTCACCTGAATGGGGGTGATTAGAGGGGGGTGAGCTATAAAGCTCGTAGGAACATATTTATAATATAGAAATAAGCAAAAGTATTCAAAAATAACTCATTGTCGTGATACTTGTTGAAATCATAGCGATTGAACATGCATGAGTCATTATCTTGGAATATGCTTGATTCTTGAACAATTCATGATGCATGATTCATAATAACAGATCATCAAACACATAACATAGCATGATGGTTTGGGTTGTCCCCGGTTCGTGACGTACTACACATTCCATCGAAATGTTGATGTGTAGACGTAGTTTCGTGAGGGAATCCTTGTGAGAAACCCTGTGCCACTAGCGGGCAGGCGGGAGAAGCCTTTTCGTGACTCAATGTACACTTGACTATTCGTGAGGGACATACCACAAACCTACATAAATATGCATGATTCATGTTCTTGTAAACTTGTTTGCCAAACTGGCACTTGCTTGTAAACTTGCTTGTCATATATTCGTAAAACATGATTTCATGTACATGTATTCGTGAAAGGAGAACACCCCTTTATGAAAACCTTGTTAATAATCATAAATGCAAATCACATAGCAGAATATAATCATTCATAATAACATGTAATGCAATCGTTAATGATGCAATTTAAATGCCTTGAATCTTTCTTGATTTGAACAAAACAATGAGTGACTTATTTACTCTATTATAAACATGAACCCACCTGATTTACTTACTTGTTCTTGCCTAAGAATGAGTTTCCTCTTGAGCCTCTTGATCCTCTTGCCTCTCTTGATCTCCTAAAAATAAGAACCAAAATCTCATTCAATAACTCATGCTGAAACAATATTTCCATTCTTAAATTCTATCCAAAATTCCATATTCTTAGAGACTGATTCAGAACTTCATTACTTCACAAAACTTGTAGATCTATGTCTTTAGTTTACAACGCCTCAAAAATCACCTCAAAAGGACTTCTGTAGCAAAAGATATGCTCCAATTACTAAAAACATTTTTTTTCTAGAAAAACTGGCCTCGTCGCGACGAGCTGCCTGACACACCGCAGCGTGCGGCCTCACGCACATCGCGACGTGCGGACGGAGGGTCGACTCCCGAACCCAGATTTTTGACATTTTTCAACCTTTAATCCCTTTCCTTTCTTAACTACAACACATCTAACCCTTGAATCAAGTCATATACTTCCTTTCTAACTCATTCTAACACCAAAAACATCAACAACACAAAAACCCAAGGATCTAACCAAAGTTTTACCATAAACCCTAAACCAACGTTTCTACCTTCATACAACCCATTCTAGGTTTCAAACCATCTCAAACAAGGATAAGAGAGTTTAACTTACCTGAAGGATGCTTCTAATCCTTCAGAAAAGGTCGAAACTAAGCTTCCTCTTTTTCTCTTCTTCTTCTCCTCTCTCCCTACAACTCGCTCTTCTGTTTTTCTCTTCTTCTTTCTATTTTCCTTTCATTTTCTTTTCCTCTTTTCTATATCTTAAGCCCTAAAAGAAGATACAAAGACTAAAATGCCCTCCTTTGCTTAGCCTTAAACATCATAACTCAAGTGCCTTGCCCATTTTGCCCTTAAACATCTTTACTCTTTCATAACCATTATTCCATACTAAACTCAATTAAATCCAAATTTTCCATTAATATTTTCAATAAAATCAAACTATGCCATAAATCATACAACTAACACAATCAAATTAATTCATACTTGATAACATCAAGAAAAACAAATTTGGGGCCCAACATTTCTCCCCCTCTTAAAAGAAATTTCGTCCTCGAAATTTACCTGAATCATCGAAAAGACACGGATACTTTCTTTCATGGCGCCCGAGGCTCCCACGTGGCTTCTTCCATCGAATGGTTCCTCCACGTAACTTTAACTAGTTGAACTGCCTTATTCTCGAGGACCTTTTCCTTGGTGTCCAAGATCGCCATCGAATTTCCTCATAACTTAAGTCGTCTCTTAATCGAACCTCTCAAACTCCGAATGACATGAGAAGGATCGATATGTACCTCCTCAAGATGGAAACATGAAAACATCATGGATCTCGAGATAACTCGCGGCAACGCCAACTCAGAAGCTAGTGGTCCGATCCTCTCAAGAATCTCATACGGACCTACATATCTTCGACTCAACTTGCCTTTCTTGCCAAACCTCAATACTCCCTTCCAAGGAGACGCTTGAGAAACACTCTCACCAACTTTATACTCCATCTCCTTCCGATGAGCATCGGTGTAACTCTTCATCCTATCTCGGGTTGCCTTAAGCCATCGCTAACTAGATTGACTTTATCAACAATCATCCGATCAATTTCGTCCTACCAGTTTCTCTCCCTTCTTCATCCCAACATATCGGAGTTCTACACCTCCTTCCATACAATGCCTCATATGGAGCCATCTGAATGCTCGAATGGTACGAATTATTGTAAGCAAACTCGACCAATGGCAAATGCTCATCCCAAGCTCCCTTGAAATCCATCACACATGCCCTGAGCATTCCCTCAAGTGTCCGAATGGTCCTCTCAGATTGATCATCCGTCTGAGGGTGGAATGCTGTACTAAAATGCAACTTAGTACCTAAAGCTTCCTGCAAGCTTCCCCAAAATCTCGAAGTGAACCGAGGATCCCTGTCAGAGACTATGGAATCTGGAATTCCATGCAATCTCACTACCTTATCAATGTACTTCCTGGATAGCACATGCAACGAATCAGTCTGCTTGATTGCCAAAAAATGGGCTGACTTCATCAACCGATCCACAATAACCCATATGGCATCATGCTTCCTGCTAGTCTTAGGCAAACCCATTAGAAAATCCATGGTTACTCTTTGCCACTTCCACTCAGGAATGGACAATGGCCTTAACTTGCCTGAAGGCGCCTGGTGTTCAGCCTTGACTTGCTGACACACGAGACACTTACTGACATACTCTGCTACATCCCTCTTCATGCCCTTCCACCAGAAATGCTCTCTCAAATCTCTGTACATCCTGGTACTACCTGGGTGCATGACATAAGGCGCATTGTGTGCCTCATCCAAAATCTCATCCTTAACCTCCCTGATATCTGGAATATAAAACCTGTCCCCCACTGTCATGAGTCCATCCTCTCTCACTACTACCTCAGAAACCTTACCATTCTGAATTTCCTCCCGAAGCTTGCTCAAACTCGCATCCCCGTGCTCGCAACTCCTTAACCTTCTCCCCGAGTATAGCCTTACTCTGAAATTAGCTAGGAGGCAATTTGGCTCCTCCTGCTTCAAGCTTATCTTAAGCTTGGCCATCTCTTCCAATAAAAGAAGATAAACTGCCTGAACATGAGCAATAGAAGACTTTCTGCTCAAAGCATCACCACTACATTCGCTGGTTCGGTGGTACTCAATCAACAAATCATAGTCCTCGAGTAACTCAATACACCTTCTCATCTCAAATTCAACTCCTTTCGCTCAAGAAGTACTTGAGGCTCTTATGATCGATAAAGATCCTTGTCTGAACCCCATAAAGATAATGCCTCCAAATCTTCAAGGCAAAGATCATTGCTGCCAACTCCAAGTCATGAGTAGGGTAATTCAACTCATACTGCTTCAGTTGCCTGGAAGCATATGCTATCACTTTGTCTTCTTGCATCAACACACAACTGAGACCCTTCCTCGAAGTGTCACTGTACACTATATAGCCCTCATCACCCGAAGGCAGAATCAGCACTGGAGCACTTGTCAACCTGTGCTTGAGCTCCTCAAATTTCTTCTGGCACTCATCAGTCCAGTTAAACTTCTGATTCTTCCTTAATAGCTTAGTCATCGGAGCAGCTATCATGGAGAATCCTTCTACAAACCTCCTGTAATAACCTGCCAGACCCAGAAAACTCCTCACCTCTGTCGCTTTCATGGGTGCATGCCAATTCACTACTGCTTCAACTTTCCTCGGATCTACATGCACACCATCCTGCGAAATCACATGCCCAAGGAATGTCACCTCATGAAGCCAAAACTCACACTTGCTGAACTTGGCATAAAGCTCTCTCTCCCTAAGAGTCTGCAATACAATCCTGAGATGCTCCTCATGCTCTTCTTCACTCTTGGAATATACCAGAATGTCATCTATAAACACTATGACAAACTGATCCAGAAACTCCTTGAAGACCCTATTCATAAGATCCATGAAAGCAGCTAGAGCATTGGTCAAGCCGAATGGCATAACCAAAAACTCATAATGCCTATATCGAGTCCTGAATGCTGTCTTGCTTACATCAGACTCCTTGATTCTGAGCTGATGATAGCCTGACCTGAGATCAATCTTGGAGAAGACCCTAGCTCCCTGTAGCTGGTCAAACAGGTCATCTATCCGTGGCAACGGATACTTGTGCTTAACTGTCACCTTGTTGAGTTTTCGATAGTCAATGCACATCTGCCATGATCCATCCTTCTTCTTAACAAACAGAACCAGTGCTCCCCAAGGAGACGAACTCGGCCTGACATACCCCTTCTCTAACAGTTCCTCCAAGTGTTCCTTAAGCTCCCTCAACTCAGCTGGAGCCATCCTGTAAGGCGGTATCGAAATAGGTGCGGTTCCGGGAATCAAGTCAATGGCAAACTCGATTTCCCTCACCGGCGGCAATCCTGACAATTCATCTGGGAACACATATGGAAACTCCCTCACAATCGGGAAATCCTCTAACTTCCCTTCATGCACATCGGCATCCACAACATGTGCCAAGAAAGCTTCACATCCCTGGCTCATCATCCTTTCAGCTAACATAGCTTAAATTAGTCTTGGCGATGGTGTCTTCCTGTCCCCTCTGAAGATCACCTTCTCACCATTGCCCAGATCAAACTCTACCTCTTTCCGACCACAATCCAGCTTGGCCAGATACTTCTCTATAGTATCCATCCCTAGAATAACATCTAACCCTCTAAGGTCTAGCGGTAGTAAGTCCACTACCAATCTAGCACCATCAATGAAGAGCTCACACTGCTCATACACCTGACTGATCACCACATCCCTTCCTAGAGGAGTACTAACAATCAAAGGCCTATCCAAAGGCATAGAACTCACACCATGCAATGCTATGCTCGCAGAAACAAAAGAGTGTGTGGAACCAGAATCAATCAAAACAAATACTGCTGAATCAAATAATTGAGCCATACCCGTGACAACCTCAAGTGCGGCTATAGTTTCTTCCCTAGTCATGGCAAACACTCTTGCCGGCGCCTGACCCCTTGGCCTTCCTTGCAGTCCCAGAGCTGCCTACCTCAGTAACTGGCCTGGTTCCCACTGTCTCTGCACGCCTTGGAGCTTGAAACTGCGACCCCTCTTGTCTCGGTGCCTGTGGACAATTCTTGGCTATATGTCCCTTCTCTCCGCATCTAAAACAAACTCCAAGTGACCTGAGGCACTATCCTTGGTGATGTTTCCCACACTGGTCACATAAGGGATGGGTGAACCAGCTTCTTCCAGCTCTACCGGTGCCTCCCACATTAGAGGTTGCTCGACATCGCCTCACTGCTTGTTCCTGGTAGCCCCACTGCTACCCACTTCACTCTGACTGTGAGAGCTCCTCGTGCTCCTCTCAAGTAATGGAGCACTAGCACCCTTCTTGAAAGTCTGCTCCCTGTTCTTCCTCTTTTTGTTCGCTTCATTTCTGATATTCTCCGACTTTCACTGGAGAGCAAAGATCCACCAACTGCTGGTAGTCACAGAAATTATGTATCAGAACTTTCTCCCTGATCCCCAAATGAAGACCTCCTTCAAACTTACGGCACTTGTCTTCCTCTGTTGCCACAATGTTAGATGCATATCGTGAAAGCTGTGTGAACTTCAGCTCATACTCGCTCACACTCATGTCCCTCTGCATAAGATTCAGAAATTCCCTGGCCTTATCTTGCACATACACTCTAGAGAGATACTTCTTTCGGAACACTTCTACAAAGTCCCTCCATGTCAGCACCGGTGGCACAACCTGATTGTGGGGCACTGATTCCTACCAATGCAGTGCATCACCCTGCAACAGACTAACTGCATAATCTAACTTGTCCTCATCTGAACATCTCATCTGAACTAGAACCCTCTCGGTCCTCTTCAACTAGGCTTCAACCTCTTCTGGATTTGTCGTCCCACTGAAATCC
Source organism: Erythroxylum novogranatense (assembly GCA_029891385.1). Classification (NCBI taxonomy): domain Eukaryota; kingdom Viridiplantae; phylum Streptophyta; class Magnoliopsida; order Malpighiales; family Erythroxylaceae; genus Erythroxylum; species Erythroxylum novogranatense. Next base: position 58,926,616 of record CM057225.1, on the reverse strand, counting down.
ATGCCCCAAACTCCTGAGCTTATCATAACGCCCACTCGCTCACCGGAGCTTGCATCGGCATCTGAGATCTCTGTCCCATGGCATACATAAAAGCCTGAGCAAAGGCTTGAAAGAAACTCGGATCCATGGGAGTTCCCTGAGGCATAGGAGGAGGTGGAGGAGGCATTTCTTGTTGCAAGCTAGGTGCCTCTGAAATCGGAACAGAATGTGTCCCGGCATCTTGAGGAATATGGGATTCATCCGTACTCTCTTGATGAGAATGAGACCGAGTCATAGCTCCCCGAGTTCTCCTTCGAGGTGGGATGTTCACTCATTGAATATAAAACCATTGAAAACTTTAGTTCAAGTAAAACAATTCCCAAAGCAAACAAAAATAGTTCAAATCATGTAAAACAGTGCAAGTCCTTGAAAGCAATGCCATGCAACCCTAGATCAAAAACCTAGGCGCTTTGATACCACAACATGTTGGACCCCGCTACCGGAGCCCAACATCGGACATGAGAGCGTGGCATGAAACATGCTAATTATACGTTTAAGGAAAAGACCCGCGGAAAGTTAATGGGCCTGCTGAAAAATAAACTTGAAACCTGCTTTCATTTAATTTAAACAAACAAATCCATAATTCATGCGCCAAAAGATGAGTTCCATAAAGCTTTAAGAACATCTCAAACCAAATTACAACTTTGAGTTCAAGAGCCAAAAATACAAAATACTCTTGAACCAATAGTACTTGAAATGTAACTAAAGCTTAAAAATAAACATGACAAAATGGAGTGCTGCCGTAACTCGTGACTCACTCGGTCTCTTGCTTGTCACCTGAATGGGGGAGATTAGAGGGGGTGAGCTATAAAGCTCGTAGGAACATATTTATAATATAGAAATAAGCAAAAGTATTAAAAAATAACTCATTGCCGTGATACTTGTTGAAATCATAGCGATTGAACATGCATGAGTCATTATCTTGGAATATGCTTGATTCTTGAACAATTCATGATGCATGATTCATAATAACAGATCATCAAACACATAACATAACATGATGGTTTGGGTTGTCCCTAGTTCGTGACGTACTACACATTCCATCAAAATGTTGATGTGTAGACGTAGTTTCGTGAGGGAATCCTTGTGAGAAACCTTGTGCCACTAGCGGGCAGGCGGGAGAAGCCTTTTCGTGAGTCAATGTGCACTTGACTATTCATGAGGGGCATACCACAAACCCACATAAATATGCATGATTCATGTTCTTGTAAACTTGTTTGCCAAACTGGCACTTGCTTGTAAACTTGCTTGTCATATATTCGTAAAACATGATTTCATGTACATGTATTCATGAAAGGAGAACACCCCTTTGTGAAAACCTTGTTAATCATGAATGCAAATCACATAGCAGAATATAATCATTCATAATAACAAGTAATGCAATCGTTAATGATGCAATTTAAATGCCTTGAATCTTTCTTGATTTGAACAAAACAATGAGTGACTTATTTACTCTATTATAAACATGAACCCACCTGATTTCCTTGCTTGTTCTTGCCTAGGAATGAGTTTCCTCTTGAGCCTCTTGATCCTCATGCCTCTCTTGATCTCCTAAAAATAAGAACCAAAATCTCATTCAATAACTCATGCTGAAACAATATTTCCATTCTTAACTTCCATCCAAAATTCCATATTCTTAGAGACTGATTCAAAACTTCATTACTTCACAAAACTTGTAGATCTATGTCTCTAGTTTACAACGCCTCAAAAATCACCTCAAAAGGACTTCTTTAGCAAAAGATATGCTCCAATTACTAAAAAATAAAATTTCTGGAAAATCGGCCTTCTTCATGACGAGGCTCGCTCGTCATGACGAAGCGGTTCGGCACATCATGACGCATGGCCTGCTACACGACCTCACGCACGTCGCGACGTGCAGACGGGAGGGTCGACTCCCGAACCCAGATTTTCGACATTTTTCAACCTTTAATCCCTTTCCTTTCTCAACTACAACACATCTAACCCTTGAATCAAGTCATATACTTCCTTTCTAACTCATTCTAACACCAAAAACATCAACAACACAAAACCCAAGGATCTAACCAAAGTTTTACCATAAACCCTAAACCAACGTTTCTACCTTCATACAACCCATTCTAGGTTTCAAACCATCTCAAACAAGGATGAGAGTGTTTAACTTACCTGGAGGATGCTTCTAATCCTTCAGAAAACGTCGAAACTAAGCTTCCTCTTTTTCTCTTCTTCTTCTCCTCTCTCCCTACGACTCTCTCCTCTGTTTTTCTCTTCTTCTTTCTATTTTCCTTTCATTTTCTTTTCCTCTTTTCTATATCTTAAGCCCTAAAAGAAGATACAAAGACTAAAATGCCCTCCTTTGCTTAGCCTTAAACATCATAACTCAAGTGCCTTGCCCATTTTGCCCTTAAACATCTTTACTCTTTCATAACCATTATTCCATACTAAACTCAATTAAATCCAAATTTTCCATTAATATTTTCAGTAAAATCAAACTATGCCATAAATCATACAACTAACACAATCAAATTAATTCATACTTAATAACATCAAGAAAAACAAATTTGGGACCCAACAACTTCAATCATGGCATTTTGAATAAATGAAAGCTTGAAAGCATATCATCTGATAAAATGATTCTGAGTATGATTATGTGCTTTTGTTTGGGCGAGAGTGGAACCATTTCGTTTGTCACGTCCACGTTGATAAGAGCCTTCTTCCGGCTGCCCGCTTGTGGCTTATGAGCTCCGAATGGACTCATTTTGTTCAGGGTGTAAACTTCGATTTCTCCCTTTTGTTTCCATGGAACCCTCGATCCGTGTGAAGTGCATTGCATATTTGATCTGTTATCTATGAAGCATACTTGTGACATGTTTTGTGAGTTGAATTAATTATGCTGATTGCGTAAATTGCTTGGTTAGTATGTGAGTGCTAGAATTGTTGCATGTATATATATATATATATATACATACATATGTCTGAATTTGTGCTAGTTACCGATGGCTATAATTATATTAGCCACTGAGCTGTGTAGCTCAACCCATTAGTTTTCCCTCCTCAGGTGCAACTCAAGACGATCGTTGATCTTGCAAGGCATCGAAAACTCCAAGATAGTTTGGAGCTTTGTATTAAGTTAGTATTTTGGTTGGCCCTCCGAGCATAACATCATGGAGCATATTCATGTATTTTGGATTTAGACTTTATTATGTATTATGTATGGTTGAGAATACTTGTTGAATTTCTCCGAATGATAATGACACGATGGCTTATGTAATTGGGATGATTAATGCATGTGTAGAATGTGTTTATGTATGGGTATATGTTTGTGTGAATCGAAATTATGTATGGATGTTGGGATCGGGTCCGAAGTTTGGGGAACTCGTCGTTGGCGCAGCCTGAGGGGCCACCTCGGGAATAGGGATCTGGGACCCGGGCCCAACACATTGTGGCCGCCTCTATCATCATACATGTCATGTTCGAGATTCAAGGAAGCTTAAAACATGTAGATAGACTATCAAATGTGAATATATATAATAACTTCATCAAAAGAAATGAGATGTACATAATAAGGAAAGTAACGTTGTCCAGATCATACTAAACACCTTGAAGTAGAAGATCAGCCATGGAAGGCAAACGATTGTTAGTCTATGAAGTGGAGATTTTTCCTGTATTGTTTATTCCTTGGGTTGGGACAATTTTACTACATTCCTTACAACGGAATGAATTACTACCATCCAGAACTAATTGCCATCTCTACATTCCTTGATTAAGAATTTGAATTAAATACTTTACATAATATACTGAAAATGGAATCATTGATTTGAAAAATAAAATATTCAATTACAAACACAAATTAATCACTATTATAACTTAATTGTAAATTACAATCATCTTCTTTTTTGAAAGAATAAGAATCAAATTCTAGCTCCTCTTCAGATCTCTGACCCTCGTCATCCTCTCTAGATGAAATTTCAACATATTCGTTAAATGGATCATTCAAAGGTTCATTATCTTCGTATGTGACAGATGCATCTATATTTTTCAAAAGTTTAACATCATCTGAAATCAAGTTGGCCGAAATGGAAAAACTAGAAAAGGAAATTCTAGTAATTTTGTGTAAGTTAGAAGGGATTTTTTCTCCAAGTTTCTTTGATTGTATTAAGCATCTACCTTTGCATTTAGCACACAAGGAAAAACTAGTCAGTCTAGTTTAATATCGATGGATGTATCCATTTGAGAGGTAACTCAACATAAATTATTTCAATAACCATATAACCATATTTTAACTATAAAATTGTAATAACCATATTCTCTAATATAGGTATTTGCATCACTTGAAGAAAAATGTAAAAAATAAGGCTAGAGTTGAAGGTTCAATATGTAATGCTTATTTAGTGCAGGAAGCTAGGACATTTTTGTAGGAAAATCCCGAGAGGAACATCACATGTTCCAGCAGCGAAAAACAAAAATTTTATTCCTGGGACCTTCCTGAAAACCCAGGATCCCGGTGTCGGTATGAAAACATCAACCTAAATAGCCAAAAGAGACTATCTCTAAAGGTGATCCACGCAGAGATCAAAAAACCTAACCGAGTCAAACCCCTTTGACCCGAGAATAGCTAGAACAGATTAAAGCCTGCTAGAGCCTACCTCTGTCCCGGAGAGCTTGAGAAAACGTTGGTCTTTGTGTTTGGAGAAGAGAAACTATGACACTTGAGGAAGAAGAAGACTTGAAATCACCATTCAAACTTTCCTTAACACTTAAGGAAATATTCTTCTTCAAACCCTAAGCATCCTCGACGCAACTCATCAAGACAAGCTTCTTATGTATATTTTTAACAATTAAAAAGAATCCATAAGAGTTTGCCAAGTGTACGCTTCATTACCATCCATTTATTTAACTAATTAAATAAACAAACTTTGAAAAGTCAATGGCTTTATCTCTTCTCCCTAAAACCAACGCAGATCATGTTTTATATATATATAATTAATTAACATTAATTAATTAATTAACATATATATAATTGCTAAAGAGGTTCATCAAATTGGGGTTTGGCCCTATCTACTCATCGGCCCCGATCGTCAAAATGTACTCCGTAAACCTTTCTTAGCAATATTGATGTCACGATCTCATCGACATATCCCAATCCCATTGGGATCCATTTAATCCTAATGTTTCCATAATGGAACTCGTCCAATTACTATTTTACAGATTCTCTGAGTCACTCTTATGCGTGTGACCCTTTAGGCTCCCGGTTATGTTGGCCACTTAGATTAACACTTAATCTAAGCAAGTCATGAGCGGTATCTAGCAACACATCATGACCCCCAATTGATCGGAAAGTAATCGGTTTGATGTATTCATTACGAACTAGATCACGAACCCTTCCATGACAATTATCAGGTAATTCGTCCTTTCACCATCCTATACCCCACTTGGTTATGAGTATGGTCAAAGTGTCAACTCTCACTAGACCAAGTCCAGCCCAAGTGATAACAGTTCTCGTCCTGGGACTCATTACTCTATATGTCAATGAAGACACTCTTCATGACATATATGCTGGCCAGCCTTAGTAATGATCCTGACAAGAGGCCATGGGTATCTCTTCTGCTAATCCAGAAGTGGTGAATCCTTTATTGGCTACTCAATTATCTTCGAATACCTCAAGTTGTACCCAAGCACCACCCTATGAGTTACCTCTCGAAGGCAACAAGGAATGGAGTCAAAGCACAGGATCAGTATCCAAGATATCCTTGAGTACCTCAAGTCTAAGGATACTTGCACCATTGCTATGATGAGATTATCACTGACACTTAGATAAGATATCCATGTGATGATCTCATGGCAGGTCATCCAATGAACTTACTACCGTTAGTAAGCATCCACATGTCAACTCTAAATATCTCATAGTTATAGTTTCTGAGATCCACTGCTTGATCCAATCAAGGAATATAACATGTGCTAGTCTAACCGGATTAATGATGTCCAGTCTCATTAATCCTATGACTAGGGAAAATTTAGATACTGACATAATTGCACATGATAGGAATCTCAGGATTATGATCACATCATAATTTCCTTCATGCTATGTCATATATCATGGACTTCATTAATTTGATTAAAGATCAATATCAATTTATAAAGAACATCAAATAAATGAAACATGCCTTTCTTTATTTATTCATAAAGTCCGTATATGACTATGAACAAAAAGCGCTAAAGGGATTGCCTTTAGGGCACTACTCTAACAATCTCTCACTGACCTAAAGCCAATCGCCTTGGTATCTAATACCATAAGTGAGTACATGAGAATCAAAATTCTTCGTGACAATGGCCGTCAACGGATCAAGAATGTTTTGCTCTGGGAATCCTCTCGATCGCGACATCACCTCTAAGAATGATCTCTAATCGATGATATCTCATGAGTACGTGTTTAGATCGTTGGTGAGACCTCGGTTCTTTTGCCTGAGCAATAGCCCCATTGTTGTCACAATACAACTGTATGGGTCCATCATAGCTAGGAATTTTGTGGAATTTATATTGAGCCGTATGTTCATATAAGAGAAAGAAAAGTTCCTCATAATGACGATGACGGAGGAATGAGTGATGTTGATGGTAACTTATCCATTTTCACCTATCCTAGATGAACATATGGATGTGCAACAGGAAGAATGTTAACAGAGGAAGAAATTAAGGTTGTGCATGGTTATATTTTATTGAACTGTCAAGAGGTTAAACATTTCGTGTAATAAGTTGAACATGAAAATTGTCGATTTTCAAATTTTATGTTGTTCATAACTTAAAAACATAATAGTGTATTTAGATTATATGAGGCATTATTATGTGAGATAATGCCTTACAACACACAGGATGATATAAATAAAGAAGTTGGAAGACACTTTCCTCGATGGTTTGAGAGATATGTAAGTTTTCACTTACAAATATTCTTATTGTTGAATTATAAGATTTAAGCGTTGAAATGACATTATACTCTTTGATATGATAAGTTCTTTTATATAGGCCTTAGAGAATCTAATAGAGAACAAGTTCATTTGTGATCTTACAAAGGGAACTCTACAAACTGTTAAATCATATCTAGTGTATTTCATTAATGGATACCAATATCATACAGACTATCATAGTCATAGCATGGGAGTAATAAATAGTGGAGTTTCCATACAGGGAGAATTGATAGATTACTATGGTAAAATTATTGACATACTTGAAGTTAAGTACCATGCATTGCCAATAAAGTGGCGTGTGATATTTAAATGTGATTGGTATGAACCGACTCTAAATGTTGGAACAAAAGTGCATAGATGATATAATATAGTTGAAATTAACAATTGAAGAAGATCGAGACACTGAACCTTTCAGATTGGCAATACAAGCAAAACAAGTGTGTTATATCCCTTTTCCAAGCTTAGGACGAGATAAGTCAGATTAGTTGACGTTTTGCAAAGTTAAACTTAGAAGTGTTTTAAATCACATGGAAAAGGAGAGTAGATAATTGAAAGTGAAGTGTGAGCATGCTAGGAGAACTTAACTTCTTTCTTGGACTCCAAATCAAGAAAATGAAGAAAGGTATCTTTATAAATGAAGAAAATTACACTGAAGAACTATTCAAGTACTTCAAAATGGCCTAAACCAAACCAAACTATTAAGGACACTTATTAGAAAGAATTAACCAAGTTCATCTTCTTACTAATACAAATTTTCAAACAAGAGGCATTTCATCAAACACCTAATATGCATCAAACAATCATCCCAACATCACAACCAAATTTCGAACACTAACATATCAACCTTAATTCTTCTTATCCATTCACAAATTACTCAAACATACAAAACAAATCAAAGAAACAAACAAATTTAATTAATACAAAACTCAAACGATTTGCAATATACCTCACGAAATTGCAATAATGGTGGGATTAATGGACGAGCTTCTGACATCGACGACACCATAGATGACACACCAGAGAGTGGGGGTAGAACTCGCTAGAGAGATGATGTGGGAGGGAGGAGAAGAAAAACAAACCAGACCCGACGGTGAGGGGAGGCTCTCAGGTTTGTTTTAAGTTTACACAAAATAACACCAAATGACGTCGTTTTATTTAAGTTAATAACGTTTAACCGCAAGGAGACGATGAAGTATTGGTTTAAAATTTACCGACAAAATTTTCTGTTTCTAATATTCCATCAGAAATGTCAATACTTCATTTTTTTGTCATCAATTCCCGCCTGAGTTGCTAACGGTATTGTTCAGTCGCTAAATTAAATTGTCTCGACACATTTATCTACGAACAAGTACATATTGATGATAATTTCTAACTATTTGTTTTCCGTTGTTATTTTTACGTTGTCAATTCTTTATTTTCTTATAGTGTAGCTTCAAATAAGATTACATTGAAGCCAAAATTTCTAGGGACAAGATTATCTATTCTCATTATTCAATTCTTACCCTATTTCACATACAATAATAATACGACTTCGTTTTATTATTAAAATTATATTATGTTATGTACGAAACATAGTTGGAACGAAACAATAGAAATAGACTATTTGAATCCAAAACTAATTGCCATCTCTACATCATACATGTCATGTTCGAGATTCAAGGAAGCTTAAAACATGTAGATAGACTATCAAATGTGAATATATCAAATAACTTCATCAAAAGAAATGAGATGTACATAATAAGGAAAGTAACGTTGTCCAGATCATACTAAACACCTTAAAGTAGAAGATCAGCCATGGAAGGCAAACGATTGTTAGTCTATGAAGTGGAGATTTTTCCTGTATTGTTTATTCCTTGGGTTGGGACAATTTTGCTACATTCCTTGCAACGGAATGAATTACTACCATCAAGAACTAATTGCCATCTCTACATTCCTTGATTAAGAATTTGAATTAAATACTTTACATAATATACTGAAAAGGGAATCATTGATTTGAAAAATAAAATATTCAATTACAAACACAAATTAATCACTATTATAACTTAATTGTAAATTACAATCATCTTCTTTTTTGAAAGAATAAGAATCAAATTCTAGCTCCTCTTCAGATCTCTGACCCTCGTCATCCTCTCTAGATGAAATTTCAACATATTCGTTAGATGGATCATTCAAAGGTTCATTATCGTCAGATGTGATGATGCATCTATATTTTCAAAAGTTTAACATCATCTCAAATCAAGTTGGCGAAATGGAAAAACTAGAAAAGGAAATTCTAGTAATTTTGTGTAAGTTAGAAGGGATTTTTTCTCTAAGTTTCTTTGATTGTATTAAGCATCTACCTTTGCATTTAGCACACAAGGAAAAACTAGTCAGTCTAGTTTAATATCGATGGATGTATCCATTTGAGAGGTAACTCAACATAAATTATTTCAATAACCATATAACCATATTTTAACTATAAAATTGTAATAACCATATTCTCTAATATAGGTATTTGCATCACTTGAAGAAAAATGTAAAAAATAAGGCTAGAGTTGAAGGTTCAATATGTAATGCTTATTTAGTGCAGGAAGCTAGTACATTTTGTGGAATTTATATTGAGCCGTATGTTCATATAAGAGAAAGAAAAGTTCCTCATAATGACGATGGCGGAGGAATGAGTGATGTTGATGGTAACTTATCCATTTTCACCTATCCTAGATGAACATATGGATGTGCAACAGAAGAATGTTAACAGAGGAAGAAATTAAGGTCAGGTATGGTTATATTTTATCGAATCACAAGAGGTTAAACATTTAGTGTAATAAGTTGAACATGAAAATTGTCGATTTTCAAATTTTATGTTGTTCATAACTTAAAAACATAATAGTGTATTTAGATTATATGAGGCATTATTATGTGAGATAATGCCTTACAACACACAGGATGATATAAATAAAGAAGTTGGAAGACACTTTCCTCGATGGTTTGAGAGATATGTAAGTTTTCACTTACAAATATTCTTATTGTTGAATTATAAGATTTAAGCGTTGAAATGACATTATACTCTTTGATATGATAAGTTCTTTTATATAGGCCTTAGAGAATCTAATAGAGAACAAGTTCATTTGTGATCTTACAAAGGGAACTCTACAAACTGTTAAATCATATCTAGTGTATTTCGTTAATGGATACCAATATCATACAGACTATCATAGTCATAGCATGGGAGTAATAAATAGTGGAGTTTCCATACAGGGAGAATTGATAGATTACTATGGTAAAATTATTGACATACTTGAAGTTAAGTACCATGCATTGCCAATAAAGTGACGTGTGATATTTAAATGTGATTGGTATGAACCGACTCTAAATGTTGGAACAAAAGTGCATAGATGATATAATATAGTTGAAATTAACAATTGAAGAAGATTGAGACAATTTGAACCTTTCGTATTGGCAATACAAGCAAAACAAGTGTGTTATATCCCTTTTCCAAGCTTAGGACGAGATAAGTCAGATTAGTTGACGTTTTGCAAAGTTAAACTTAGAAGTGTTTTAAATCACATGGAAAAGGAGAGTAGATAATTGAAAGTGAAGTGTGAGCATGATAGGAGAACTTAACTTCTTTCTTGGACTCCAAATCAAGAAAATGAAGAAAGGTATCTTTATAAATGAAGAAAATTACACTGAAGAACTATTCAAGTACTTCAAAATGGCCTAAACCAAACCAAACTATTAAGGACACTTATTAGAAAGAATTAACCAAGTTCATCTTCTTACTAATACAAATTTTCAAACATGAGGCATTTTATCAAACACCTAATATGCATCAAACAATCATCCCAACATCACAACCAAATTTCGAACACTAACATATCAACCTTAATTCTTCTTATCCATTCACAAATTACTCAAACATACAAAACAAATCAAAGAAACAAACAAATTTAATTAATACAAAACTCAAACGATTTGCAATATACCTCACGAAATTGCAATAATGGTGGGATTAATGGACGAGCTTCCGACATCGACGACACCATAGATGACAGACCAGAAAGTGGGGGTAAAACTTGCTAGAGAGATGATGTGGGAGGGAGGAGAAGAAAAACAAACCAGACCCGCCAGTGAGGGGAGGCTCTCAGGTTTGTTTTAAGTTTACACAAAATAACACCAAATGACGTCGTTTTATTTAAGTTAATAACGTTTAACCGCAAGGAGACGATGACGTATTGGTTTAAAATTTACCGACGAAATTTTCTGTTTCTAATATTCCATCAGAAATGTCAATACTTCATTTTTTCGCCATCAATTCCCGCCTGAGTTGCTAACGGTATTGTTCAGTCGCTAAATTAAATTTTCTCGACACATTTATCTACGAACAAGTACATATTGATGATAATTTCTAACTATTTGTTTTCCGTCGTTATTTTTACGTTGTCAATTCTTTATTTTCTTGTAGTGTAGCTTCAAATAAGATTACATTGAAGCCAAAATTTCTAGGGACAAGATTATCTATTCTCATTATTCAATTCTTACCCTATTTCACATGCAATAATAATACGACTTCGTTTTATTATTAAAATTATGTTATGTTATGTACGAAACATAGTTGGAACGAAACAATAGAAATAGACTATTTGAACCCAAATTTTCGTACCACTACTTTTAGAAGTTATCCGTTGAAATGAAACACGTGCCAAATTGTACATGTCCGGACGTGTATATTGTTTCGTGCAAGGAATGAGGAGCAATCTAAAAACGACACTAGAGATATAGCTAGTTGTCAGAAACGACAGACGTTGACACGAGAAAATCTCATGGCCGAAGCGCACCAGCCTTACTCTGACACGCAACTCTCACACGCCTTCCTCCCTCGTTCCGTGTCTATTTCTACTCTTGCCCTCTTTCTCAATTTCTCCATCTTCTCTCTCTTTCGTTTCGTTTGGTAAGTCCAGTTAAAACTCTCGCGCTCTTTTGTGAGTTACTGAATTCGACGATTCTGGAACTTTCAGAGGTTGCTTTAACTTAATTTTCTGCGACTTTATGGACCTGTGTTGAAATTATGGAAATCAATATCTTAAAAGATTGATTACTTTATGAAGCTAATGTAATGTTTGCTTTTCTAATAATAAGTTCGGAGAAGTTTCGTTATTGATGGCTTTATGCGGAATTGGGTTTACTCCAACTTCAAAACGAGTTGAAGTATGGTACTTGAGAGGAAATTCAGTGACAAAACTACCTGGACGTAGCTCCATGTGTCGCCAACCCAAAATCGTGAATTATTTTCGGGGAAATTCCATGAGAGTCATATGTTTGTCATCGGTAGGCAATGCTCAGAGTGCTTCAATAGATTCCCTTGAAGAAGAATCAGGGCACGTGATTAGGTTCAAGAAGTCTGATTTCAAGATGATTGATCGTGCTAGTGTTGGTCTTGGCGGTCGGGTATGATGCACTCAACCTTGCTTGTCCCGTGCAATTGTGTCAGCCTTGGCTGGTTAATATTTACTTTAGCATGACTAAATTTGGCCTTCTGTAGACAGATGAGGTGATTTTTGAAGCCATTGTGAAGGACCCAAATAGGTTAGTGTTTCACTTATTTAGTAATGGAATACCTTTGATAGTTAGTGGCTTAAATCATAGCATCATGGAATTGCAGCCATTTGTACAACACAAGAGTTGTGCTTCGACAACTTATAAGTGTACAGGCTCAACGTAGAGGAAAAAGGGCAATAGAGGTTTGTGGATTTAGTTATTAATAACTTGGCATTTTGTATTTATTTTGGATAACATCTAATTAGTGTGTCTTATAGGTCTTGAAGAGGCTGGCTCACCGTAAACTTTTGTACCATTACTATTCGATGCAAGTTCATGGTTACATATCTTCACCAAGTGATGCCCAAAACTCATTTGTCCTGGTCCATGGGGTAGGTCCTCCTTGTTAGGTGCTTTTTATCGTGCGATCTTGTAGGGAACTATAGAAGCGTTTAATTTCTTTAATAGATACAAAGTTTACTTACAAAAATTATTTAAAAAAAATTCTTTTTCATTTTTCAAGTGGTTCAGTTCCTAGTTTCTGCTCATTGATTTCTTATGTTGTCATGTTGAGGATGTCAGAAAGAAGATTACTGATTGTTTAACTTATCCTTTCTTTTTGGAAGTATCATGGTAGCTTTTCTTTAAGACATTGGCTTCAACAGTCGAATTGGCTTCCTACCTTGGAGGCCACTCTTGCATTAGATGAAGAATCTGTTAAGAAGGTGGGAGATGACTCGGTTGGAGGACCTGCAGTCTCTCGGCAATTGCGGATCACACGCATATTGATGAGGGATCTCTTGATTGGAGTATGTATTTCTGCTTTTGTTCCTTACCATACTCGTTTTTTACGGTTAATATTTTGACTGGTGAAGCTGTTTACATCAGGTGAATTATTTGCATAGTCATGGACTAGCTCATACAGAGTTGAGGCTGGAAAATGTGCATATTAGCCCAGTGGATAGACATATTAAGGTAAAAACAGACGTTCTCTAGACTAGGTCACTATTTCCAACCTGGACAAGATTAATTGGTACACATGAATAATCTGTAAGATAGAAAAATTACTCTAGATCTAGAAGTTTGCTTGTTTTGTGTCTTTGAAATCTTGATGAGCTTTTCTGTGTTTATTTCAACAGTTATATAACAACAATAAGATGAAACTTTTCCATGGATCCATTTAAGTGATAAGTTTGATCCTGACTCCTGCTTTTGCTCATTTTTTAATGTTATAATGCTGAATTGTCTTATGCAAAAAAATTCCAGTCTTTGCGGATATTTGAGCAAATACTGTAACTCCTCTATTTCCTAATGTATAATTATTTTGATTTTTTAGGTAGGCATACTAGGGAATGCTTCTGACTTCTACGAGGATGGTGCAAATAGCAGAAAAGCAGACAACAGCTTGGACAGGCGAAAGATGATGATTGCGTTTGACATAAGGTGTGATAAAGGACTATCTATATTGCATCCAAAATTTTATCACTCTATATCTTTCTAAAGCTCATTTAGTTCACACATGTTGCAAAGATGTGTTGGATTCATAATGGCAAAAATGGTGTTGCGGGAACTCATGGATCCAGTGATCTTTATGAGGTTCAAATCATTTCTCAACAAGGTATAAGATGGCAGATCTTGTTGTTTTTTCATGAAAGTGTCTAGAAGCTAAGTGAACCTTTAAAAAAATGCTTGCCTTAGAGTTTATGATTCTTTTTTATTGGAAGTTAGTGTTTATGATTCTTCTGTCTGCGTTGAATCACATTCCACAAAATGAAACTTTATCCTTTGTCTCTGTTTCTTCCTCAGAGTTCTTCCTTCACAAACTGATATTCTAAAAGAAAGTCATTAGTTTCTCTAGTGATTGGCTAGCTGGCTCAATTGCTTGGTTTCAACAGGATAGGCATTGTTCTTATCTAATAATATTTACAATAATGAAGTAATTTAGGAATGGCTAAAAGTAAGGGATGTTAGATAAGGAAATTCGTTATCATGCTTCTGCAGTGACAATAACTGATGGAATATTTATGGCATTAACAAGGCTGAGTTTCCTGATTAGCATATAGTAGTCTCCTTTATGGTGGCAGAGTTTCTCTAATTAAAAATAAAAACTTATGGGTAGGTTCACTTTGCGTCTTATAGAGGAAGATCAGTCCATTTTGTGCAACATAAGAGAAAATGAAAAGGCAAATAATAAAATGATGACTAGCAATTATTTATACAAATTGTCAGCTCATTTTGTTTCTCAGTGATTCTCCTATTGATTTAAAGTTGTCATATTGTTTATGAAGTGCATTTTCAAACTTTGCAACTATTTGTGAGTGCAGGGAAACGATCCTTCATGCCTGCGTGAATTTCTATTGTCAATCCTAAGTAGGAATTCTCCTCAGGGAAATATCGGACTCCAGGTATCTTTAAGTGCAATTATTTTATTGTTCAAGTTACTTGGTTCTTAGTGTATGGATGCCTTTCGATCATCATTCTTCTTGTAGATGCTTGATCGCAATTGGGGAGCAGGTTGGAACCTTCTGTCTTTGCTACTTGCAACTAAGCCTTCCAAAAGAATAAGGTGTTAAGCGAGATTTGTATGTTAGATAACTTTCTTTAATTGTGCTTTTTGTTCGATGCATTAAATAATTCAATGCATCTCTTTGAGAGATGATGGGAATACAATAATTGTTATGTACTTGTAATCTGAAGTTGTTTGGATGCTCTTCGACACCCTTTCCTGTGTGGACCAAGATGGCGAGTAGCCCCATCTATGAATGGCATTTTATGGGGTCTAGGTTCAACTACAGTGCGAATTGCAGAAGAATACATATACCATCAACCCCAGGTATCTTACCTTTCCAGCAAGGTTTTTTATGGTAATTAAGACGTTCCATTTGATTTGCTAAAAGTTTGATTTGCATACCTATACTTAGAAATTTTGTAACAAGTTGAAAAGTACAAGTATAAAGATTTGGTCTTTGTTCATTCTGTTGAAATTTTATATGGACATATGAGTTGGTTCCCCTGGTAGTTGAGTTCAAAATTTCTAACTTGGAGGCCAGTGTTGTTAAGTTCAATTCCTCAATAGTCTTGTCCTGTTTCATCTCTCGTTTCTAAGGCTAGGGCATTTTAAACCATGAATCTTGATTGTTCTGCATAACTTTATCGTTTGCTCGAAAAATGCTCTAGCTTTGTAGTAATATTCCTAGTACGTGTGCAATGGTACAAGTGACCTTAGATGCTTTCGTTTTTACGTGAATTTCAATTTCGTTCTACCACATACTAGAGCTGTTAATTACAGTGATAACTTCTATTTTCCGTTAGCTTGACTACATGGACTAACTTTGTGCTGATCTGTTAGCGTAATAGGCTTGCTTATTTCATTGAGTTGATGGAGATGCTGAATCCTCATTCAAGGCCAAGGGTAAGCCATTTTAACCTTGTTCTCAGATCCTTATTCTCTTTTCCTAATTTTGAAGTTTCTTCATCTATTTTATTGTTCTGTCTGATTATTTAGCTTCTGTTAAACTATCAATCTGATGATTCATATAGAAACAGGTAGCAACATTAGTGTTCTAATTGAAAGGAAGTAGAAGACTCTGCACCTTCCTTTTGTTTGTTTTGTTCTTGAATGTCATCATTAAATGGTTATATGAAATGCTATACACATGCAATTCTAATTGATAAATAATAAATTTAATCATCAGTGGGAGATTTCCTAAGATAGTCTTTCATATTTATGTTTCAATTTGTTGTTCAGAGCTGGTTGGAGTTGCTTCCAGGAAAATGGCGATTATTGTACTGTACTGGGAGACACATAGGATTAACACTTCGCCAGCCTCCTGCCCGTGTTCTCATTGGTGCTGTTAATCTAACTGTATCCAGACCAACAAAACCAAATGCGAATCTCGCTTTTGAGTCAGATATTGGCTTCACAGTCATAATTGGTCAAGAGTGGCCCCATAACAAGAATGGCATGACTGGAAAAATGAACGTGAACACTTCATTCAGAGTGACTTCTGGAAGACGGTTGTATCTTAAGGAAGTAGGAAAGTTCTCCTTCGGCCAGTCAAGTAATATGGACTCATTGGCTCAAAAACTATCTGGTAAAAAGTGGAGGAAAGTAGTCCCTTTCAAGGAGTTCCCATCCAGCCTGCCAGTGGCCAGGCTTGTGTCTGGTGATATTGAGCTGACAATGAGTCTGGGTGATCAACTGAATCAGAACATTGTCACATTAGAAAACATAGTCCAAGAAATTCGTACTCAAGTGCCTACTGAAATTTTTGATTTGTCAAAACTTGTTTGTGGAACGTATGTTGACTCACGTCTGCTAGTCCTTAGGGGGGTGAGTGGATCGGCTCTTTTATTCACAAGGTCTTTGTGTGGATAGAAGGAACATCTATTGGTAGTCATTGTCGACAAGGTGAATACTTGAGCTATTTTGCACTCATTGTATCTACAAAAACAGCTGTTTTCTATGATTGAAAGGAAAACGAGGTGGCTTTAATTTGCAACCATTGGGGAGGAGATTAAATATGAGACATTGCCCTAAGAGTAAAACAAGTCTTATATGACTTGGACAATCATCGCTGTTTTTCAGGTTACAGCTGACCTTTCGAGATGAAGTGCTCATAATCAACCACATGTACAATGATGGGCCACCAATGGGGGCCTATAGTTCGAGACCCTTGATATTGATTCTTAAGAATGAAAGAGGTGTGTTAAATATTTTACATTACTTTAGTATACAGTTCGGTGAATTCTTTATTTAAAGTGCGTTTTGAGTGGAATTAGAGCTGAGCTGATTGTAACATCTTAAAATGTTGTGTAGTTTTCCTTTGATAAACAATCGTAGTTCTAAAAGAACAATCTTTGTCAAGTGTAACAGGGATTAAATTACCAACTACTAATACTTTAATTAGGGAATGCTTCTGACTTCTGTGAGGATGAGACAACAGCGTGGACGGGGGAAAAATGATGACTGCATTTGACATGAGGTGTGATAAAGGACTAAGTCTATATACTGCATCTAAAATTTTATCACTCTAATCATCTTTCTAAAGCGGAAACCTAATACGATGTTATCAAGGTAACGTCGTCTGATTCTTCTTTTGAAGGTTACGAATTAGAGTTATGATTGAGACTCTTTTCAATTGTTATGATTGAGAAATAATTGACGAGTCTGATGAATATGCAGCATTCCATTCATTTAGAGAGCAGACGATGCACAAATTCCTCAATCACCATGGGTCTGGTTTCTATTACTGTTAATAAATCAAGTTAGGATCCGTTCCCGACATTAGCGGAATAATTACGAAACTTTTTGTAACCTTTGATTTCTCAAAACTAAGATCTCTTTAATTCTATAAAATGATTAACACAAATCATAATAAAGCAGAAATTTAATTCGTACCTTATTTCTAAACTCGATCTTTGTCTTATTGTATCTCTCGAATCATTTTTAAATTTGATCTGTCTCAACCATTGTAACCGCACAAATGCCCAATCTCTAATAGTATCCACATAATAAGTTGAGAGAATTTTGTAACTTTTACAGAGAGAGTTAAGCAAGAAGTGTTAGCTCTATAGAGCTTAAGCCTATTTAAGATAGTTTTGGACGTTTAGTAATTTATTTGATATTAAAATCTATTTTCAATTAAACTTTAAATAGAATTACAAATAATTCTAATTAAATACCAATTATGTCCAAATTAGATTAATATCTCATATTGATCATTATTTATTAAATATCTCATATTTTATAATAGTTTCTCAAACTTTACAATCATGTCCAACTTGATTAAAATAACTTTGCTCTCTTTAACACATTCTTTATGTGAGACCCATTAGGTTCCTAAATATGTTGACAATGATTACAAATTATAATTATAATTCATAATTAGAATTAGATAAATTAAAACTCCTTTAATTTATCTTTAATTCTCTAATTAAACAATTTATAATTATAGATCAAGATTGGTGTCTAGCAACGTGTCATGACCACTTAAATATTTAAGAATGTCAAAATAGTTTTGACTAATCTTTTTGTACATGACTTTTTCGTATAATTCAATCATTTCATTATACAATATTTTGATTATACAGAGTATGAAATTAATGTCTACTCTTTTTGAGTCCAATCATATTAGTTTTCCGTCATTAGCTATCGATTCAAATAATGATATTTGTAAACTATTTACAAAGTTTCATGCTACCCTGACTAAGGATTTCTCGAATCAATACTAATTGAGAACAACAAAACATTCTCCGTAATTACTTTAGGGTGATGAATCCTATCTTGATCACACAATTACCTCCATATAGTTCATGTTACATCCAATGACTACCGATTGATCGACTAAATAGGTCATAAGTAGTATCAAAATATAGCCTTATACAAGATAACTTTGATGATCTCAAGCCAAAGGATTACTTATATAATCATCACAATGAGAATTCTATAGATATATAAGTAATGTTCTAAATGAATTTTTCATATTGGGTCTGTTCAATGAACTTGTTATCTAACAAGCACCCACACGTTTGTTTTTTTAAGTATCTCCATACTTTAGCTTATGAGATCAACAACTTCCTTTATAAGAAAAAACATAACGTGTTCTAATCTTTTTACATTCTATTAGTATCCATTCTTAACAAAACAATGACTAGAAACAATTTAGGAATAATACAGAAATGCAATATGAATCTTATAATTATAATCTCATTATAATTTCATTTGCAATGTACAATTATCCCATACAATTTTTCATATACATCTAAACATATATAAGATAAAAAATTCCTTTTAATAATTTGTTACTAAACTACATCCAAATTGATTAGCTACAGGGCATAAACTAACAATTACACTAAACAAATAATGAGCAAATCGTTAAGAATGTAGTGAATTCCTTATTGCCACAAGAAATTACTTTAGAGAACCATGAAGAAGGTTGAACAACTTCAATACACTTTGTACTTAAGTTGATATCCACGTACACTAGACAATAAAATGAAAAATTTTAAGAAAGTTTAAAGTAGAATCTTCCCTAGTTTGTACAAACAAGAAGTAAAGCTAACAATTTGGAATCCAAAAATCTACTTTTAATTGGCAACTTAAGTTTCTAAATGTTTTTGTATACATTAATGTTGATACTCAATTTTGTGCAATTCATACTAAGTTTTATCTAATTTTTTAAATTTTAATTATTTTTATAAGCTTTATCTTCATATAAAGTCAATTTAATCACGTATTTGATTTCATTAGACTAATTTTAATTTGTTATTTTTACACAATTGCATTACATTAAAATTTAATTTTATTCTTTATTAAGTTTAAAATACATCAATTTAACTTTAGTTATGTCTAATCGTATATATTTAGTTTTAATTATACTTAATTTCAATTTATTTTAATCCATATTTAGTCACATTCTTAGAATATTTATCTTAAATTTCATCTACTTTGATTTGGTTGCATTTTATTGTAGGAAAATCTCGGAGGTACATCACATGTACCGCAATAAAAACAAAATTTTTGTTCCTGGACTTTCCGAATCCCGTGATCCGTGTATCCGTATGAAGACATCAACCTAAATAGCCAATAGAGACTATCTCTAAAGGTGATCCACGCAGATCGAAACCTAACCGAGTCAAACCCTTTGACCCGGAATAGCTAGAATGATTAAAAGTCGCTAGACCCTACCTCCGTCTCCGGAGAGCTTGAGGAACACGTTGAACCTCAGGTTGGAGAAGAGAAGAAAACATGATGCTTGATGGAAGAGGAAGAAACATGAAACCTTTGCAAATCAAAGCTTAACCTTTAACCTTTCAATTTCTTATTCTCCTCCACGCAAAACCTACAGCCACTCCCACCTTCAAGCCCTCTTATATGTCTTTTTAACAATTAAAAAGCCAACCATAAGATTAGGACATGTGTGAGCCAAATGACCATTCATTTTCTTTAATGAATTAAGAAATAAAGCTTTGAAAAGTCAAAGCTCTCATCCTCTCCCTCTTTCCAACGTGCACACATGGCATATATATATAATATTAATTAATTAATTAGTTAATTAATTAACATATATATAATTACTAAGAGGTCCAAATAAACTGGGTTGGTCCCACCTGGCTCATCGGCCTCAGTCAAAACAAATTCAAAATCTTTCTTAGCAATATTGATGTCGCGATCTCATCGGGACATATCCCAATCTCATCGGGATCCATTTAATCCTAATGCTCTCCATAATTGGAACTCTGTCCAATTACTATTTTACAGATTCTCTGAGACACTCTTAAGCGTGTGACCCTTTAGGCTTCCGGTTATGTTGGCCACTTAGATTAACAATTAATCTGAGCAAGTCATGAGCGGTATCTAGCAACACATCATGACCCCCAATTGACCGGAAAGTAATCGGTTTGATGTATTCATCACGAACCGGATCACAAACCCTTCCATAGACAATTATCGTGCAATTTGTCCTTTCACCATCCTATACCCCACTTGGTTATGAGCATGGTCAAAGTGTCAACTCTTACTAGATGTAGTCTAGCCCAGTGATAACAGATCTCGCCCTAGACTCATTACTCTATATGTCCATGAAGACACTCTTCATGACATATTCACTCCGCCGAGATTTACAAGTAATGATCCCGACAAGAGGCCATGGGTATCTCCTCCGCTAATCCGTAAGTGGTGAATCCTTTATTGGCTACTCAATTATCTTGAATACCTCAAGTCGCACTCCAAGCACCACCCTATGAGTTACCTCTGAAGGCAACAAGGAATGGAGTCAAAGTATGTGATCAAGATTCAAGATATCCTCGAGTACCTCAAGTCTAAGGATACTTGCACCATTGCTATGATGAGATTATCACTGACACTAGATAAGATATCCATGTGATGATCTCATGGCAGGTCATCCAATGAACCTACTACCGCTAGTAAGCATCCACATGTCAATTCTAAATATCTCATATTTACAGCTTCGAGATCCACCGCTGATCCAATCAGGAATATGACATATGCTAGTCTATCCGGATTAATGATGTCCAGTCTCATTAATCCTATGACTAGGGAGAATTTAGATACTGACACAATTGCACATGATAGGAATCTCAGTAGTATGATCACATCATAATTTCCTTCATGCTATGTCATATATCATGGACTTCATTAATCTGATTAAAGATCCAATCAATTCATAAACAATGTTCATGAACATCAAATTAATGAATTATGCCTTTTCTTTATTTATTCATTCACCGCATAAGATCGTGAATAAAACGCTAAAGGGATTGCCTTTAGGCACAAATAAACAAGATCGCCCTTAAATAAGTCGACTTATCCAATGTACAAGTCGACTTATCGGCATTTTCAAGAATAAGTCGACTTATCAGTAGTACAAGTCGACTTGTACTTACAAATCTCCCACTGACCTAAAGCCAATCGCCTTAGTATCTAATACCATAAGCGAGTCCACGAGAATCACAATTCTCCTATGACAATGGCTTTGTCATCTAACAAAGAACACTTTGCTCTGGGAATTTCTCTATCAGATATCATCTCGACTAATGATCTCCGAATCGGCGGAGTACATGTTCGGATCGTCGATGAGACCTTGGTTCCTTTGCTCACAAGACTAGCCCCATTGTATCACAATACAATCCTATGGGCCCACCACGCCTAGGGACCGATCAAGTTCAAGAATGAACTTCGATCCAAATCGCTTCCTTCATGCATCTCATGCGGCAATGTACTCTACCTCGGTTGATGAATCAGCAGTCCTCTCTTGTTTGGAATTCTTTCCAACTGACCGTCTCGCTATTCAGTGTGAATGTATATAACCTAATTGTGATTCAGAATCAACCTTATCAGATTAGATACTGGCATCTGAATGCCCGCTCATATGGAGATTTCCATCTCCATAGATAAAGAAAACATCCTTAGTGCTTCGCAAGTACTTGAGGATATTCTTGACAACCACCCAGTGACCCTCACCAGGATCCGATTGGTATCTGCTCGTAACACTTAGAGCATACGATACATCGGGTCACGTACATAGCATCGTTTCATGCTAAACCTCTTTAGCATCTCATCTATGTACGATGCTTGTGAAAGACCAAGCAACCTTTGATCTATCTCTATAAATCTATATCCCTAGGATATAAGTTGCTTTACCAAGGTCTTTCAAGGCAAATTGTTTGGACAACCAAATTTTAACTGATTGCAGCATAGAGACATCGTTTCCGAGTAACAGTATGTCATCTACATACAACACAAGGAATACGATTGCAGTCCCATTAACCTTCTTGTACACACTGATCATCCGAATTTTGTGAGAAATCAAACTCTTTGATTAACTCAACTAAACGGATAATCCAACTCCTGGAAGCTTGCTTTAATCCATTAATGGATTTCTGAAGCTTGCATACCTTTTCGCCATCGATGGAAGTGAAGCCCTCAGGTTGTGTCATACACATCCTCGGGTAGATTTCCTCTCAGGAAAGTTATCTTCACATCCATTTGCCAATTCTCATAATCATAATGAGCGGCAATGGCTAGGAGTATCCTAATGGATTTAAGCATTGCTACGGGGCTGAAGGTTTCGTCATAGTCAACTCCTCGTGCGTGATTTAAATCCTTTAACCAGAAGCATTGCTTTATAGGTAATCAAATTACCATCCATGTTGGTTTTCTTCTAAAACCTCTTTGCACCCTGTGGGTTTTATCCCTGCAGGTGTAACAACCAAAGTCCATACTTGGTTTATGTACATGGAATCCATTTCAGATTTCATGGCACGAAGCCATTTTTCAGACTCTGAACTCTTCAGAACCTCTTCATAGGTAGTAGGCTCATCATCTCGTATGAGTAATACGTCATTCTGTTCCCTTACGAGAAATCCATATCTCTCGGGAACAGTGCGTATCCTACTTAACCTACGAAATTTGTGTGTAGTAGAAGGTTGAACTGTTACCTCATCTATATGAGTGACAGTTTCAGGTTCAGGCAGTTGATCTGTATTTGTTCGAGCATTTTAAACTTCTCCAAGTTCAACTTTGCTCCCACTGTCCTCTTGTAAAAGAAACTCTTTCTATAAGAAAACAGCATGCTTGGAAACAAACAACTTTTGTTCCTAAGCAAAGTAGAATTGATATCCTACGAACAAACACTTGTCAGCTTTGCTTCAAGCTAATCTAACTGTGTCCGCTTCACATAAGCAGGACAACCCCAAACTTTCAGCTGAGAAAGATAGGGCTTTCAGTTAGTCCATATCTCCATATGGAGTAACATCAACTGTCTTTAATGGAACTCTGTTTAACAAGTAAGCAGCTGTCTCGAGTGCATACCCTAAAATGCGGTAAAACCTATCATTAATCGCACCATGTCTAACAAGGTTCGATTTCTCCTTTCAGCCACACCATTGTGCTGCGACGTGCAAGGTGGAGTGAACTGAGATAAAATCCCATTATCTCTGAGATAATCCAAAACTGTTGGTGTAAGCATTTTCCACCACGATCAGATCGTAATGTATTCATACTTTTACCAAGTTAGTTTTCTACTTCATTTCTGAATTATTTGAACTATTCAAATACTTCATATTTGTATCTCATTAGATACATGTACCCATATCGTGAATAATCACCGATAAAAGTAATGAAGTAAAAACAACCACTTGTGGCATGGATGGACATCGGACCACATACATCCGAATGTATTAGGTCTAATATTCCATTCACTTGTTCACCCTTTCCTTTAAAGGATAACTTAGTCATCTTGCCTAATAAACAAGATTCACATGTGTCATATGATTCATAATCAAATGACCCTAAACTGCCACTCTCATGGAGCTTAGCAATGCGTATCTCATTTATATGGCCAAGCTGACAATGCCATAAGTACGTTGATTTTAAATTATTTCGATTATGTCTTTTCGCGTCATTGATATTCATAATTAGATATGACATATCTCATATGTCAATTCCATTGCATAATGTACCAGTACCATAGAGCATTCCATTGCAACTAATATAGCAACCATTGCTACTAAAAGTCAAATGGAAATCAACTCTAATTAAACATAAAACATACAATATGTTCTTTGTTTAAAACGGGTACAAAATGATAATCATTCAATTTGAATACAAGCCCACTAGGGAGTAACAAGACATAAGTGCCTACGGCAAATGTAGCAACCTTTGCTTCATTACCTGCACGAAGGTCTAGTGCTCCTTTTATGAGCTTTCTACTGTCCCTGTGGCCCTGCATAACATTTCATATGTATGAGCCACATCCGGTATCAAATATCGATATGTTTAGATCAGGAATAGTATTAACCTCAATGACAAGCATATTTGAAGAAGTAGAGGCATCTGATGCCTTCTTCTGCTTCAAGGACTCCAGATAGATTTTACAGTTTCGCCTCTAGTGACTAGACTTGCCACAATGAAAGCAAAATCCTTTTGGGGCAGTTTCTTTGGTTTTTCCTTGATGGCACTTCCCTTTGGTTTCTTGGCCTTTTCTTCTTTGAACTAGAAGAAGAAGCATCCACCATTAGCACTTGCTATCTATCTTGACACTGCTTTCAATGTTACGAAAGCAGATTGATCACCAGAATTGTTGTGGATATTTGGTTTATCCGATAGTTTATCACGAACTGTGAATAACCATCAGACAATCCAACCAGAATTAAGTCTCTACTTAACTCATAATCCATTACAAATCCTAAGACGACCAATCTCTCAATATAGCCATTCATCTTCGTGGTATATCGCAAGCGATTGTCCCTGGAGCCATCTTTGTGATGAAGAGAAGCCTTGAGGTCATGAACCTTTCAGACCGAGCTTACTCATCAAACAGCTCCATAAGATGAAATATTATAACGTGAGCATCCATGGACTCGTGCTGCTGCTGCAGCTCTGGTGACATCAAGACAAGCATAATGCAAGTATCCATATCACTGTCCTTTAGATGCTTACGATATGCTTTCTGATCCTTATCAGAAGCATCGACAGCAGGTGCATCTGGAAGTGGAACATCTAGGACATATCCCAGTTCCTCAGATCTAAGAACAATTCTCAGATTCCTCAGCCAATCAAGAAAATTCAGTCCAGAATAGAGAGCAAAAATTCACACTGAAAGACTTCTTCAATCAACCTAAACGCGATAAAGAGAAGGAATGATAGAATAGAAATGCCTGCATGATCATAAGGACTTGCATGACATGCATATGGCTCCCACTAGTTTCCTAGAATCCATAACCCTCTTTACGAATCCAAAGAAACAATGTGACATAATGTCCTAGTGGGTCGATATCCGACATTGCTAAGAGTGACCTTGAGTTTGCTCAACAAGCCACAACTTAGGTCAATCGGTAGGTATCGGTCATACCAATTGCATCATCGATAACCGACATTGAGAATGACCTCGATTTGTCCAACAAGCCACCTTATGTCTCGGAGGTATCAGATATACCAATTACATCTTAGACACAACTATCAATCAGTGCTATCAACTTGTTGATGTGTGCACTTCATTGGGTATCAACTCTTTGATGCGCATACATCTAATGTATGCTACCCAATTTCGCCTCTGTCCACGTTGGCCTTGAGTTTGCTCAACAAACCAACGCTTCTAGTGAAAACCAACCCATTAATCCGAAAATCTTATTTTCATGGTTCGGACATATCCGTATAGAGTGAGCTTGAGTTTGCTCAACAACCCAACCCTATAAGAACTCTGGTTCTTACCATATTAATGGAAGGCGTTAGTTTTCATATACCGAGGAGGGATTTCGGGTTTCTAGACTCCAAGCTTAAGGATTATAGTCACGAAGACTATATGGAATGATTTAGGTTTCATCAATCGTATTGAATCAATCCTTATAATCATCCATCATCCAACCTGAGCATGCCACAAGTCGACTTTCATCAAATGGAAGTCGACTTATGCTTCTGCCCACACACAAGTCGACTTGTATGACACAAGTCGACTTATTTCACCTGCCCATGAACAAGTCGACTTATAAGGTACTACAAGTCGACTTATACTGAGATCCTGAACAAGTCGACTTATTTTATACACAAGTCGACTTATCCCAAAAACCTTGAACAAGTCGACTTATTTCATATACAAGTCGACTTATCCAGGAAAATTTGCTAAAATCTCTAATCGGCTAATTCCTCAATTAATGCAATTCCAATTCACAACACCTACATACCTAAGGTAATATCTGATAAATTTGATGTATCAATGAACAATTCATTGAACCATGAAAGCCTTAAATAGTCAAACTATATGAAAAGCTTGTAATGAGTCAAAACTCATTAATTTCCAAACAATTTAGGAACACCCAAATTATCATCCGAAGCATCTCTAGCTAGCATATACATTATCAAAACTACTCCGGCTCTTGTCACAAAAATTGTGACGGCCAAAACAAGCAAGAAAATGAAATATACTAACGAGACACAAAGGTGATCAATTAGGCATCCGAAAATTCTAGGATAAACAACTTCAAGCAATTCACTTTGGCAATCATACTACATCAAGATAACACATTTTTAATCATATTAAAAATGGTGCAAGGCATTGGAATTGAAAAAGCACACTCAATCAAGCCAAGCAAAACAGTCTCAACAATTTTCACAAAACTGTCCAGTCCTGTACATTGCTCGAAATGATCAATGAAAAAATTGCAATAAATCATGAGAAAATTATATAGGTTACTACATGTTCAAAAAATGCTACATGAATATTTTCAGGATTTTAGGCCATAAAAAACTCAGTCAACCTAAATAACAAAACCGATTCAAAATCTGTGTTCATCAGCACAGCAATTCCCAACAGCATAGAATAAATTCGTGAATAAATATCCAATCACCTTGAAATCCAATTTTCATGCTCATAGACATTCACCAACATCTTAGAGACATGTAGGTGAAGGAAAATCCAGAAAACGATTTTTCTAGAATTTATTCTCGATTTTATACTACTGCCTGTTCCAGAATCGTTTCACAAAACAGCATCTGTAACCTTAGGGAATTAATTAGCAAAAGTATATCAAATCAAATCGATAAATTCTGAAAATTCATAGACATATTCTCTAACATGTTATGAACATTCCTGGGCAGAAAAATTTCAAAAAGCATATCTCTATAGCAAAACGAAATTTGGACAGCAAGCATGCATTAACATCAACAGCACTTAGGGTTTCTGATCTAGCTTAGGTTTTAGCTTCATACGGGATACCAGACGCTTTGATACCACTGTAGGAAAATTCCGGGAGGTACATCACATGTACCGGCAGCGGAAAACAAAAATTTTTGTTCCCGGGACTTTCCCGAATCCCAGGATCCAGGTATCCGTATGAAGACATCAACCTAAATAGCCAATAGAGACTATCTCTAAAGGTGATCCACGCAGATATCAAAAAACCTAACCGAGTCAAACCCCTTTGACCTGGGAATAGCTAGAACAGATTAAAGGCTGCTAGACCCTACCTCTGTCCTGGAGAGCTTGAGGAACACGTTGAACCTTGTGCTTGGAGAAGAGAAGAAAACATGATGCTTGATGGAAGAGGAAGAAACATGAAACCTTTGCAAATCAAAGCTTAACCTTTAAGCTTTCAATTTCTTATTCTCCTCCACGCAAAACCTACGGCCACTCCCACCTTCAAGCCCTCTTATATGTCTTTTTAACAATTAAAAAGCCAACCATAAGATTAGGACATGTGTGAGCCAAATGACCATTCATTTTCTTTAATGAATTAAGAAATAAAGTTTTGAAAAGTCAAAGCTCTCATCCTCTCCCTCTTTCCAACGTGCACACATGGCATATATATATAATATTAATTAATTAATTAGTTAATTAATTAACATATATATAATTACTAAGAGGTCCAATCAACTGGGTCGGTCCTACAAACTCTGGCCCCGATCTTTAAACAAATTCAAAACCTTTCTTAGCAATATTGATGTCGCGATCTCATGGGACATATCCCAATCTCATCGGGATCCATTTAATCCTAATGCTCTCCATAATTGGAACTCGTCCAATTACTATTTTACTGATTCTCCGAGACACTCTTAAGCGTGTGACCCTTTAGGCTTAGGTTATGTTGGCCACTTAGATTAACAATTAATCTGAGCAAGTCATGAGCGGTATCTAGAACACATCATGACCCTAATTGACCGGAAAGTAATCGGTTTGATGTATTCATCACGAACCGGATCACAAACCCTTCCATAGACAATTACTGTGCAATTCGTCATTTCACCATCCTATACCCTACTTGGTTATGAGCATGGTCAAAGTGTCAACTCTTACTAGATGTAGTCTAGCCCAGTGATAACAGATCTCGCCCTAGACTCATTACTCTATATGTCCATGAAGACACTCTTCATGACATATTCACTCTGGCCAGAGATTTACAAGTAATGATCCTGACAAGAGGCCATGGGTATCTCCTCTGCTAATCCAGAAGTGGTGAATCCTTTATTGGCTACTCAATTATCTTCGAATACCTCAAGCTATACCCAAGCACCACCCTATGAGTTACCTCTGGAAGGCAACAAGGAATGGAGTCAAAGTACAGGATCAGTATCCAAGATATCCTTGAGTACCTCAAGTCTAAGGATACTTGCACCATTGCTATGATGAGATTATCACTGACACTAGATAAGATATCCATGTGATGATCTCATGGCAGGTCATCCAATGAACCTACTACCGCTAGTAAGCATCCACATGTCAATTCTAAATATCTCATATTTATAGTTTCTGAGATCCACTGTTTGATCCAATCATGGAATATGACATATGCTAGTCTATCCGGATTAATGATGTCCAGTCTCATTAATCCTATGACTAGGGAGAATTTAGATACTGACACAATTGCACATGATAGGAATCTCAGTAGTATGATCACATCATAATTTCCTTCATGCTATGTCATATATCATGGACTTCATTAATCTGATTAAAGATCCAATCAATTCATAAACAATGTTCATGAACATCAAATTAATGAATTATGCCTTTTCTTTATTTATTCAATCATGCGCACACATCGTGAATAAAACGCGCTAAAGGGATTGCCTTTAGGGCACAAATAAACAGTATCGAATCCTTAAATAAGTCGACTTATCCAATGTACAAGTCGACTTATCGCATTTTCAAGAATAAGTCGATTTATCAAGTAGTACAAGTTAAACTTGTACTTACATTTATAAGATACAATTTGTGTCAAAATTTTATCATATTACGCTTACTTATAATTGTTTATTACCTAATTTATTTTAATAAGATTTCAAAAGATTAAGTAGAGATAAATATTTTTAGTTGAGATTAATTAGTTTCCTTCATAAACAAGTTAATTAGGTTCCTTCATAAACAAGTTAAGGTTTGGGTCTTCTTACTTATTTTACTTATTTACGCTCATTATATTTTCTAGTTGGAAAGAAATACTTACTATTGTAAGCTATGATTTAAATAGGTTGATCTCAACCATTGATTTGGTTTTATTAACCTTTAGACTATAGTTACTCATAAATTTTTAAAGCTTGTATGGGTAATTTATATCAAAATTATTGTGTGGGTTATGTATTCATCCTTCATCTTCTGATTTCATCTTTCATGCTTCCTTAGTTTTCATTCTCTAGTATTTTTGTTTATGTCTCCTTTCTCTCATTACTCTAGTCTCTTTTTTCCATTTGCCTCACCACTCACCTACTTTCCTTATTTGGAATCTTGTCACTTATAGATAAATTCCAGCCCTTTCCAGCGTACAAAATTTCAGTTAGAAGCAATGATTGTGGTTTTTGTGTGTAAGTTCTAATTAATAACCTCAATAATCTACAAGTGAACGGGTCATTCACGTAGTGCCTAAGTTGTTGATCCCACGAGGAGGGATAATCTAATCCTAAAATCTAAGGCCAAAACAAATCGCAATAACTCAAAATGTAACAAAACTAAGGCAAGAATTCAATCATGGAACTTAATTTCAATAATCAATTACAAAAATATTAACAAAGTAGCAGTTGCAACACACACTCAAGAATCAACCTAAAGGAACTATCAATTAAGAGAAAGAGGAAACTTTACCTATCTTTAGTGCTAACCTAATTGATTATGAATTATTGGATTATTGGTCTTAGATGATCCTAGGGTTGATTACTCTCTCTCGAGCTATAACCATTAACCCTAAATTATAAACCCTAATCAAATTATGAAAAATTTCAATTTCTCAATTAACAATCTATCCAAAACCTGTCCAATAAACTATCGAGAGCGAGATCTCTCTTCACACAATTACCGATTTGATTAATTTCTCGTTCTTATTAAATAATCTAATTTTTGTTAGCCCAATTTAATTATTTTTCATTTGATTCACCCTCTTAGTCTATTACCGAATTATGCAATCATAGAAATCAATCACAATAAATCCAATAAACATAAACAATCATATTTTATTAAATCAAATATAAAAAAATCCGAAGGTGAGTATAGAATATCTCAACATTCACAATCCTATCATCAAACAGCTATTCCCAATTCTATACAATAATAAAATGGAAAATCATAGGAAATATGATTCTAAATAGAGATGGGAAGCAATGATGTTGAGAAATTCCAAATCCAAGAAGTACGCCGATGTCGACTTCTTCTCCACTTCTCTGTTCCTTCTTCTCTTTCTCAATCTCTCAGCAATTCTCTCTTGGGTTTCCCTCCAAAGTGACTAATGCAAAAGCTTCCTCTTCTTCTTTGTCTTATTTTTTATATACCTTTTATGTTATGGGCAACCCTAAGGTTTTTCTAGGATCCAAAAGGTCCAAAAACTTCCTCAAAACTTAATGTCTTTAAGGGTTTGTGTGTCTGCTCGATGCAGGCCACGATCATAGGCCATATTTGAGCCTTTTGTCACGAACGTGGCACGATCGTGGACCGTTTCTTGGGCTTCTGTCATTGGCTGAATCTAATGATTTTGTTATGATCGTGGCTTATTGTGCCATGATCGTGGGCCGTTGTTTCAGCCCGAGTGTCTCCAAAACTTCTCCATTCTTTATGTTGAGCTTGAAACATTAACAAACACATTAACGTACCTTAAAGACATAATAATTAAACTCAAAGAATTGTACTAACCCATAAAAACACTTAAACACAATTAATTAACAAACTAACACAATTCTAACCTAAACACATACTAAACGATTAAGTTAACACTTAAATACATATCAAACTAACTTTAAAACATGACGAAATTCACACTTATCAAGCTTTTCTCTATCTACTCCAAACCCTCTTCTAAATGTTGTCAATCCTAACCACTCCATTTATCTACCATCTACAGAAAACCCTCCAGCTTAAAAAGATGTTACTAAGTTTGAAAGATCTTAGCTTTATGTGGTAGTAGATTCTAATCCAAATGTTAATCTTTATTACACTCTGCTTAATAGCATTTAAGATCTACCAATTGTGTCACATCCATTAGAGATTCTAGAAGAAGGGGCAACTTGATGGGAATCTACATTAATTGGCTATTTCTTTGATAAGAGAGTCTCCTACTTGACCATGAAGACGTGGGCTTTCACTAATTGGAAATAGTTTGGCATCCTATCAAAAATAGTGCATTGGAAGTTAATGAAGTAGGTCCATGGCATGTTATGCACAAGCCAATATTACTTCAAAATTAGAGACTTGGAATAACATTAGAAGATGTTAATCAACAAGCATACTGGTATGGATGTGGGTGAATGGTGTTCCTCTCAAATATTAGACAACTAAGGACCTCAGTTATATTACAAGTAATGTTAGTAAACCTTTGTTTATGGATCAAGATGTAAACGATCTAGAAGGGGGAGTCGAATAGATCTTTAAGCTTTTTGTAATTTTCTACAACAAAATCAGAAGTTAATTCACACAAAAATAATTTAATCAAAATTAAACGTAAAGAGTAGGGAAGAAAAGAAAACACTGTTTTTATAGAGGTTCGGTGCTAAGACCTATGTCCTATACCTAATCTCCCACTTAGGATTTTGCAAATCACTTTATTGCACACTTTGTAGTTCAGTGTGAACTTTTTACAATACCACTTGATTTCCGGCTCAAGCTACCTTTACACCCTATTTGTTTTCTGGCACAAATCCTACCTCACACGTGATCTTTCACTAATCACTCAAATTGTAAGAGAAATAAGATAAAGTTTGAAGAACAAAGCTCAATACAATGGTGTAACAAGATAAGAGCAATAGTGAGCAAAATATGAAGTAATAGTGGAGTATTTTTCTTGTGGAGCTTCTCTAATCTCTTCATCAATCATCCACTCTTTATACTTGAAGAAAAATAGCTATTGGAAGCCATTCTAGCCGTTGTATGATTGTCATGACCGTTCCTTAACATCCTCCTTTCCATTTGTGGCTAATAGAACCGTTGGAATTAATTTGCTGTATCCATAAGTCGACTTGTCGTCATGTATAAGTCGACTTGTGATAACACTTTTCATAAATTTTCATCTCTGCTCTTCTATAAGTCGACTTGTGGTTCTCGATAAGTCGACTTGTGTACTATTAGTCGACTTGTGTTGACATATCTTCATATGTTAGTCGACTTATGCTGTTCTAGTCGACTTGTGCTGTTCAGATCCTGATGTATAAGTCGACTTATGCTGTGCAAGTCGACTTGTGTTGTCTTCAACGGTAACATCTAACCAAATCTTCTATAATTCTCTTTATTAATGTCTCTTTCACTAATAAGAAAACTTCCATCTTGATTCTTTAATGATTAATCACTTGACCATCTTGATTTGCACAATTCTTTCACTGAATAATAATCCCAAAATGCTTGAAATAATTTCTTAACTAGTTCTAGATATTTTATTATTATCAAAACATAAAGGGATTTAATTTGTCAACCACCATTGGTCCAACAATCTCCCCCTTTTTGATAATGACAAAATATTTAGAAATTGAAAAGAAATTTGAAAAACATGAAACTTGATCAAGGTTTTTAATCCCTTGTCCTGATGGTTAGTTTGTCTCCACCTTAATTAATAAAGCAAGGAATTTTAATAGAGATGAAAAAGGTTGCAAATCAAAATCTCAAATCAAACACACATACTCATACTCCCCCTCAATCAAATATCAATTTCCAATATTACTCCCCTTTTTTTTCATAATCAAAAATCAATATGAAGAATGATCGCAAAAGCAGTTCATAAACAAACACAACATCAAACACAAATAGTCATTACAAAGGATATCAATCCAACAAACGCAAAAAACACCACAGACACTAAAAGAAAACATAAGAGTAAATGTTGGTCGAGGAAAAGGCAATACACATCATGATGAAGAATCATCATGCCTACAACCTAACTTCTTAAAAATCTTCTTCAACATACGGTGTTGAGCATCAACCTTCTTCGCCAACCCAACAAACATACTCTGAATATTATCAACACGATCATTGAGGTCATCCAATTGCTAGTTGATTTCATTTAGCTCCTCGTGAGATACTTCACTCCTTCTCACATTACTGGGTCAAGAGCTACTCGGACGATCCGCTGCCCTCTTAGACCGTTGTCGTGGAGGCACTTGCTCACCTTCCAAGGTCATACCGAGTTTCTCTACATGATAT
Organism: Erythroxylum novogranatense; assembly: GCA_029891385.1. Taxonomy (NCBI): domain Eukaryota; kingdom Viridiplantae; phylum Streptophyta; class Magnoliopsida; order Malpighiales; family Erythroxylaceae; genus Erythroxylum; species Erythroxylum novogranatense. Next base: position 58,892,502 of record CM057225.1, on the reverse strand, counting down.
GAGTAGACCTATGCTTTTTCAACTGTTTTCACCAGCTTCATGCTTCTCAAGTTATAAGGAGTGAATCTCCAACTCTGAGGATAAGGAAAATGAACATAGTTATTCAGAGCACACCTTTGGAACTGAGAGATAGATGTTATCAAAGCAGCATAAGGCATTCCTTTATGCCGAACTGGTTTCCCTTTAAGCTGTCCTCGTAATAAACTGGCCTTTTTCCTCATCATTTGTATAATCAAGCTCGGATAATTGATTTTCCTTTCTTCTTCCCTATGCCAAAGAATCTCTTTATCTAATGAAGTAATCTGATTATTACTTGCCTTCTTCGGGTAAACAACCCTGTTAATTGCATAATGTAGCAAACGATAATTTAACAGCAAGTCCATTGCTTCAAATGGAGGGGAGTGATTAGAACATAACCGACTAAGTAGATCAACACCTTTTTCCTCAGTATAGCCGAAATTTTCTTCGGCTTCGTCATCGATCTCACTATCCTCATTTCTCAAAATATCAAAATCAATAAAAGATGCTCTAGGCCTTGCTCCTCCTCTAGGCAAATGAAACATTGTACACAAATTTGATTCACACAGAAAAATTTCTTTCCCGTTAATTTTGGATTTTAGAATAACTCCATCCTCAACATTACTGCCAGTCACAATAAGATTCGCATAGAACTCCCTAGCCACATCTTCATAAATATCATCATGAAAACCTAAGAATTCTAGTAGTCCAAGATTGACAATATCAGAAAACACATATGAAAACTCATTTTGGTCTAGCTCATTCTAGTCAAATCTCATAGAAGGAATTAATACTTCATGTTGGAGTACCTTGTAATATAAGGTTTGTGCTTCCCTTGAGACAAACCTAGGTTCAACCACATCATCCTCTCTTGAAGCATCTCCTCTCGAGGAAGACCTACGAACTCGTGGTCCATAGTGAACACGGGGACCTTGTGGAGGAGTTGGTTCTTTTCCTCTCCTTTTAGATTTTCGTGGAGCCATAGATTTTTAGAGAGAAGTGAGAAAATCGCAGGTTAGGGTTTGAGAAAGATGAGAAAGGGGTTTTCGAAATAAGAAAGTGATGTGAAGAGAAAATGAGTGGATGTTGTGATAATGGAGGTTGAAAGATGATGGGCAAAGAAGATTTGAAGAGATTGAGAGAGATAAGTTGACTTGGAGAAGAAATTTCAGAGGTTTAGAGAGAAATAGGTTTTCGGAGAATGAAAAGGAGAAAGGGTTTTAAAGAGACGTGTAAACATAAGTCGACTTGTTTACCTCCATAAGTCGACTTATCGACCTTCATAAGTCAACTTGTCGAATCTTATAAGTCGACTTATCCTAAAATAACTTCAAGTCCAAAGAGCTGCGTATATCATAGGTCGACTTATTGATCCATATAAGTCGACTTGTTACCAGACAAGTCACCAATTAGTCGACTTAGACACCCATAAGTCGACTAGAATATGTCAAAACTCCGAATCAGTCACTTTTCAGCCCACTTGAAGATTATGATGAATGTATCTTCAGATGTGATTGCACAATTGCCTCATAATTTGACCATTTGATATATGAATGTAGCCAAAAACAAATTCAACCAAAAGAATTTAAATCACACATGCCTAATTTCAATTTAATATTTACAAACACATCTGCCTTAAGAGGTTTAGTAAAAATGTCAGCTAATTGGTCACTAGAAGATACATGCTGCAAGCAAATGTCACCTTTTAAACAATGATCACAGATGAAATGATGTCTAATTTATATATGCTTTGTTCTACTATGCAGAATTGGATTTTTACTTAAACAAATTGCACTGGTTTTGTCACAATAAATAGGAATATTTTAACCACAATGCCATAGTCAAGTAATTGATGTTTAATCCAAAGAACTTGGGCACATGCACTCCCAGCTGCTACATATTCAGATTCAGCAGTGGAAATGGCTACATTAACTTGCTTTTTACTAGCCCAAGATATCAAAGATGATCCTAAGAAATGACACAAGCCACTAATGTTTTTTCTATCGATCCTACAGCCACTATGGTCAGCATCACTAAAAGCAAATAGATCAAATGATTCACAACTAGGATACCATAAGCCATGATTAACAGTTCTACTTAAATACCTAAAAATTCTTTTGCAAGCACTTAAGTGATAAATCTTAGGACAAGATTGAAATCTAGCACAAAGACACGTGGTAAACATAATATTAGGTCTAGAGGCAGTTAAATACAAGAGAGAGCCGATCATACCTCTATAGAGTTTTTGATCAACATCTTCTTCATGTTCATTTTTCTCCAAGATCACATTTGTTGCCATTGGTGTTGTTTCCACTTTGCATCCTTCCATTTTGAACTTCTTTAGAAGTTCCTTGGTGTACTTAGATTGGTGAATGAAGATGTCATTTTTGAGTTGCTTGATTTGCAATCTAAGAAAGAACTTGAGTTCTTCCATCATGCTCATTTCAAATTCACTTTGCATTAAATCACTAAATTCTTTGCACAAAAATTCATTAGTGGCACCAAACACAATATCATCAACATAAATTTGACAAATAAGCATATCTTGATCAACATGTTTAATGAATAAAGTATTATCAATCTTACCACGAACATACCCATGTTGAGTAAGAAAAGTACTCAACCTTTCATACCATGCTCTAGGTGCTTGCTTTAATCCATAGAGTACCTTCTTGAGTTTGTAGACATAATCCGGATGCTCATGATCTTCAAATCCCGGTGGTTGTTTGACATAGACTTCCTCTTGAATGTATCCATTGAAAAATGCACTCTTGACATCCATTTGATTTAATTTGATCCTTTTATGTGACGCAAAAGCACATAATAGTCCAATTGCCTCCAACCGAGCCACAGGAGCATAGGTCTCATTGTAATCAAGGCCTTCTTCTTGATAAAATCCTTGAGCCACTAACCTTGATTTATTTTTAATCACTTCACCATTCTCATCATATTTTATCCGATTTACCCACTTGACTCCAATAATAGTCTTGTCCTTTGGTGGAACTACCAAATCCTACACATTATTCCTCTTGAATTGATTAAGCTCTTCTTGCATAGCTAGAAGCCAATTCTCATCTTCAAGAGCTTCTTTTTATATTCTTGGGTTCTACTAATGAGATGAAGGCTAAATTGCTCATATTCTCATAGACATTTCTCCTGGTTCTTAAACCATCATTCAAATCACCAATTACCTGCTCCATAGGATGGTTTTTCTTTTTTGCCCACGTTTTAGTATTGGGTACATGATTTTCCTCATCTAACTTCAATTCCTCAATCTTGGATTCAATTTCTTCAACTTTGTTTCCTGAGTTTCTTGCATCATCATGAAAACAAACCTTTCTCGGGGGTGAAATCATATCATCGAATTTAACATGAATACTTTCTTCAACACATTTAGTCCTATTATTATAAACTCTAAAAGCCTTACCAGTTTGAGAATAACCAATAAACACACCAACATCAGATTTTGAATCAAATTTTCCTAAATTGTTCTTTCCATTATTATGAATAAAAACTTTACAACCAAAAGGATGAAAATAAGAAATATTGGGTTTCTTATCTTTCCAAAACTCATAAGGTTTCTTATTTTTGTCTCTTCGTAAATGCACCCTATTGATGACATAGCACGCGGTATTGATTGCTTCCGCCCAAAACTATTTAGGAAGATCGTACTCATTTAACATAGTTTTACTCATTTCTTCAAGTGAGCGATTCTTCCTTTCTACTACAACATTTTGTTGTGGTGTTCTTGGTGTTGAGAAGTTGTGCTCTATTCCATATTTATTGCAAAGACTCTTGAATGGTTCACGTTCAAATTCACCTCTATGATTGGTTCCAATAGCAATAATTGACAAATTTTTCTCATTTTGAACCAACCTACACCACTTAGTAAATTCGTTAAAGGCATCACTTTTATTCACAAGAAATCTCACCTAAGTAAATCTGAAAAAAATCATCCACAATCACAAGGACATATAATTTTCCACTAAGACTAGCATGTCTAGATGGTCCAATCAAATCCATATGAACAAGTTCAAGAATTCTAGATGTGCAAATTTCCTTCTTTGGTTTGAAAGATTCTCTAACATGTTTCCCTTTTAAACAAGATTCACACAAGTGATCTTTAACAAATTTTATCTTAGGCAATCCTCTCACAATGTCATTTTTTGAAAGCTTAGAAATTAAAGGCAATGGAGCATGTCCTAATTTTCTATGCCATAAAAATGCATTTTCTTCTAATGTCATCAAACATTTTTCATTAAAAGAACTATCATCATGAAAATCGACAATGTATGTACAATGTGATGATTCAAAACTTACATTAAAATTCATATCACATAGTTGAGAGACACTTAACAAATTATGTTTCAACCCATCAACAAGCAAAACATTGTCAATGGTAGGCAAAGGTTCCTTACCCACTTTACCAATACCAATGACTTTACCTTTGTTGTTGTTGGACCCCATTTTCGGAGCCCAACATAGGACATGGGAGCTTGGTGCTGTATACGTGGGGCGAAACATGTAAATTAAACGATTGAGGAAAGAGACCATCGGAAGTTCAATGGACCCATCGTGAACAAACTCAAAACTTACTTTCATGCTTTAAAACAAACATATCCATAAATCATTAACCAGATAATGAGTTTTACAAAGCTTTAATAGCAATTCAAATCAAATTACAAACTTTGAGTTCAAGTGCCAAAATACAAAAATACACTTGAACCAATAAAACTTGAAATGTAACTAAAGCTTTGGCTCAAAGGAGAACTGGAAAATACATAAACATAACAAAAAAATGGAGTGCTGCCATAACTCGTGACTCACTCGGTCTCTTGCTCGTCACCTGAATGGGGGAGATAGAAGGGGTGAGCTAAAAAGCTCGTGGGAACATATTCATAATATAGAAATAAGCAAAACTATTTAAAAATAACTCATTGCCGTCATGTTCTTTGAAATCATAATAGTTTAGCATATTAGAGTCATTATCTTGAAATGATTGATTCTTGAACAATTCATGATGCATGAAACATAACAACAGATCATAAAACACATAACATAACATGATGGTTTGGGTTAGTCCCTGATTCATGACGTACTACACACTCCCATCGAAATGGTTATGTGAAGACGTAGTTTCGTGAGGGAATCCTTGTGAGAAACCCTGTGCCACTTGCAGGCAGGCGGGAGAAGCCTTTTCGTGAGTCAATGTGCACTTGACTGTTCGTGAGGGACATACAGCAAACCCACATAAATATGTATGATTCATGTTCTTGTAAACTTGTTTGCCAAACTAGCACTTGCTTGTAAACTTGCTTGTCATATATTTCGTAAAACATGATTTCATGTACATGTATTCTTGAAAGGAGAACACCCCTTTTTGAAAACCTTGTGAATAATCATGAATGCAAATCATATAGCAAGATATAATCATTTCACAATAGCATGTAATGCAATCATTGATGATGCAATTTAAAGCATTAAATCTTTCTTGATTTGAACAAAACAATGAGTAACTTATTTACTCTGTTATAAACATGAACCCACCTTGGAATTCTTGCTTAAAACTTGCTTAGGAATGTCTTTCCTCTTGTTCCCCTTGCTCCTCTTGCCTAACTTGATTTCCTTAACCAAACAACCAAATTCCAATCAATTTGGTGTAGAAATCGGAAAGTCATACTTTAGCAGTTCAAACTATAACTTATTATGAAACATAAATTCTATGCTCAACTTCCATCCAAAATTGGATATCCTTATAGACTGAATCAGAACTTAATTTCTTCACAAAACTTGTATCCCTATGTCTCTAGTTTACAACACAAAAATAATCACCTCATTTGGATATCTACATCAAAAGTTATGCCCAAAATACCAAAGCATGTTGCCGCAGAAAATTGGCCGCTCGCCGCGGCGAGAAATTGGAGTGCACAAGGACTAGAATGCCCCTCTTAGTTAAGCCTAAAACCTCTTACCCTTAAGTGACTTGCCCATTTTGCCCTCATACATTTTTACTCTTTCTTAACCACTTATTCCACACTAATCTCAAATTAATCCTAATTTTCCATTAATACTTTCAATAAAATCAAACTATGCCATAAATCATACAACTAACATAATTCATACTTAATAACATCAAAAAAAACAATTTGGGGCCCAACAGTTGTTGTCTCCAAAAGTGACATAACCTTGACTCTTTGGTTTGATTTCCGCAAATAGGTTCTTGTGTCCACTCATGTGCCTTGAACATCCGCTATCAATGTACCACATACTTGATGGTTTTTCATCCCTTGCTTGTACCTACAATATCAACGTTCTTTCTTCTTATAGGTACCCAAGACATTTTGGGTCTGTTTTGGTTAGCCATATTGTAACACCCCACTCCTGCATGACCCGAACCTAACATCAATGGTGATATCCGAGTTCGTGTCCCGCGAGGGTGGCGTGCTACATCACTCAGTCAAAACTCAGTATAATTTTTATTTTCTTTAACACATACACACACACATGATAATTTATGCGGAAAATAATTTACATAAACAAATCAATGACCTCAGGGCCCTTTTCATAAATACAATTTATTCCAATCTGTTGACTTTACAAATTGTCCAAAACAGTAATACAAAAATTTAGAAAAATAAAAATACACTAATGCAGACGCGAACTGATCCCGACCATTTCTTTACTGTATTAACCAGCAGATGTCATACTCTCGTTGCCTAACGGGGTATTCTTCTGAGTCCTGAAAAATAATTGCAAATTTTGGGTGAGTTTTGCGAACTCAGTGAGGAACCATCATCGATGGTTCACTCAATTCATGCAACACAATAATTCACATATCACATATTTTCACATTGTTGCATAATTAAGCACATTACACAATTGCACTTGAACATAGACAATGTGTCACATTCCATTTGCTTAAACATCTATACCCAATTGAATTTGTAAAACATTCAAACATAAGACAGTTGTTGCCCAATTCACATTCAGAAATACACAGAATCACAAAGCAGTTAGCCTTTCATTCATTCAAAGAAATGCAATCCAATGCATATGTAATGCACATGTGACCCTTTCCAATTTATTACGGTGTTGTGACCGAGCACCTAAACTGTCCCAATACGGGCACATTAATCGATGAGCCTGAGGCTCTGAACTGTCCCAATATGGGCACATTAATCGTTGAGCCAAAGGCTCTGGATCACTGTGGGGCTCGAGGCCCAATATAAACGTTGAGCTTGTAGCTTTCGGTGGCTGCTCCGGTCACAACTCTCATTAACTGATCATGCATTCATGCATGGAATGCATGTGTCACAATTAAACAATATTATATCACAATCGGATCCAAATTATCACATTCAAACAATTGTTTCACAACAATTCACAGTATAATCACAATCACGATTTATAATCACAATTAACACATTCACACAATTGGTTCACAAACAATCACATTCCAATCACAATCACCAGTAAAACACTCCTATGCCATAATCTCCCACATACATCGGACACCTTCGGTCCGAAATATTGACACAAACAAACGCAAGAGTCCCTCCATTATTCTCCACAGTTGTATAAGTGCGAAATATAACCAAATAATAATTGAGGAACCATCTAGGTTACTCACCTTTGCTTCCGAAGCTAAAGCCTGGAAGTCTCGACAATGTCTGTGAAATGACGTTCCAAATGCGTCTCTAAAATAGTCCAAATATCCAACATTACCAAATTGGCAATCAGAAACATTTAATAATGCACATGTAGCAATTAAATGTGTACAATGCATGTTCGTGACATTCCTGGCACTATTACACAATTTCCCGTCATCAAATTTTCCTCTAAAAATTAGAAACCCATTGACACCGAAATCACGCAATTCAGACCTCTATAGGTCCAATTATAAATAAAACATGGCTTAGGAAAATCCTTGCCTGGACCCCTCACTTCGACCTAACCAATTCCCGTCAATTTCGGCTCTAAAAATTCCCAATTTCACAAATAAACGAAATTAAATATTATACGGATCCGATGCCTCAAAATTCAAGTTAATCGGACGTTGGATGCGAAAGTAATTGACAAAAGAAATAATTAGGTCACAAAAATCCCAAATTTCCTTCTTTTTCCAAATTTTCAATTTTCACTGACTACCTTCTCCTCTTTCAAAACCCTTATCTATTTACACAAGTGTCTAAAAATTCTAAATTTGGTCTCGTTGGAAAGTTCTCAGAAGACCCGACAAGTTTCATGAAGAGTGAAAAATCCAATTTCACCCCTAAGGGTGTCAAAAATGCACTCAAAGCTTCTGCAAAATTACAAAATTACCACAACAGTTCAGTACTTTACCAAAACTCATAACTTTTTATCCCCTTAGCTAAAAATTCCAAATTTTATGTCAATCAAAAGAGAAAAAAAAGGGCTACAACTTTCATGAACAAACTGAAAGCCAATTCCATTTTTAACCAACTTAATTTCTCAATCAAAGCTTCAGCCTATCTAGAACATTCTCAAATATAACCCAATCTTTCAAAATTCATAACTTTCCAACCCATTGTCGAAAAATTACATACCATATAGCAATAAAAAGCTCAGACAATGAACTACAATTCTCAAGAGAACTTCAAAACAAATTCCCATTCAAACTATGTCAACACCTCACATTAAGGTGGCTGTCCTGTTAGGGTTTATGAAAACAGCCTTTCACCTAAACCATAACAGAACTTTACAAATTCGTATCTAACCATCCTTACATTCAAAATTCACATAAAATACCTCATTAGAAAGCTACAACAATACTATACAAGTTTCCAGAAGGTCACTTAAGCCAATTTCCCCATTAACAGTCCCAAATAAATATCAAAACACAAACAGCCCAAAACCTATTCACTTAGAGCATTCCCTTCCCAAAGGTTGAATTACCATTTGAACATTAACAAACCATAACTTTCAATTTACACATAAAAAAATGTCATACTTAGTGGCGTTAGAAAGCTAACACAAAAATATTCAACTTTCATGAATACCAAAGTAGTAAATTCAATCCAATTCAATCCTAAAAAAAATCATCAAAGTTTCAAGTCACAAGGTTCAGATACTGTTCACACAGCACCTAACAATTCACTTTGCATGCCAAAATTAAAATCCTTAAGGTCTGAATTGGACCAAACTTCCTTCATATGAAATCTAGCCATACTTCTTAAGTTTAATTTAAAACAAACCTCAGCTCAATTGGACAACCATATCAAAAGTTATGAGTCAAAATCTGAAACCTACACAACTCACATTTTTCCAGATTTCCTCCCTACCTCCTCCCCTTTCATTCTTTCACTTTACCTACATCACTATGCATCCATTTGCACCTATAATTCAGCCATAAATTCATCACAACATTTACTTGTATAATATAGCATAATTGGCAGCAACAACATACACAACTTCCTTACTTCATTTCCATTCACCTAACATCAGAAACATCATTAACAACATTAAATTCACAATCTTTAACTACCATATCAATTTCCCTCACACAAGCATACATTTAAACCCATACAAACCTACCACTATCTTGATGAAATAAATGCATAATGAATCCCCATGAATGCTTCTAACTACCAAAAAAAGAAATACAATTATCAATTCTCACATAAGTAACTTCAAACTCTTCAATTCTTCAATCTTCAAATCTTACTTCAATTCCTTACTTCTCACCAACACCTAAGGCCATCACTCCAATACACACACAAATCATCATCCTCACAGCTTAAGCTTGGTTTTGTAAGTGAAGGAAGAAGGAGCAAGCAAGTAAGTATCAAGGAAAGCTTCTTGTAAGGGATGAGAAGAAAATAATCAAAAGAGGAAGAAGTGAAGGGAGCTACGGATGAATGAGACAATTTGCAAGTAAAAGTGGTTTTAAACTTTCAAAGTGATTTTTATATAGCTTTTAAGGAGAGAGTCGTGGAAGACTACATCTCTTAGGTTATATATATATTTATATATATTACTCCTTTTAGAAGACTTGTCCTGATTTTTATTCCGGGTCTAAATTCTACACCAATTTCTCATCAAATTCCAATGGCTCAATTCAATAAATCCTAACATCATGTCTCAAATTTTCCAGTGCCATCGGCCAATCATTTTCGATACCGAAAATCCACTCAGTCAGCCAGTTGAAAATTTTCTGGTTCGGGCAAGTACCCCAAAAAATTTCCAGAAAAATTTCTAAATTTCCACAAAAATGTAAAACATACAAAAATCCACTTCAATTCCATTGTCAAGCACCAATTCATATTTATTCACAATAAACAAAAATGTCGAAAAATGTCAGAAATGCATGTACAATCATGTGCATTTACAAAAATTACAATTTATGCATATATGGAGGTCATATTATGCATGAACATACCGAGACTAGTTTATACACTCCTAACTCGTCCCGAAATACTATTTTACCCTTCCCATCGGTGATGGGATGTTACACATATAAACCACATTAGGTGGTGTTGTGCCTTTAATCACCCAAATTTTCTTAACCTTAACGCATCTTCTAGTACTTTTGCATACAAGTTCTATATGACCATCTTTCAAGCATCTAACACTTTGAGCAATTTTTCCATCCTTAGTAAATTTTGAAATTAAGGAACAATCTCTATCAAAAGGGTCATATCCTAATCCATGTCTAGAAATCGAATATCTTTGCAAAGATAACAGTTTTTCAAACTTTTCGTTTCCATTCGCAAATTTTCCAACTACATAAGAAAATTCCTTTCTTAGTCTATCAAGCTCACAAATAAGATTTTCCTTTTCAACAAGGCATGCAGAATGATCTTCCTTTAGACTATCTAAATCATTAATAGTTTCATGTAAGGCACTATTTTCAGCAACCAATTCTCTTATTTTCTTTCTCAATTTTTTGTTAATCTCAATAGCTTCTTCAAAATCAGCTTGTAAAGCATCAAAAGAATCTCTTAGATCTTGGTCATTGAAAGTTACCTCATTTTCATCATCACTTGATGAGCTATTTGCCATAAGCGCCAATTTGTTTTCATCATTGCTTTGGTATGCTTCCTCATCGTCGCTCCAAGTAGCTACTAGGCTGGTTTTCTTTTTCCCTTTGTCGTATTTGTCACTTTTTTGAAAATTTGATGTGGAAGAAGTGCTCTTACATTCTCTTGTATGATGTCCCCTTTTTCCACACTTCCAACATTCTTCATTGCTCTTCTTTTCATCATACCCCTTTGATTTTCTTTCCACGACAAACCTCTTTCTTTCTCCATTTCTTCCACCATTTAATTCCTTCCTTCGATTTTTGAGAAGTCCTTTGAATTTTCTTAAATTTTTGGCGTACATTGCTATTTCTTCATCATCCTCTTCTTCATCTATTTCTTCATCACTTTCATCAAGAGAAGAAATATTAGCCTTTAAAGCAATTGACTTTTGTGAGTTACCTCTACCTCCTCTGGATTTGAGAATGATCTCATAGTTGATAAGTGATCCCACCAAGGCGTTGAATTCCAAATGATTGAGATCCTTGGATTCCATAATGGCGGTGACTTGTGAGTCCCATTCCTTCGGTAGTGAGTGAAAAATTTTCTTCACCTTCTCGCTATCCGTCATATGCTTTCGAAGATTGCCTAATCCATTAATGATTTCTGCAAAACAATCAAGCATAGTGGAAATAGACTCACCTTCCTTTATGACAAACATTTCATAGTCATGGAGAAGCATGTTGATCTTTGTCTCTCGGACTTGGTTGGTTCCTTCATAGGTGATGCGAAGTCTTTCCCACATTTCTTTAGCGCTAGTACAAGAATTAACTCGGTTTCTTTCCTCGACCGTAAGAGCCCAGTATATCAGTTTCATAGCCTTCGCATTGATGTAGGCTTGCCTCCAATCATTGTCGTCATACTTCATCTCTGTTTTTAACTCACCGTTTTCTTTCAAAGGAGCTTGAGGACCAAAAATTATAATCTTCCAGTATTCCACTCCCTCGCTTATAATGTGATACTTCATAGGATTTTTCCAAGAAGAATAGTTAGTACCATTAAATAGAGGAGGGCGATTGTTGGTGTTATCTTCTTCCGCTAGGTTATTGTGTGCCATCCCTGGATACTTTTGCTCTGATACCAATTGTAAACGATCTAGAAGGGGGGTTGAATAGATCTTTAAGCTTTTTGTAATTTTCTACAACAAAATCAGAAGTTAATTCACATAAAAATAATTTAATCAAAATTAAATGTAAAGAGTAGGGAAGAAAAGCAAACAATATTTTTATAGAGGTTCGGTGCTAAGACCTACGTCCTCTACCTAAGCTCTCACTTAGGATTTTGCAAACCACTTTATTGCGCACTTTGTAGTTCAGTGCGAACTTTTTACAATACCACTTGATTTCTGACTCAAGCTACCTTTACACCCGATTTGTTTTCCGGCACAAATCCTATCTCACACGTGACCTTTCACTAGTCACTCAAATTGTAAGAGAAATAAGATAAAGTTGGAAGAACAAAGCTCAATACAATGGTGTAACAAGATAAGAGCAATAGTGAGCAAAATATGAAGTAATAGTGGAGTATTTTTCTTGTGGAACTTCTCTAGTCTCTTCATCAATCATCCACTCTTTATACTTGAAGAAAAATAGCTGTTGGAAGCCATTCTAGCCGTTGTATGATTGTCATGACCGTTCCTTAACATCCTCCTTTCCATTTGTGGCTAATAGAACCGTTGGAATTAATTTGTTGTATCCATAAGTCGACTTGTCATCATGTATAAGTCGACTTGTGATAACACTTTTCTTAAAATTTCATCTCCGCTCTTCTATAAGTCGACTTGTGCTGTGTAAGTCGACTTGTGGTCCTCGATAAGTCGACTTATGTACTATTAGTCTACTTGCGTTGACATATCTTCATATGTTAGTCGACTTATGCTGTTCTAGTCGACTTGTGCTGTTCAGATCCTGATGTATAAGTCGACTTATGCTGTGCAAGTCGACTTGTGTTGTCTTCAACGGTAACATCCAACCAAATCTTCTATAATTCTCTTTATTAATGTTGGACCCCGCTGCCGGAGCCCAACATCGGACATGAGAGCGTGACGTGAAACATGTTAATAATATATTTAGAAAAGACCCGCGGAAGATTAATGGGCCTGCTGAAAAACAAACTTGAAACCTGCTTTCATGTGATTTAAATAAACAAGGCGAAACATATAAATTAAACGATTGAGGAAGGAGACCATCGGAAGTTCAATGGACCCATCGTGAACATACTCAAAACTTGCTTTCATGCTTTAAAACAAAAATATCCATAATTTATGCTCCAAAAGATGAGTTTCATAACACTTTTAAAAATATCTCAAAACAAATTACAACTGTGAATTCAAGAGCCAAAAATCTAAACCACTCTTGAACCAATGATACTTGAAATAAATAAACATGAAAAAATGAAACTGGAGTGTTGCCGTAACTCGTGACTCACTCGATCTCTTGCTCGTCACCTGAATGGGGGAGATTAGAGGGGGGTGAGCTATAAAGCTCGTGGGAAAATATTTATAATATAGCTATAAGCAAAAGTATTCAAAAATATCTCATTGTCGTGATACTTGTTGAAATCATAGTCATTGAGCATGTATGATTCATAGATTGAAAATGCTTAATTCTTAACCAATTCATGATGCATGACACATAACAAATCATAACACATAACATAACATGATGGTTTGGGTTGTTGGGACCGAGACCCAACTACATAAGCAGAACGGAAACCGAAGCAAACGGAAACGAAGGGAAGCAGAAATTTCGGATCCTAATTTCGAATCAGAAAACAAAGCACATCGCAAACAGAACGGAAAACGGAAATGTCGAATCGAAAACAAAATGCGAAGCGAACAAATCCAAAGTAGCGAAGCGGAAGCAAATCTGGCGTAAGCAAATACTAATCGAATCAAACGAGCAGTTGCAAAGTTAAACGAAATCAAAGCAGACACATCCGACATCCGGAAACAATAATCAAAGAAAACTTATCGAATGAACATAATCGCGTTGGGAATCCTAAGACGTTCCAAAATCCGTTATGAATTTTTTTTCTTTTCTTATTCTCATTTCTTTCTCGTTACTCAATCATATACCAATCATCTTAAATCCATACAGTCAGTACATAATCTGATATAAATCCATACCAATCTCAAATTTCTCAAACTCTTATATACACTTATACATATCCAAAATCTCACTTTTATCCAAAGTTTTTACCAAAATTCGCAAAGATATACTACCTTTATCCTAACCCAAAATTTCCTGCAAAGGCAAAATACACTTCTATAATCCCTAATCGAATATCGAACCATCGGACTCTCCCGTCAGGAATCCTAACACTAGCGAAACACAAACCTAAAACTAATACTTCCATATTTCTCAAATCAATATACCAATCTCATAATTCAAAATCAATATATATCTCAAATTTATACAAATTCCCAAATCAACCATACAATATGTTCTCAAATTCTCCATAATTTCCTATACAAATTTCACAATCATTCACAATACTTAACTTTATACACAAATACATTTTCTTTCAAACCTTTCTTAAACCACAAACAGATCCATACTCAAAATCCAAAATACAAAATCTAAGCGACACATATGTGTCGGCGATGTCTTCACATTCTTTCATCCGATCTCCTTTCGAAACACGGAGATGGGGATGAAAGGGAGGTGAGCTCGAAAGCTCGTGGATAACACATTTATAAACTAAGCAGAAAACATTTCTTTATAAACTTTTTGCCAAAAGGGCTAATATTTCAAACTTTTTAACTTTTTAACTTTGGAATATTTCTCTCAAACTCTTTCCAATTTTCCCAAACTTCTCATAAAAATCTCATTTTTCTCATTTTTCAAAATTCTCGAATTCTTCATAAATATGAATGCAACATAATTTCAATTTTCATTTCTCACTTTATAAACATGAATGCGAACATAGAAACAAATCAAAACACATAACATATCGTAATGGTCAGCTAGGTCCAAAGAACGCGCATAATCCGCATAAGCGGTCCTGCGATCGTGAAGCGAAACATTACACTTTCCGCATTGCGGTCCATTATAGCCAAGTGAAGGAGTCCGAAATCGAGACTCCGTGCCCTTAATGGGCAGCCCTGAGAAGACTATACACATAGAGCAATGACGACTCACCAAGGGACCTACCAAACCCACATAACACATAATCGAAAACGAAAAGTCGGATTGCTCAAGGCACTTTTCAATTTCTTAATTTTCCACACATTCACATAAAGCATACAATTTGATCAATTCATCATTCAATTCTAATTTCAGAAATCAAATCATTCAATGCATACACAACAAATGCATTTTCGAATTTCTATCGTTTATCAAATCATTTAAAGCAATGAATTTACGCTTGTAATAATTTTCCAAAAATCATTCAGAAATAAACAAAGTACGAAAATCTTTTCTTTCATTTTCTCAAATTTTCGAAAAGTAATATTTAACTTATAAATCAAAATATAAATATGCTACCCACCTCGAAATGACGCTAGAAGCTTGTCAAATAGTCAATTCTCCAAATTCCTTCTTCTTTCTTCAATTTAAAATTCCTAAGCCAATAACATCCAAATTCATCATCATAATTTGCATAATTCTCAAACTCAACCATAGGAAAACATAACTATCATAACTCCAAGCTATTTCAATCTCCAATTTTGAAAATCCTCAATTTTCAAAATTGGCCTAAACCAATACACCCAAATTCAATCTCATAAAACATAATTTCTTCAAAATTAATCTCACAATTCATCAATTCACATTAATTCCAAACTATTTAAATCCTCAATTTCAAAAATCCCCAAATCTTAAAATTGGCCTAAACCAATTTATCCCAATTCAATACCATAAAATACAAATTCTTCGAAATTGATTTCATATATCATCAATTCATCATATTTCCTATAATTTTACACCAAAATATCTCAAAATTCTCAATCATAAAATTAAGCCTAAACCTTAATCAATTTTTCATCCAAAATTAAACCCAGCCTAAAGCATATATTTCAAAATTAATTCCACAATCCACAAACTCATCTTATATGTCATAATTCTAAACGAAAATTAATCAAAATCTCAAAGTAGAAAATTTCTCTTACCTCTTTCTCATCCAAATTCAATTTTTTGGCTTAAAAGGAAGCTCTTATGCTCCTCTATCTTTCTCTCTCTTGGAACCAACCCAAAATCCTTAAGAAACAAGTAGAAAAATCGAAAATATCTTTCTCTCATCTTTCCTCCATCACCGAAACTTCTACTTCTTTCTCTTCTTTCTTATTTCTCTTTCTCTCTTCTGTAATTCCAGCCACTTTCGTGGCTTTTAATAAGCCAAAACGACATCCATATATGTGTTTCATTAAATGAAGGTCAAATGACCAAATTGCCCTCCATTCAAAACTTAAAGTTACGCTTACTTACGGTTTGATTCGCACTATCGATTTGAAGGAATTTGTCAAAACTTCCTTCTCAAGAAATGTTCCTCTCACTCATACGAATCCAACGCCACTGACCGCGCTCAATTCCGAGCACTACATCAAAAGTTATGTGTGAAGCATAAAGGGAAAATCCATATTCTAACACATTTCTTATGTACGATTATTTCAGTCCCAAAATTCACATTCTTAATCCCAGAATTGAAACTCAATGTCTTCATAACAATTGTATCCTTATGTCTCTAGTTTAATTCAAAACAAGAATCGTCTCATTTCGATTCCCAGATCAAAAGTTATACTCAAATTACTCACAGGTGTTCCCAATCCAAAAATTACACCCCAATCCGAACTTAAATTCAAAAATTAAAAATCCTAAGGGCAAAATTGACATTTCATGTCTTCATATGATTTGTAGCCCTTGTCTTATCTTTATTTCGCCTCAAGAATCGCTTCAATCGGATCTCTACAGATCCCGAATTTCACAAAACACTGAATCCTGCTCGGAAAATTTCCCGACTCACTTTGATTAAATTAATCACCATTAATTTAATCTCAAAAGTTCACAAATTTCTTATAAAATGAAATTCATTGTCTTAGGAATCCAACGCAAAAAGAATCAACTCAATCGGATGTCGGACGGAAAAGATATAAGCAAAATAGTGAACAAAGGTCGGATTGGAGGAGGAAGCAAGGAGCAAAACGACGTCGTTTCGGGCAAGGAAAACGCTTGCATCGCTACGGCGATGCGTCGCCGTAGTGACGGCGGCTGAACGCTCGCCGTCGCTACGGCGATGCGTCGCCGTAGTGACGGCGGCTGATACGGCGATGCGTCGCTACGGCGATGCGTCGCCGTAGTGACGGGGATGCTTAATTATTATTATTTTTTTAAATCTAAAACTTCCGAAATTCATAACTTTTACTTTCGAACTCCGATTTTGACAAACTTAGTCTCTATAGAAAGCTTGAGAGAAGCTCTAAATCTTCCAAGAAGAACATAAAACTCAATTCAACTCCTACGGGAGTCCATTTTCCGGTCAAAGATACTATCCTCTATACAAACTTGTAAAAATCATACTTAATATTCCGAGATCGAAAAATTTCATATTTTATATCGAAATAAAGATCAAAACAAATCCTTCAATTTTCATGAAAAACATCAAAGCTCAATTAACCTCTAACTAGGTTAATTTCTCAGTCAAAGTTCCAACCAATATAAAAGTCAAACCCGATCAAACATAAACTTTGACTGATCATAACTTTCACTCCCGATATCGAAAAATTACAAACTTTATGTCCACAAAAATCTCTTAACATAACCTACAAGTTTCCAGAAGACCATTTTATCAAATTTTGCCTAAATCATAAATCAACTCTCAAAGTCAAACATTCTCTCTCTAAAAAGTCAAACTTTCTAAATCCTTCAAATTTTCACACTTTTTCTTTCTAATTCTTGCTATTTAGCTTCATTTCAGTCAACTCATCCACTTTCCTCTCATAATCCATATAAATTCATTCAAATATCAAAGTCCTCTAAACTAAACAATTCTTTTCTCATAAATTTTTCTAATTTCAGCAAATTTTCTTAAATTCATAAATTGTCTCACCAATTTCTTTATCATTAATATTCATTGTTATATTTCTAATTATCATCAAAAGTTCGGGGTCCAACATTTCTCCCCCTCTTAAAAGAATTTCGTCCTCGAAATTCACTCTTACTTAAACTCCAAGTAACTCATTCTTGCATAAATTTTTTTCTAAACGATGATCATCAAGCACTTTCTTACTAATTTCTTTCCACAACTCATAATCAATTTCTTTTTCATCACTTTTTACTCTTCATACATATTCTCAATCTCTTCAAAATTTTCACTTCCTTAAATCATATATCACTCATATCATATCAAAACACTATATCTATAACTCATTATTTCTTCATATATGGGCACAAATTAATGGTCCATTTCTTAAGGAACCCGAATATGGTTTAATCATCATTATGTCATCATTCTTTCATCTATATCAATTCATCACAATTTCTCAAGGAGTTCTAATCTTAATTTCCTCAACACATTCCGAAAATCAAACATATTCTTAACACTCAAATCAAACCAATCATTTGAATTAAATCAAATAGTCATGCACATCAATTTCAAATTTCTAAAGACCATCATATTTCTTTCATCAAAATCAAATGACCACCTAGCACACTCTCACAAATTCACTTTTATCTTTACAAACTCGTATCAATTCCTTATTCATACTCATACGCCAAGTAAGATCATATTATCGGGCTCGATACCATAAATGTTGGGACCGAGACCCAACTACATAAGCGTAATGTAAACCAAGCAAACGGAACGAGGAAGCGGAAATTTCGGATCGAAATTTCGAATCAGAAAACAAAGCACATCGCAAACAGAACGGAAAACGGAAATGTCGAATCGAAACAAAATGCGAAGCGAACAAACCGAAAGTAGCGAAGCGGAAGCAAATGCAAGGAAGCAAATACTAATCGAATCAAACGAGCAGATTGCAAAGCTTAAACGAAATCAAAGACACATCCGACATCCTAAACAATAATCAAAGAAAACTTATAGAATGAACATAATCGCGTTGGGAATCCTAAGACGTTCCAAAATCCGTTATGAATTTTTTTTTCTTTTCTTATTCTCATTTCTTTCTCGTTACTCAATCATATACCATTCATCTTAAATCCATACAATGTACATAATCGATATAAATCCATACCAATCTCAAATTTCTCAAACTCTTATATACACTTATACATATCCAAAATCTCACTTTTATCCAAAATTTTTACCAAAATTTCGCAACATAAACTGCCTTTATCCTAACCCAAAATTTCCTGCAAAGGCAAAATACACTTCTATAATCCCTAATCGTAATATCGTAACCATCGGACTCTCCCGTCAGGAATCCTAACACTAGCGTAAACACAAACCTAAAACTAATACTTCCATATTTCTCAAATCAATATACCAATCTCATAATTCAAAATCAATATATATCTCAAATTTATACAAATTCCCAAATCAACCATACAATATGTTCTCAAATTCTCCATAATTTCCTATACAAATTTCACAATCATTCACAATACTTAACTTTATACACAAATACATTTTCTTTCAAACCTTTCTTAAACCACAAACAGATCCATACTCAAAATCCAAAATACACAAAATCTAAGCGACACATATGTCAAACCGTCTTCACATTCTTTCATCCGATCTCCGTCAAACACGGAGATGGGGATGAAAAAGGGGGGGGTGAGCTCGAAAGCTCGTGGATAACACATTTATAAACTAAGCGAAAACATTTCTTTATAAACTTTTGCCAAAAGGGCTAATATTTCAAACTTTTAACTTTTTAACTTTGGAATATTTCTCTCAAACTCTTTCCAATTTTCCCAAACTTCTCATAAAATCTCATTTTCTCATTTTCAAAATTCTAATTCTTCATAAATATGAATGCAACATAATTTCAATTTTCATTTCTCACTTTATAAACATGAATGCGAACATAGAAACAAATCAAAACACATAACATATCGAATGGTCCAGCTAGGTCCAAGCGAGCGATTTGCATGATCCGCATAAGCGGTCTGTGCGATCGTGAACGAAACGCATTACACTTTCCCGCATTGCGGTCCAGTGTAGCCGTGAAGGAGTCGAAATCGACTCGTGCCACTACTGGGTAACTGGAGAAGGCTATACACATAGAGACAACAATGACTCACCAAGGGACCTACCAAACCCACATAACACATAATCGAAAACGGAAAGTCGGATTGCTCAAGGCACTTTTCAATTTCTTAATTTTCCACACATTCACATAAAGCATACAATTTGATCAATTCATCATTCAATTCTAATTTCGAAATCAAATCATTCAATGCATACACAACAAATGCATTTTTCAGAATTTATATCAGTTTATCAAATCATTTAAAGCAATGAATTTACGCTTGTAATAATTTTCCAAAAATCATTCAGAAATAAACAAAGTACGAAAATCTTTTCTTTCATTTTCTCAAATTTTCGAAAAGTAATATTTAACTTATAAATCAAAATATAAATATGCTACCCACCTCGAAATGACGCTAGAAGCTTGTCCAAATAGTCAATTCTCCAAATTCCTTCTTCTTTCTTCAATTTAAAAATTCCCTAAGCCAATAACATCCAAATTCATCATCATAATTTGCATAATTCTCAAACTCAACCATAGGAAAAACATAACTATCATAACTCCAAGTTATTTCAATCTCCAATTTTGAAAATCCCCAATTTTCAAAATTGGCCTAAACCAATACACCCAAATTCAATCTCATAAAACATAATTTCTTCAAAATTAATCTCACAATTCATCAATTCACATTAATTCCAAACTATTTAAATCCTCAATTTCAAAAATCCCCAAATCTTAAAATTGGCCTAAACCAATTTATCCCAATTCAATACCATAAAATACAAATTCTTCGAAATTGATTTCATATATCATCAATTCATCATATTTCCTATAATTCTACACTAAAATATCTCAAAATTCTCAATCATAAAATTAAGCCTAAACCTTAATCAATTTTTCATCCAAAATTAAACCCAGCCTAAAGCATATATTTCAAAATTAATTCCACAATCCACAAACTCATCTTATATGTCATAATTCTAAACCGAAAATTAATCAAAATCTCAAAGTAGAAAAATTTCTCTTACCTCTTTCTCATCCAAATTCGAATTTTTTTGGCTTAAAAGGAAGCTCTTATGCTCCTCTATCTTTCTCTCTCTTGGAACCAACCCAAAATCCTTAAGAAACAAGTAGACAAAATCGAAAATATCTTTCTCTCTCATCTTTTCCTCCATCACCGAAACTTCTACTTCTTTCTCTTCTTTCTTATTTCTCTTTCTCTCTTCTGTAATTCCAGCCACTTTCGTGGCTTTTAATAAGCCAAAACGACATCCATATATGTGTTTCATTAAATGAAGGTCAAATGACCAAATTGCCCTCCATTCAAAACTTAAAGTTACGCTTACTTGCGGTTTGATTCGCACTATCGATTTGAAGGAATTTGTCAAAACTTCCTTCTCAAGAAATGTTCCTCTCACTCATACGAATCCAACGCCACTGACCGCGCTCAATTCCGAGCACTACATCAAAAGTTATGTGTGAAACAGTGCGGGAAAATCCATATTCTAACACATTTCTTATGTACGATTATTTCAGTCCCAAAATTCACATTCTTAATCCCAGAATTGAAACTCAATGTCTTCATAACAATTGTATCCTTATGTCTCTAGTTTAATTCAAAACAAGAATCGTCTCATTTCGATTCCCAGATCAAAAGTTATACTCAAATTACTCACGGTGTTCCCTAATCCAAAATTACACCCCAATCCGAACTTAAATTCAAAATTAAAAATCCTAAGGGCAAAATTGACATTTCATGTCTTCATATGATTTGTAGCCCTTGTCTTATCTTTATTTCGCCTCAAGAATCGCTTCAATCGGATCTCTCAGATACCGAATTTCACAAAACTTGAATCTCGCTCGGAAAATTTCCCGACTCACTTTGATTAAATTAATCACCATTAATTTAATCTCAAAAGTTCACAAATTTCTTATAAAATGAAATTCATTGTCTTAGGAATCCAACGCAAAAAGAATCAACTCAATCGGATGTCGGACGGAAAAGATATAAGCAAAATAGTGAACAAAGGTCGGATTGGAGGAGGAAGCAAGGAGCAAAACGACGTCGTTTCGGGCAAGGAAAACGCTTGCATCACCAGGGCGATGACGGCGGCTGAACGCTCGCCGTCGCTACGGCGATGCGTCGCCGTAGTGACGGGGATGCTTAATTAATTAATTTTTTTTTTAAATCTAAAACTTCCGAAATTCATAACTTTTACTGCCGAACTCCGATTTTGACAAACTTAGTCTCTATAGAAAGCTTGAGAGAAGCTCTAAATCTTCCAAGAAGAACATAAAACTCAATTCAACTCTTACGGGAGTCCATTTTCCGGTCAAAGATACTATCCTCTATACAAACTTGTAAAAATCATACTTAATATTCCGAGATCGAAAAATTTCATATTTTATATCGAAATAAAGATCAAAACAAATCCTTCAATTTTCATGAAAAACATCAAAGCTCAATTAACCTCTAACTAGGTTAATTTCTCAGTCAAAGTTCCAACCAATATAAAAGTCAAACCCGATCAAACATAAACTTTGGTGATCATAACTTTCACTCCCGATATCGAAAAATTACAAACTTTATGTCCACAAAATCTCTTAACATAACCTACAAGTTTCAGAAGACCATTTTATCAAATTTTGCCTAAATCATAAGTCAACTCTCAAAGTCAAACATTCTCTCTAAAAAGTCAAACTTTCTAAATCCTTCAAATTTTCACACTTTTTCTTTCTAATTCTTGCTATTTAGCTTCATTTCAGTCAACTCATCCACTTTTCTCTCATAATCCATATAAATTCATTCAAATATCAAAGTCCTCTAAACTAAACAATTCTTTTCTCATAAATTTTTCTAATTTCAGCAAATTTTCTTAAATTCATAAATTGTCTCACCAATTTCTTTATCATTAATATTCATTGTTATATTTCTAATTATCATCAAAAGTTCGGGGTCCAACATGGGTTGTCCCTGGTTCGTGACGTACTACACATGCCATCGAAATGTTGATGTGTAGACGTAGTTTCATGAGGGAATCCTTGTGAGAAACCCTGTTCCACAGTCGGGCAGGCGGGAGAAGCCTTTTCGTGAGTCAATGTGCACTTGACTATTCGTGAGGGACACCGCAAACCCACATAAGTATGCATGATTCATATTCTTGTAAACTTGTTTGCCAAACTGGCACTTGCTTGTAAACTTGCTTGTAATCTTGCTTGTCATGTATTTCGTAAAACTTGAATTCATGTACTTGTATTCGTGAAAGGAGAAAACCCCCTTTTTGGAATTCTTTTCATAATTCATGAATGCAAATCACATAGCAGATTAAAATCATTTATAATAGTATGTAATGCGATCATGGATGATGCAATTCAAATGCATTAATTCTTTCTTGATTTGAACGAAACAATGAGTACTTATATACTTTATTATAAACATGAACCCACTTGATTTCCTTGCTTGTTCTTGCCTAGGAATGAGTTTCCTCTTGAGCCTTTTGATCCTCTTGCCTCACTTGATCTCCTAAAAATAAGAACCAAAATCTCATTCAATAACTCATGCTGAAACAATAATTCCATTCCTAACTCCCATCCAAAATTCCATAGTCTTAGAAACTGATTCATAATTTCATCTCTTCACAAAACTTGTATATCTATGTCTCTAGTTTACAATGCCTCAAAAATCACATCAAAAGGACTTCTGTAGCAAAAGATATGGTCAAAACACTAAAAATATCGCTTGCTGGAAAAACTAGGCTCGCCGCGACGAGCGGCCTGACACGTCGCGGCGTGTGGCCCTTCCTTGGCACGTCGCGACGTGCGGCCTTCTGCACGCCGCAGCGTGCGGCCTCACGCATGTCGCGACGTGCAGACGGGAGGTTCGTCTCCCGAACCCAGATTTCTGCCATTATCAACCTTAAATCCTTCCCTTTCTCAACTACAACACATCTAACCCATAAATCAAGTTATACATTTCCATTCTAAACTCATTCTAACACAAAATCACCAACAAACACAACAACTCATACAAATCTACAAATCTTTCCCATAAACCCTAACTCCATCGATTTCTACTCAATCCATGCAAATCTAGGGTTTGATTCAACCCAAACAAGAATAGAAGAGTTAAACAAACCTGAAGAATGCTTCTAATCATTAAAAGCGTCAAACCGAGCTTCCTCTTCTTCTCCTCTTCTTCCTCTCCTACGATGCTCTTCTCTTCTTCTTTTCTCTTCTTTCTATTTTCCCTTTCTTTTCTTTTCCTCTTTTCCTTTAACTCCTTAAACCTAATGAAAATACAAAGACTCAAATGCCCTCCTTTGCTTAGCCTTAAACATCATAACTCAAGTGCCTTGACCATTTTGCCCTCAACATTTCTACTCTTTCAAACACTTATTCCATATTAATCTCAAAAAATTCTAATTTTCCATTAACATCTCCAATAAAATCAAACTACGCCATAAATCATACAACTAACATAATTCATACTTAATAACATCAAGAAAACAAAAATTTGGGGCCCAACATTTCTCCCTCTCTTAAAAGAAATTTCGTCCTCAAAATTTACCTGAATCATCGAAAAGACCTGGATACTACTCCTTCATGGCGTCCCTAGGCTCCCACGTGGCTTCTTCCATTGAATGGCTCCTCCACAGAACCCTAACTAGCTGAACTGTCTTATTCCTGAGGACCTTCTCCTTGGTGTCCAAGATCGCTACCGGAATTTCCTCATAACTCAAGTCGTCTCTCAACTGAACCTCTGAAACCTGAACGACATGAGAAGGATCTGATCTGTACCTTCTCAACATGGAAACATGAAAGACATCATGAATCTGAGACAACTCTGGCGGCAACGCCAACCTGCATGCTAGAGGTCCGATCCTCTCAAGAATCTCATAAGGACCTACATACCTTGGACTCAACTTTCCTTTCTTGCCAAACCTCAATACTCCCTTCCAAGGAGACGTCTTGAGAAACACTTTCTCACCAACTTCATACTCCATCTCCTTCCGATGAGCATCAATGTAACTCTTCATCCTATCCTGGGCCGCCTTAAGCCGCTGCTTAACCAGATTGACTTTATCAACAGTCATCTGGATCAACTCTGGTCCGACTAGCTTCCTCTCTCCTTCTTCATCCCAACATAACGGAGTTCTACACCTCCTTCCATATAAAGCTTCATATGGAGCCATCTGAATGCTCGAATGGCACGAATTATTATAAGCGAATTTGACAAATGGAAAATGCTCATCCCAAGCTCCCTTAAAATCCATCACATATGCCCTGAGCATCCCCTCAAGTGTCCGAATGGTCCTCTCAGATTGACCATCCGTCTGAGGGTGAAATGCCGTACTAAAATGCAGCTTCGTTCCTAAAGCTTCCTATAAGCTTCCCCAGAATCTCGATGTGAACCGAGGATCCCTGTCAGAGACTATAGAATCTGGAATTCCATGCAATCTCACTACCTCATCAATGTACTTCCTGGCTAGCACATGTAACGAATCAGTCTGCTTGATTGCTAGAAAATGGGCTGACTTCGTCAACCGATCCACTATAACCCATATGGCATCATCCTTCCTACTAGTCTTAGGGAAACCCATCAAAAAATCCATGGTTACTCTTTGCCACTTCCACTCAGGAATGGACAATAGCCTTAACTTGCCTGAAGGCGCCTGGTGTTCAGCCTTGACTTGCTGACATACGAGACACTTACTGACATACTCTGCTACATCCCTTTTCATGCCCTTCCACCAGAATTGCTCTCTCAAATCTCTATACATCCTGGTGCTACCTGGGTGCATGGCATAAGACGCATTATGTGCCTCATCCAAAATCTCATCCTTAACTTCCCTACTGTCTGGAATACAAAGCCTGTCCCCTATTGTCATGAGTCTATCATCTCTCACTACAACTTCAGAAACCTTACCATTCCGAATTTCCTCCCTAAGCTTGCTCAACTCTGCATCCTGTGCCTGCAACTCCCTAACCTTCTCCCGGAGTATAGGCCTTACTCTGAAATTAGCTAGGAGGCAATTTGGTTCCTCCTGCTTCAAACTTATCTTAAGCTTGGCCATCTCTTCGAATAAAGGAAGATACACTATCTGAACATGGGTAATAGAAGACTTCCTGCTCAAAGCGTCAGCCACTACATTCGCTTTGCCCGGATGGTACTCAATCAACAAATCATAATCCTTGAGTAACTCAATCCACCTTCTCTGTCTCAAATTCAATTCTTTCTGGCTCAGAAAGTACTTAAGACTCTTATGATTTGTAAAGATCCTGGTCTGAACACCATAAAGATAATGCCTCCAAATCTTCAAGGCAAAGATCACTGCTGCCAACTCCAAGTCATGAGTCGGGTAATTAAACTCATACTGCTTCAGTTGTCTTGAAGCATAAGC
Source organism: Erythroxylum novogranatense (assembly GCA_029891385.1). NCBI lineage: Eukaryota > Viridiplantae > Streptophyta > Magnoliopsida > Malpighiales > Erythroxylaceae > Erythroxylum > Erythroxylum novogranatense. Next base: position 58,865,896 of record CM057225.1, on the reverse strand, counting down.
TATTACTCTGTCTCCTTGCATCAACACACAACCTAGACCCTTCCTCGAGGCATCACTGTACACTGTATAGCCCTCATCACCAGAAGGCAAAATCAGCACTAGAGCACTTGTCAACCTGTGCTTGATCTCCTCAAAGATCTTCTGGCACTCATCGGTCCAGATGAACTTCTGATTCTTCCTTAACAGCTTGGTCATCGGAGAAGCTATCATGGAGAATCCTTCTACAAACCTCCTGTAGTAACCTGCCAGACCCAGAAAACTTCTCACCTCTGTCGCTGTCTTGGGTATATGCCAACTTACTACTGCTTCAAATTTCCTCGGATCAACATGTACACCATCCTGCGAAATCACATGTCCAAGGAAAGTCACCTCATGAAGCCAAAACTCACACTTACTGAACTTGGTATAAAGCTCTCTCTCCCTAGGAGTCTGCAATACAATCCTGAGATGCTCCTCATGCTCTTCTTCACTTTTAGAATACACCAGAATGTCATCTATAAACACTATGACAAACTGATCCAGAAACTCCCTGAAGATCTTATTCATAAGATCCATGAAAGCAGCTGGAGCATTGGTCAAGCCCAATGGCATAACCAAAAACTCATAATGCCCATAACGGGTCCTGAATGCTATCTTGCTTACATCAGACTCCTTGATTCTGAGCTGATGATAGCCTGACCTGAGATCAATCTTGGAAAAGACCCGTGCTCCCTGCAGCTGATCAAACAGATCATCTATCCGTGGCAAAGGATACTTGTTCTTAATTGTCACCTTGTTAAGTCTCCGATAGTTAATGCACATACGCCACGATCCATCCTTCTTCTTAACAAACAGAACCGGTGCTCCCCAAGGAGACGAACTCGGACTGACATATCCCTTCTCTAACAGTTCCTCCAACTGTTCCTTAAGCTCTCTCAACTCAGCTGGAGCCATCCTGTACGGCGGTATAGAGATTGGCGCGGTTCCGGGAATCAAGTTAATGGCAAACTCGATTTCCCTCACCGGCGGCAAACTTGGTAACTCATCTGGGAAAACATCTGGAAATTCCCTCACAATCGGGAAATCCTCTAACTTCCCTGCCTGCACATCGGCATCCACAACATGCACCAAGAAAGCTTCACATCCCTGGCCCATCATCCTTTCAGCTAACATAGCTGAAATCAATCTTGGTGATGGTGTCGTCCTATCTCCTCTGAAGATCACCTTCTTACCATTTCCTAGATCAAACTCTACCTCTTTGTGACCACAATCCAGCTTGGACAGATACTTCTTCATGGTATCCATCCTCAGAATAACATCTAATCCTCTAAGGTCTAGCGGTAATAAGTCCACTACCAATCTAGCACCATCAATAAAAAGCTTACACTGCTCATACACCTGATTGATCACCACGTTCCTCCCTAGAGGAGTACTAACAATCAAAGGCCTATCCAAAGGCACAGAACTCACACCATGCAATACTATCTTTGGCAAGAAACAAAAGAGTCGTGGAACCGAATCAATCAAAACAAATATGCTGAATCAAATAAGCGAGTCATACCGTGACAACCTCGGTGCGGTGCAGCTTCCTCCACGGTCATGGCGAACACTCTTGCGGCTTGACCCTTGGCCTTCCTGGAGGAACAGTCTTCCTTACAGTCCCAGAGCTGCCTACCTCAGTAATCTAGCTTGTCCTCATCTGAGCATCTCATCTGAACTAGAACCCTCTCGGTCCTCTTCAACCAGGCTTCTGCCTCTTCTGGATTTGTAGTCCCACTGAAATCCATAGCCCCAAACTTCCGGAGCTTGTCATACTGTCCACTCCTGTCTACTGGAGCTTGCATCGGCATCTGAGATCTCTGACCCATGGCATACGTGAAAGCCTGAACAAAGGCTTGAAAGAAACTCAGATCCATGGGAGTTTCCTGAGGCTGTTCCTTCGGTGTTTGCTTAAATATGAATTTCGAGGACAAAATTCTTTTAAGAGGGGGAGAAATGTTGGACCCCGAACCTTGAAGCGAAATTTAGAAATAATAAATGAAATCAAATGAGTGTTTTATATGTGATTTGTGTTATAGATGAGGAAATGTGAATTATGTAAAGATATGAGTTGGGAAATCTTAAGTATGAATTATGGTTATATATGTGAGATCTTAAGCAAAAGTAAGAGATTATGAATGACAAGATGCTATTGAATGTAAGAAATCATATGAATTGAGGTTGAGATTTGGGTAAATTCCAAATCATAGTTGCATTGTTATAAATGGTGTACATTTAAGAAAGTGAAGTTTAGGATGAATGTTAAATGTATATGCTGATTCAAGGGAATTAGAGAACAATAGAAATAGAATTGGCCAAAGTTGCCTTCTTTGAAGTTGTAGCTTGATCTTTTAGTTTTTCCAACGAGACTAAGTGTGCAAGATTTCGAGATCGGAGTTAAGAGTTATAGTTGATACAAGTTATGATGTTATATAAGATTGATGTAAGTGACAGCTATGATGAATGTTTGAATTTTGAGGTTTTGATGAACCAATTTAGTTGAAATTTGAGGATTTCATGAATGGAAGCTGTTGCTTGAAGTGTTCCGAAGTGTTTAAGCCTATGAATGAGTAAATATGTGAAGATTATAAGTGTATATGATGTTAGTTTGGATGTGGAAACATTGGAAGAAGGTTGAAGAAGTTTTGGAAAATCGCATGTCCGTTAAACGGACATGGAAGTCCGTTTAACGGACAGCTATGGGTCAAAAGGACCCCTTGTTATGTGTATGTCCGTTAGACGGACACGGATGTCCGTTAAACGGACTTTCTCGGACGAATTGGCACAGTTTTGGCCGTATGTGTCCGTTAAACAGACATGCATGTCCGTTTAACGGACAGTTACGGGTCACCTTGAGTAAAATGCATTTTTCACAAGTTTTGAGGACGAATCTCGTTTTGAGGTCTATAATAAGAGTTGTATATCTTGAGCTTATCATTCAAATGGAGGAAGAACGAAGTCATTTGGATATTTGTGGAAAAAGTTATGGTATTTTCTCCAAAAGAGTTTCAAATCGATTTCTGGTTTGAATGTGTTGAGTTGTTTTGATCATAACTCACTCATCCGACCTCGGATTGAGGAGATTCTTGAAGCATTGAATTCCTAACACATGTATCCTTCTCTCCATGAAAATTTGCATCAATTGGAGTCAAATTGAAAGAGTTTGATTGAATCTCATGAAAATCGGAATGATTTGTTCTCTTCCGATCTTGCAATTCTTCCTTCCTCATCCGACCTTGTCAAATCATTTGCTTATATCTTTTCCGTCCGACATCCGAATAACTTGATTCTCAAAGCGTTGGATTCCTAAGACAATGAAGTTCATGATTATGTGAAAATTTTAGAGATTTAATTAAGTAAGATTATTTGAATCAAAGTGAGTCAGGAAAGTTTCTGAACATAGTTCAGTACTTCGTGAATTTCGGGATTTGTGGAGATCCGATTGAAGCGTTGTTTGAGGAGAAATAAAGTTAGGACATGGGGCTACAATTGTTATGAAGAAATGAAAATTCATTTTAGCCTTTGAGAATGTCTATTTGTGGAAGGAAGTGAATTATTAGAAAATGTGTTAGCAAATGATGTGTCTAACATGTTTGGACTATAACTTTTGATGTAGTGCTCCGAATTGGATGATTCTTGAGGCATTATAAAATTAAGACATAGAGGAACAATTCTCTAGAAGAAAGTTTTAGCAAATTCCTTCATTTAGATGTGAGAATAATTGTCCAAAAGTGAGCATAACTTGAAGAAATATTCAGGGGCATTTTTGGAAGTCAACTTAAAGATTTGAGTTTAAGGCTTATAAGTAAGGGGCAAATGGGTCTTTTCACCACCATTTAAATGACTTGGCTTATAAAAGAAGGGAATATGTCGTGGGTTCTAGAAGATGCACGAAAATGGAAGAAGAAAAAAGAGAGAATGAGAGGAGAAAATCGATGGAGAAGAGGAAGAGAGAAAAGGGAGATGAAGCTAGGGCTTTAGTTTTTGGAGGTTCCAAGATTGGTTCTTCATTTATTCATGAAGGAAAAGAGGGATGGAGAAGAGATCTACCCTCCAAGCCAAAAGAAATTTCAAAAATAGAAAGAGAAAGAGGTAAGAGATTCTTCAAGTTTGAGTTTTTAGTGATTTGTTAGTTTAGAAATATGGAAAAGGTGATGGGTTTGTGATTTCCTTGATTAGTTTTGAAAGATTTCATGATGAATTGATTTATTGTTGGATTTATGTGAGTTAAGGTTTGGGTAAAGTTTGAGAAATTGAGATTGTACAAATTCTTGTTTTGGAAAGGTTGAAAATATGATGAGTTCAAATTTTCCTATAGTTAATTTGAGAAGTATGATGTTTATGATCTTGGAATTGGTTGATTATGGCTTAGGTGATTTTAAGTTGGAAGAGAGAGAAAAGTAAAGATCAAATTGAGGATTGGAATAAGCATATGGCATGGATAAAAGGTGGGTAATATGTTTATTTTTCAAATTATAAGCTAATTGTAAATATTGGTTTTATATGCTGTTGTTTTCAAATGATTTGAATCAATTGAATTTCGGAATGATTTATGAACTATTGAAATTATTATTTTTCAAATGAATCCGAAATTGTTTCGGACTTTAAATCAAAATGATTCGATTGACTACTGTCAAAGTATTTGAAGGATTTGATGAAATGATCATGATTGATGAATTCTTATGTTTGATTTGTTTGAGTTTTCAATATGTGAATTGTGATTATTTATGAGATTGATAGTTTGAGATTGTGTTTGAATTGTTATATGCACGTATACAAGTTTGTAAGTGTAAATGTGTTGAATACGACAACATATAAAAGTTGAATTTTCTAAATGTGCCTTCGGGCAATATGAGTTTTCAATTATGAATACGTGTTACATGGGTTTGGTTAGGTCCTTCATGTGGAGTCAGTGCACTGGTCTCGTTTTAAAGCCTTCTCTCTGCTTGCTAGTGGCATAGGAGCTCGTTTTGGACTCCCATGTGTTTCACTTACCGCAGGACCCTCTCATGGAATGTGCGAGACGTCTGTTTTATGGACCGACCCAAACCGTTGATGTGTTTAATATATTAAATGCTTTTACTTTGTTTATAATGTCTGCATGTATAGGTAATGCATTTCATGTGTACAAGTTTGAAAGTTTGACAAGATGAGAATTTGGATTTTCAACTATGAGAGTTTTGCAAAACTGTTTGTAAAGGTTTATGAAAGTTTTGGAATTTAAAGCTTTTGAGAAATGAGCCTTTCATTGTTTCGATCAAGCTGAAACTAAGGTTTGAAAATACTTTTGCTTATCATTTGTTTAATAAACATGTAATCCACGAGCTTCCGAGCTCACCCCCCTTTCATCCCCATCTCCAGGTATTCGAGCAGGAGATTGGATGAAAGACATCAAGACATCAGCATTTGTATATGTTATGTACTTTGTGTATTTGATTTAAGATTATCGAAAATGAATTATGGCTTGAAATGCCATTAAAGTATTGTAAGCAGTTAGTTCATAATGTATTTTGGAATTATGCAATTATATAAGAACGTGAATCATGGAATTGGAAATGTGTATGGTATTGGATTGTGCTACTTGGGTTTTGTATATTAATTGGATTGAGTTTATGAATGCAATTTGGGACATATGTATGTATATTTAGATATGGATGAATGTATTGGACGATGGGATATTAGTGTGAATGTGATGAATATGAATTGATATGAAAATGACTTGAAATGGTTTAGAATTTAGGATTGCGTTTCTGCTGAGATCCCGGACGGAGCGTCCGGTGGATTTGATTTATGTGAAACTGTTTGGAATTGATAGAAGTGTTTTCGGTCATTATGCAGGTTTGGATTTTTGTTAGTGCAGCCGTTATGCTGCCGAATGGATAAGGGAATATTGTATATGAATTTATGAAATGATTGACTTGAGTATGAGATTGCTATGGTAAGAAATGAGAATAAAGATAAACGTTATGAAGATATTGAGTTATCGCATAAGTAAAAAGACCATGTTTAAGGATTGAGATTTATATATATAAAAAATGTACATCGACTTTCGGATAGGTCAAGTCATAAGGGTTTCTAAAGCGACAAGTTTTCTATTTTCACGCTACGGATGTCGGGATTTGCAATTTCAGTTTCCATTGATTTATTTGCTTCGCACTTGTATCCGATTTGTATTCGATCCTATTTGCTTCGCATTTGTTTCATTTCTTTAGATTTAAATTCCGATTTTGTTGTTTCGAACCATTTGTCACATATGTTTCGATTTTCTGCTATCTGCATTTCATTGTCGATTCACGTGTTTAATTCCCATTTGTTTTCGATTCGACTCTTTTGTTTCGTTCCGTTTCAGATTCTTTTTAAGAGCGATCATATGCAGTAAAGCAGTGGGTTTCAAGTGTTAGTGTAAGAAGTTGGGTCTCGAAAACGGGATCTAACATTTATGGTATCAGATCCCAGTAATATGATTTTACTGGGACGTATGTATGTAAGTGATATGTATGAGATATTGAAAAGTGTTTGAATGGAGAGAAATGAATTAATGAGAATGTGAACATGATGTATTTGTCCTTGTCATGAATAATTTGAAGAACCTATGTGATGGTCTGATTTAGGTGAAGAATTATGATTGAGTTTAAGATTATGATAAAGGCAGTTAAGATCAGAAATTCATGATGAATTTAGAGGATGTGACTTCGAACATATGTGAGATGCAAATATGAATTCTTGAAGATGAGCTTGATGATAGAAATACATGTATAGGAGTTAAAAGAGATTGAGATTGGATGGTTTTGGTCCATATTGAGATTTTAAATAAATTAGATCATTGGCATATGTGAAGAAATAGTTGTTTGATATAATAGTGATGATTTAATCTTATAAAGAAGATAACATTTGTGAATGAGATAAGAATATATGTGATAAGAATTTGAGTGATATTAGGTTTGTGAAGATGAAAATGAGAGTAGCATTTGATGATGAATTAGGTTGTTGATTTTGATTATGCATTTGTGAGAGAACTAAGGAAGTTTTGAAACATGAGTTAAACCTATGTACTTGTGAAAATATGATAAGAATTAGTGGAGTGTGAATAAGATATGATGGTATATGATATAAGAGATGAAAAAAAAAATATGAATACGTGTGGTGAGGCTTTGAATATATGAATGACTAGGATCACTTGGAAGACATGAGTTAAGAGAATGTAGTACTTGGTGTTTGCTTAAATATGAATTTCGAGGAAAAAATTCTTTTAAGAGGGGGAGAAATGTTGGACCCCGAACCTTGAAGCGAAATTTAGAAATAATAAATGAAATCAAATGAGTGTTTTATATGTGATTTGTGTTATAGATGAGGAAATGTGAATTATGTAAAGATATGAGTTGGGAAATCTTAAGTATGAATTATGGTTATATATGTGAGATCTTAAGCAAAAGTAAGAGATTATGAATGACAAGATGCTATTGAATGTAAGAAATCATATGAATTGAGGTTGAGATTTGGGTAAATTCCAAATCATAGTTGCATTGTTATAAATGGTGTACATTTAAGAAAGTGAAGTTTAGGATGAATGTTAAATGTATATGCTGATTCAAGGGAATTAGAGAACAATAGAAATAGAATTGGACAAAGTTGCCTTCTTTGAAGTTGTAGCTTGATCTTTTATTTTTTCCAACGAGACTAAGTGTGCGAGATTTCGAGATCGGAGTTAAGAGTTATAGTTGATACAAGTTATGATGTTATATAAGATTGATGTAAGTGACAGCTATGATGAATGTTTGAATTTTGAGGTTTTGATGAACCAATTTAGTTGAAATTTGAGGATTTCATGAATGGAAGCTGTTGCTTGAAGTGTTCCGAAGTGTTTAAGCCTATGAATGAGTAAATATGTAAAGATTATAAGTGTATATGATGTTAGTTTGGATGTGAGAAACATTGGAAAAAGGTTGAAGAAGTTTTGGAAAATCGCATGTCCGTTAAACGGACAGCTACGGGTCAAAAGGACCCCTTGCTATGTGTATGTCCGTTAGACGGACACGGATGTCCGTTAAACGGACTTTCTCGGACGAATTGGCGCAGTTTTGGCCGTATGTGTCCGTTAAACGGACAGTTACGGGTCACCTTGAGTAAAATGCATTTTTCACTAGTTTTGTGGCCAAATCTTGTTTTGAGGCCTCTAATACGAGTTGTATATCTTGGGCTTATCTTTCAAATGGAGTAAGAACGAAGTCATGTGGATATTTGTGCAAAACGTTATGGTATTTTCTCCAAAAGAGTTTCAAATCGATTTCTAGTTTGAATGTGTTGAGTTGTTTTGATCATAACTCACTCATCCGACCTCAGATTGAGGCGATTCTTGAAGAATTGAATTCCTAACACATGTATCCTTCTCTCCATGAAAATTTGCATCAATTGGAGTCAAATTGAAAGAGTTTGATTGAATCTCATGAAAATCGGAATGATTTGTTCTCTTCCGATCTTGCAATTCTTCCTTCCTCATCCGACCTTGTCAAATCATTTGCTTATATCTTTTCCATCCGACATCCGAATAACTTGATTCTCGAAGCATTGGATTCCTAAGACAATGAAGTTCATGATTATGTGAAAATTTTAGAGATTTAATTAAGTAAGATTATTTGAATCAAAGTGAGTCAGGAAAGTTTCTGAACATAGTTCAGTACTTCGTGAATTTCGGGATCTGTGGAGATCCGATTGAAGCGTTGTTTGAGGTGAAATAAAGTTAGGACTTGGGGCTACAATTGTTATGAAGAAATGAAAATTCATTTTACCCTTTAAGAATGTCTATTTGTGGAAGGAAGTGAATTATTAGAAAATGTGTTAGCAAATGATGTGTCCGACATGTTTGGACTATAAATTTTGATGTAGTGCTCCGAATTGGATGATTCTTGAGGCATTATAAAATTATGACATAGAGGAACAATTCTCTAGAAGGAAGTTTTAGCAAATTCCTTCATTTAGATGTGAGAATAATTGTCCAAAAGTGAGCATAACTTGAAGAAATATTCAGGGGCATTTTTGGAAGTCAACTTAAAGATTTGAGTTTAAGGCTTATAAGTAAGGGGCAAATGGGTCTTTTCACCCCCATTTAAATGACTTGGCTTATAAAAGAAGGGAAGATGTCGTGGGTTCTAGAAGATGCACGAAAATGGAAGAAGAAAAAAGAGAGAATGAGAGGAGAAAATCGATGGAGAAGAGGAAGAGAGAAAAGGGAGATGAACCTAGGGCTTTAGTTTTTGGAGGTTCCAAGCTTGGTTCTTCATTGATTCATGAAGGAAAAGAGGGATGGAGAAGAGATCTACCCTCCAAGCCAAAAGAAATTTTGAAAATAGAAAGAGAAAGAGGTAAGAGATTCTTCAAGTTTGAGTTTTTAGTGATTTGTTAGTTTAGAAATATGGAAAAGGTGATGGGTTTGTGATTTCCTTGATTAGTTTTGAAAGATTTCATGATGAATTGATTTATTGTTAGATTTGTGTGAGTTAAGGTTTGGGTAAAGTTTGAGAAATTGAGATTGTACAAATTCTTGTTTTGGAAAGGTTGAAAATATGATGAGTTCAAATTTTCCTATAGTTAATTTGAGAAGTATGATGTTTATGATATTGGAATTGGTTGATTATGGCTTAGGTGATTTTAAGTTGGAAGAGAGAGCAAAGTAAAGATCAAATTGAGGATTGGAATAAGCATATGGCATGGATAAAAGGTGGGTAATATGTTTATTTTTCAAATTATAAACTAATTGTAAATATTGGTTTTATATGCTGTTGTTTTCAAATGATTTGAATCAATTGACTTTCGGAATGATTTATGAACTATTGAAATTATTATTTTTCAAATGAATCCGAAATTATTTCGGACTTTAAATCGAAATGATTCGATTGACTACTGTCAAAGTATTTGAAGGATTTGATGAAATGATCATGATTGATGAATTCTTATTTTTGATTTGTTTGAGTTTTCAATATGTGAATTGTGATTATTTATGAGATTGATAGTTTGAGATTGTGTTTGAATTGTTATATGCACGTATACAAGTTTGTAAGTGTAAATGTGTTGAATACGACAACATAGAAAAGTTGAATTTTCGAAATGTGCCTTCAGGCAATATGAGTTTTCAATTATGAATACGTGTTACATGGGTTTGGTTAGGTCCTTCATGTGGAGTCAGTGCACTGGTCTCGTTTTAAAGCCTTCTCTCGGCTGCCCGCTAGTGGCATAGGAGCTCCGTTTTCGGACTCCCCATGTGTTTCATGGCTGCACAAGACCGCTCTGCGGGAATGTGCAGTACGTTCTGTTTTATGGACCGACCCAAACCGTTGATGTTTTTAATATATTAAATGCTTTTACTTTGTTTATAATGTGCTGCATGTATAGGTAATGCATTTCATGTGTACAACAGTTTGAAAGTTTGACAAGATGAGAATTTGGATTTTCAACTATGAGAGTTTTGCAAAACTGTTTGTAAAGGTTTATGAAAGTTTTTGGAATTTAAGAAGCTTTTGAGAAATGAGCCTTCGCTGTTTTCGATCAACTGAAACTAAGGTTTGAAAATACTTTTCTTATCATTTGTTTAATAAACATGTTATCCACGAGCTTCCGAGCTCACCCCCCTTTCATCCCCATCTCCAGGTATTCGAGCAGGAGATTGGATGAAAGACATCAAGACATCAGCATTTGTATATGTTATGTACTTTGTGTATTTGATTTAAGATTATTGAAAATGAATTATGGCTTGAAATGCCATTAAAGTATTGTAAGCAGTTAGTTCATAATGTATTTTGGGATTATGCAATTGTATAAGAACGTGAATCATGGAATTGGAAATGTGTATGGAATTGGATTGTGCTACTTGGGTTTTGTATATTAATTGGATTGAGTTTATGAATGCAATTTGGGACATATGTATGTATATTTAGATATGGATGAATGTATTGGACGATGGGATATTAGTGTGAATGTGATGAATATGAATTGATATGAAAATGACTTGAAATGGTTTAGAATTTAGCATTGCGTTTCTGCTGAGATCCCGGACGGAGGGTCGGGTGGATTTGATGTATGTGAAACTGTTTGGAATTGATAGAAGTGTTTTTGGTCATTATGCAGGTTTGGATTTTTGTTAGTGCAGCCGTTATGCTGTCGGATTTTTCCTTGTAGTAGTCTAAGGATAAGGGAATATTGTATATGAATTTATGAAATGATTGACATGAGTATGAGATTGCTATGGTAAGAAATGAGAATAAAGATAAACGTTATCGCATAAGTAAGAAGACCATGTTTAAGGATTGAGATTTATATAAAAAAAAAATGTACATCGACTTTCGGATAGGTCAAGTCATAAGGGTTTCCAACGCGACAAGTTTTCTATTTTCACGCTACAGATGTCGGGATTTGCAATGTCAGTTTCCATTGATTTATTTGCTTCGCACTTGTATCCAATTTGTATTCGATCCTATTTGCTTCGTATTTGTTTCATTTCTTTCGATTTAAATTTCGATTTTGTTGTTTCGAACCATTTATCACATATGTTTCGATTTTTTGCTATCTGCATTTCATTGTCGATTCACGTGTTTAATTCCCATTTGTTTTCGATTCGACCCTTTTGTTTCGTTCCATTTCGGATTCTTTTTAAGAGCGATCATATGCAGTAAAGCAGTGGGTTTCAAGTGTTAGTGTAAGAAGTTGGGTCTCGGAAACGGGATCTAACACTAGTTCGTGACGTACTACACATGCCATCAAAATGTTGATGTGTAGACGTAGTTTCATGAGGGAATCCTTGTGAGAAACCCTGTGCCACAGTCGGGCAGGCGAGAGAAGCCTTTTCGTGAGTCAATGTGCACTTGACTATTCGTGAGGGACACCACAAACCCACATAAGTATGCATGATTCATATTCTTGTAAACTTGTTTGCCAAACTGGTACTTGCTTGTAAACTTGCTTGTAAACTTGCTTGTAATCTTGCTTGTCATGTATTTCGTAAAACTTGAATTCATGTACTTGTATTCGTGAAAGGAGAAAAACCCCCTTTTTGGAATTCTTTTCATAATTCATGAATGCAAATCACATAGCAGATTATAATCATTTATAATAGTATGTAATGCGATCGTGGATGATGCAATTCAAATGCATTAATTCTTTCTTGATTTGAACGAAACAATGAGTACTTATATACTCTATTATAAACATGAACCCACTTGATTTCCTTGCTTGTTCTTGCCTAGGAATGAGATTCCTCTTGAGCCTCTTGATCCTCTTGCCTCACTTGATCTCCTAAAAATAAGAACCAAAATCTCATTCAATAACTCATGCTGAAACAATAATTCCATTCCTAACTTCCATCCAAAATTCCATAGTCTTAGAAATTGATTCATAATTTTATCTCTTCACAAAACTTGTATATCTATGTCTCTAGTTTACAACGCCTCAAAAATCACCTCAAAAAGACTTCTATAGCAAAAGATATGATCAAAACACTAAAAATATAGCTTGCTGGAAAAACTGGGCTCGCCGCGACAAGCGGCCTGGCACGTCGCGACGTGCGGCCTTCTGCACGCCGCGGCTTGCGGCCTCACGCACATCGCCACGTGCGGACGGGAGGTTCGTCTCCCGAACCCAGATTTCTGCCATTATCAACCTTAAATCCTTCCCTTTCTTAACTACAACACATCTAACCCATAAATCAAGTTATACATTTCCATTCTAAACTCATTCTAACACAAAATCACCAACAAACACAACAACTCATGCAAATCTACAAATCTTTCCCGTAAACCCTAACTCCATCGATTTCTACTCAATCCATTCAAATCTAGGGTTTGATTCAACCCAAACAAGAGTAGAAGAGTTAAACAAACCTGAAGAATGCTTCTAATCTGTCTGAAAACTTCGAAACTGAGCTTCCTCTTCTTCTCCCTCTTCTTCCTCTCCTACGATGCTCTTCTCTTCTTCTTTTCTCTTTTTTCTATTTTCCCTTTCTTTTCTTTTCCTCTTTTCCTTTAACTCCTTAAACCTAATGAAAATACAAAGACTCAAATGCCCTCCTTTGCTTAGCCTTAAACATCATAACTCAAGTGCCTTGACCATTTTGCCCTCAACATTTCTACTCTTTCAAACACTTATTCCATATTAATCTAAAAAAATTCTAATTTTCCATTAACATCTCCAATAAAATCAAACTACGCCATAAATCATACAACTAACATAATTCATACTTAATAACATCAAGAAAACAAAAATTTGGGCCCCAACATTTCTCCCTCTCTTAAAAGAAATTTCGTCCTCGAAATTTACCTGAATCATCGAAAAGACCTAGATACTTCTCCTTCATGGCGTCCCTAGGCTCCCACGTGGCTTCTTCCACTGAATGGCTCCTCCACAGAACCTTAACTAGCTGAACTGTCTTATTCCTGAGGACCTTCTCCTTGGTGTCTAAGATAGCTACCGGAATTTCCTCATAACTCAAGTCGTCTCTCAACTGAACCTCTGAAACCTGAACGACATGAGAAGGATCTGATCTGTACCTTCTCAACATGGAAACATGAAAGACATCATGAATCGAGATAACTCGCGGCAACGCCTAATCAGATGCTAGAGGTTCGATCCTCTCAAGAATCTCATAAGGACCTACATACCTTGGACTCAACTTGCCTTTCTTGCCAAACCTCAATACTCCCTTCCAAGGAGACGTCTTGAGAAACACTTTCTCACCAACTTCATACTCCATCTCCTTCCGATGAGCATCAATGTAACTCTTCATCCTATCCTGGGCTGCCTTAAGCCACTGCTTAACCAGATTGACTTTATCAACAGTCATCTGGATCAACTCTGGTCCGACTAGCTTCCTCTCTCCTTCTTCATCCCAACATAACGGAGTTCTACACCTCCTTCCATATAAAGCTTTATATGGAGCCATCTGAATGCTCGAATGGTACGAATTATTATAAGAGAATTCGACCAATGGCAAATGCTCATCCCAAGCTCCCTTGAAATCCATCACACATGCCTTGAGCATCCCCTCAAGTGTCTGAATGATCCTCTCAGATTGACCATCCGTCTGAGGGTGAAATGCCGTACTAAAATGAAGCTTCGTTCCTAAAGCTTCCTGTAAGCTTCCCCAGAATCTCGATGTGAACCGAGGATCCCTGTCAGAGACTATAGAATATGGAATTCCATGCAATCTCACTACCTCATCAATATACTTCCTGGCTAGCACATGTAATCTAATCACCGCTTGATTGCAGAAAATGGGGTGACTTCGACAACCGATCCACTATAACCCATATGGCATCATGCTTCCTACTAGTCTTAGGCAAACCCATCAGAAAATCCATGGTTACTCTTTGCCACTTCCACTCAGGAATGGAGGCCTTAACTTGCTCAAGGCGCTGGTGTTCGCCTTGACTTGGCGACACACGAGACACTTCATCGACATACTGCTACATCCCTCTTCATGCCCTTCCACCAGAATTGCTCTCTCAAATCTCTATACATCCTGGTGCTACCTGGGTGCATGGCATAAGGCGCATTGTGTGCCTCATCCAAAATCTCATCCTTAACTTCCCTACTGTCTGGAATACAAAGCCTGTCCCCTATTTTCATGAGTCCATCATCTCTCACTACAACTTCAGAAACCTTACCATTCCGAATTTCCTCCCTAAGCTTGCTCAACTCTGCATCCTGTGCCTGCAACTCCCTAACCTTCTCCCGAAGTATAGGCCTTACTATGAAATTAGCTAGGAGGCAATTTGGTTCCTCCTGCTTCAAACTTATCTTAAGCTTGGCCATCTCTTCCAATAAAGGAAGATATACTGTCTGAACATGGGCAATAGAAGACTTCCTGCTCAAAGTGTCAGCCACTACATTCGCTTTGCCCGGATGGTACTCAATCAACAAATCATAATCCTTGAGTAACTCAATCCACCTTCTCTGTCTCAAATTCAATTCTTTCTGGATCAGCAAGTATTTGAGACTCTTATGATCTGTAAAGATCCTGGTTTGAACACCATAAAGATAATGCCTCCAAATCTTCAAGGCAAAGATCACTGCTGCCAACTCCAAGTCATAAGTCGGGTAATTCAACTCATACTGCTTCAGTTGCCTTGAAGCATAAGCTATTACTCTGTCTCCTTGCATCAACACACAACCTAGACCCTTCCTCGAGGCATCACTGTACACTGTATAGCCCTCATCACCAAAAGGCAAAATCAGCACTAGAGCACTTGTCAACCTGTGCTTGAGCTCCTCAAAGCTCTTCTGGCACTCATCGGTCCAGATGAACTTCTGATTCTTCCTCAACAGCTTGGTCATCGGAGAAGCTATCATGGAGAATCCTTCTACAAACCTCCTGTAGTAACCCCGCTGCACCCGAGAAAAAACTTCTCACCGCCGCTCTGGGTACATGCCAACTTACTATCGCTTCAACTTTCCTGATCAACATGTACACCATCCTGCGAAATCACATGTCCAAGGAAAGTCACCTCACGAAGCCAAAACTCACCCATCTGAACTTGGTATAAAGCTCTCTCTCCTAGAGTCTGCAATACAATCTCGAGATGCTCCTCATGCTCTTCTTCACTCTTAGAATACACCGTAATGTCATCTATAAACACTATGACAAACCGATCCGAAACTCCTCAAGATCCTGCTCATAAGATCCATGAAAGCAATTGGAGCATTGGTCGTCAATGGCATAACCAAAACTCATAATGCCCATAACGGGTCCTGAATGCTGTCTTGCACATCAGACTCCTTGATTCTGAGCTGATGATAGCCTGACCTGAGATCAATCTTGGAAAAGACCCGTGCACCCTGCAGCTGATCAAACAGATCATCTATCCGTGGCAAAGGATACTTGTTCTTAATTGTCACCTTGTTAAGTCTCCGATAGTTAATGCACATACGCCACGATCCATCCTTCTTCTTAACAAACAGAACCGGTGCTCCCCAAGGAGACGAACTCAGACTGACATATCCCTTCTCTAACATTTCCTCCAACTGTTCCTTAAGCTCCCTCAACTCAGCTAGAGCCATCCTGTACGGCGGTATAGAGATTGGCGCGGTTCCGGGAATCAAGTCAATGGCAAACTCGATTTCCCTCACTGGTGGCAAACTTGGTAACTCATCTGGGAAAACATCTGGAAATTCCCTCACAATCAGGAAATCCTCTAACTTCCCTGCTTGCACATCGACATCCACAACATGCTCCAAGAAAGCTTCACATCCCTAGCCCATCATCCTTTCAGCTAACATAGCTGAAATCAATCTTAGTGATGGAGTCTTCCTATCTCCTCTGAAGATCACCTTCTCACCATTGCCCAGATCAAACTCTACCTCTTTGTGACCACAATCCAGCTTGGCCAGAAACTTCTCCATGGTATCCATCCCCAGAATAACATCTAATCCTCTAAGGTCTAGCGATAGTAAGTCCACTACCAATCTAGCACCATCAATAAAAAGCTTACACTGCTCATACACCTGACTGATCACCACGTTCCTCCCTAGAGGAGTACTAACAATCAAAGGCCTATCCAAAGGCACAGAACTCACACCATGCAATGCTATGCTCGCAGAAACAAAAGAGAGCGTGGAACCGTAATCAATCAAAACAAATCTTGTTGAATCAAATAATCGAGCCATACCGTGACAACCTCAAGTGCGGTGCAGCTTCCTCCCCGGTCATGGCGAACACTCTTGCGGCGGCTGACCCCTTGGCCTTCCTGGAGGAACAGTCTTCCTTACAGTCCCAGAGCTGCCTACCTCAGTAATTGGCCTGGTTCTCACTGTCTCTACACACCTAGGAGCCTAAAACTGTGACCCCTTTTGTCTCGGTGCCTGAGGACAATGCTTGGCTATATGTCCCTTCTCTCCGCATCTAAAACAAACTCCAAGTGATCTGAGGCACTCTCCCTGATGATGTTTCCCACACTGATCACATAAGGGATAGTTGAACCAGCTTCTTCCTACTTTACAGATGCCTCCCACATTAGAGGCTTGCCCTGATACTGCCCTCACCTGCTTGTTTTTGGTAGCCCCACTACTACCCACTTCACTCTGACTGCAAGAGCTCCTCGTGCTCCTCTCAGGCAATGGAGCACTAGTACCCTTCCTGAAAGTTTGCTCCCTGTTCTTCCTCTTCTTGTTCGCTTCATTTATGATATTCTCCAGCTTCTCAGCCTGGAGAGCAAAGATCCACCAATCTTTGGTAGTCATGTAAATTGTGAATCGTAACTTTCTCCCTGATCCCCAAGTGAAGACCTCCTTCAAACTTGCAGCACTTGTCTTCCTCTGTTGCCACAATATTGGCTGCATAACGGGAAAGCTGTGTGAACTTCAGCTCATACTCGCTCACACTCATGTCCCTCTCGCATGAGATTGAGAAATTCTGGCCTTATCTTGCACATAGACCACGGAGAGATACTTCTTCTAACACTTCTACAAAATCCCACCATGTCAAGATCAAGGAACAACTTGACCGTGAGGCATCGACTCCACCTAATGCAAAGGCCGTCCCGCAATGTGATCGTTGATAATCTAGCTTGTCCTCATCCGAGCATCTCATCGAACTAGAACCTCTCGGTCCTCTTCAACCAAAGCTTCGCCTCTCCGGATTTGTAGTCCCATCAAACCATGTACCCCAAACTTCCGGAGCTTGTCATATTGTCCACTCCTGTCTACTGGAGCTTGCATCAGCATCTGAGATCTCTGACCCATGGCATACGTGAAAGCCTAAACAAAGGCTTGAAAGAAACTCAGATCCATGGGAGTTTCCTGAGGCATAGGAGGAGGCGGAGGAGGCATTTCTTGTTGCAAACTAGGTGCCTCTGAAATCAAAACAGAATGTGTCCCGGCATCCTGAGGAATATGGGATTCATCCGTACTCCCCTGACGAGAATGAGATCGAGTCATAGCTCCCCGAGTTCTCCTTCGAGGTGGCATGTTCACTCCTTGAATAGAAAACCATTGAAAACTTTAGTTCAAGTAAGACAATTTTCAAAATATGCAAAAATAGTTCCAATCATGAAAAACAATGCAAGTTATTTCTTGAAAGTGATGTCATGCAGCCCTAGATCAAAAACCTAGGCGCTCTGATACCACAACATGTTGGACCCTGCTGCCGGAGCCCAACATCGGACATGAGAGCGTGACGTGAAACATGTTAATAATATATTTAGAAAAGACCCGCGGAAGATTAATGGGCCTGCTGGAAAACAAACTTGAAACCTGCTTTCATGTGATTTAAATAAACAAGGCGAAACATGTAAATTAAACGATTGAGGAAGGAGACCATCGAAAGTTCAATGGACCCATCGCGAACATACTCAAAACTTGCTTTCATGCTTTAAAACAAAAATATCCTTAATTCATGCTCCAAAAGATGAGTTTCATAACACTTTTAAAAATATCTCAAAACAAATTACAACTGTGAATTCAAGAGCCAAAAATCTAAACCACTCTTGAACCAATGATACTTGAAATAAATAAACATGACAAAATGAAACTGGAGTGTTGTCGTAACTCGTGACTCACTCGATCTCTTGCTCGTCACCTGAATGGGGGAGATTAGAGGGGGGTGAGCTATAAAGCTCGTGGGAACATATTTATAATATAGCAATAAGCAAAAGTATTCAAAAATATCTCATTGTCGTGATACTTGTTGAAATCATAGTCATTGAGCATGTATGATTCATAGATTGAAAATGCTTGATTCTTAACCAATTCATGATGCATGACACATAACAAATCATAACACATAACATAACATGATGGTTTGGGTTGTCCCTGGTTCGTGACGTACTACACATGCCATCGAAATGTTGATGTGTAGACGTAGTTTCATGAGGGAATCCTTGTGAGAAACCCTGTGCCACAGTCGGGCAGGCGGGAGAAGCCTTTTCGTGAGTCAATGTGCACTTGACTATTCGTGAGGGACACCACAAACCCACATAAGTATGCATGATTCATATTCTTGTAAACTTGTTTGCCAAACTGGCACTTGCTTGTAAACTTGCTTGTAATCTTGCTTGTCATGTATTTCGTAAAACTTGAATTCATGTACTTGTATTCGTGAAAGGAGAAAAACCCCCTTTTTGGAATTCTTTTCATAATTCATGAATGCAAATCACATAGCAGATTATAATAATTTATAATAGTATGTAATGCGATCGTGGATGATGCAATTCAAATGCATTAATTCTTTCTTGATTTGAACGAAACAATGAGTACTTATATACTCTATTATAAACATGAACCCACTTGATTTCCTTGCTTGTTCTTGCCTAGGAATGAGTTTCCTCTTGAGCCTCTTGATCCTCTTGCCTCACTTGATCTCCTAAAAATAAGAACCAAAATCTCATTCAATAACTCATGCTGAAACAATAATTCCATTCCTAACTTCCATCCAAAATTCCATAGTCTTAGAAACTGATTCATAATTTCATCTCTTCACAAAACTTGTATATCTATGTCTCTAGTTTACAACGCCTCAAAAATCACCTCAAAATGACTTCTGTACCAAAAGATATGATCAAAACACTAAAAATATCGCTTGCTGGAAAAACTGGGCTCATCATGACGAGGCTCGTTGTTGACGACGAACTACCGACACGTCATGGCGTGTGTGGCACGCACGTCACGCGTGTGGCCCTTCTTCCTTGGCATCGTCGACGTATTGTGGTTTTCTGCACGCCTTGGCAAGGCAGGCCTCACGACGTCGCCACGCAAGGACGGGAGGTTCGCCTCCGAATCCAGATTTCTGCCATTATCAACCTTAAATCCTTCCCTTTCTCAACTACAACACATCTAACCCATAAATCAAGTTATACATTTCCATTCTAAACTCATTCTAACACAAAATCACCAACAAACACAACAACTTATGCAAATCTACAAATCTTTCCTATAAACCCTAACTCCATCGATTTCTACTCAATCCATGCAAATCTAGGGTTTGATTCAACCCAAACAAGAGTAGAAGAGTTAAACAAACCTGAAGAATGCTTCTAATCTGTCTGAAAACGTCGAAACTGAGCTTCCTCTTCTTCTCCCTCTTCTTCCTCTCCTACGATGCTCTTCTCTTCTTCTTTTCTCTTCTTTCTATTTTCCCTTTCTTTTCTTTTCCTCTTTTCCTTTAACTCCTTAAACCTAATGAAAATACAAAGACTCAAATGCCCTCCTTTGCTTAGCCTTAAACATCATAACTCAAGTGCCTTGACCATTTTGCCCTCAACATTTGTACTCTTTCAAACACTTATTCCATATTAATCTAAAAAATTTCTAATTTTCCATTAACATCTTCAATAAAATCAAACTACGCCATAAATCATACAACTAACATAATTCATACTTAATAACATCAAGAAAACAAAAATTTGGGGCCGAACAATTAATGTCTCTTTCACTAATAAGGAAACTTCCATCTTGATTCTTCAACGATTAATCACTTGACCATCTTGATTTGCACAATTCTTTCACTGAATAATAATCCCAAAATGCCTGAAATAATTTCTTAACTAGTTCTAGATATTTTATTATTATCAAAAAATAAAGGGATTTAATTTGTCAACCACCATTGGTCCAACACAAGCAACTATTGAAATCAAAAGAATCAATTATGCAAAAATTTGCCTATTAGTTGAAGTTGTAAGGGATCTACCTAATGAAATACTAATAACAAGATTAAATGATGAAATTGAATATAAAGAAATGTAGTGAACATAACTTATGCAAATAGAAACTAGAGAGTACACGTAAAAAAGTCTGGAAACCAACTAGTACAATATTTAAAACCAATGTTCACCAAGAATTAGCTGGCTATAATGAAGGTCAAAGTAAAAACAATACTGAACGAGAAGAAGATAAAATGAGAAAATTAGAGTCAAGATAATGCACAAGAACATGGCTGGGCCTCAAATGAAGAAATATTAATGTAATCGGGATCAACAAATCTAGGTTGTAAATGTAGCATCCCCTTACTGCAGGGTACACACCGGGACGCCCGGAGGTCATTCTTGTACATAACCTACGATAAAGACGAGCTACATTCGATCACTACATTCACTTCATATGGCATCATATCAATATGCACTTATAAGGAATCATAAGAAGATCACAATTTTTTTTTTGGTAAAACTACTCTTTCCTTATTTCCTTTCACAAAATCGAAGATTTCACTATGTCTTTCATGTTTTCCTTATGTACATCATCAAAAAACCTAATACAAAAGTCTTACATGAAAGAGGAAATGTATCAAATCTATCTAAGTCATCCAAGAGTCCCAGCTAACCGACCTTTGAGCCATGACCTCACTCACCCAAAACATAATCTGTATGACAGTGGAGTTCCTAGTGAAATGAATTGCCCCTCTGTCCTGAAAAGACAACGTTGCAATTTTGATGAGTTTTGTGAACTCAATGAGTGAACCATCATTGATGAGTTCACCGGATCAAACACACATATCACATAATTCACTACTATTCATTCACTGGATTCAATCTTATAATATTATATGCATGAGACTCACATTCGTTGTTATTGTTGTGACCGAGTAGCCATCATATACGTATATACACAATTACTTGCCCATAGGGCTCAATCGGAATAGAATTACAGAGCTAAGCTCTGTACACAAAACATATATCATGGAGCCAAGTTCTACGTGGAAGCGCTTCATTAGCCACTCAAGTCACAATGCCTTTATTTGAGCATAAATGCACCACATACGAATTATGTCATATCAGATAATCACATGCGATATTTAAATCAAAAACTCATTATCATCGGACCTAAGTCTGGCATTCAACTTTCGTTGAGAATCCACGTATTATATAGAATTTCAAATCAAAATAAAGCACTTCCAATACCATATCCACATAACAAACTCCTCGGACTTTAAGCCCGGAATTTAATCAAATCACAAATACTTTATAATTGGAAGCTAGCACATCAAACAATTCCAAAGCAAATCAATCCTAGGAAATCATCTAGGTTGACTCACAAGTTTCTCCCGAAGCTAATGCCTGGAAGATCCAGCAACGTCTGGAGGTTGACGTTCCAGTGGCTCCTCTATAACAAATTGTTAGAGTAGTGCTCTAAAGGCAATCGCCTTTAGCGCGTTTTGTACAAAATTGTGTACATTCTTTATAAATAAATAAAGAAAGGCATATTTCATTAATTTGATGTTCATTATTTATAAATGGATATTGATCTATAAACAAATTAATGAAGTCCTTGATATATGACATAGCATGAAGGAAATTATGATGTGATCATACTACTGAGATTCCTATCATGTGCAATTATGTCAGTATCTAAATTATCCCTAGTCATAGGATTACTGAGACTGGACATCGGTAATCCGGAAAGACTAGCACATCTCAAGCTCCTTGATTTGATCAAGCAGTGGATCTCAGAAATTGTACATATGAGATATTTAGGGTTGAGATGTGGATGCTTACTAGAGGTAGTAAGTACATTGGATGACCTGCTATGAGATCATCACATGGATGTCCTATTCTAATATCAGTGATAATCTCATCATAGCAATGGTGCAAGTATCCTTAGACTTGAGGTACTCAAGGATATCTTGGATGCTGATTCTGTGCTTTGACTCCATTCCTTGTTGCCTCACAGAGGTCGCTCATAGGGTGGTGATTGGGTACAGTTTGAGGTATTCGAAGGTAATTGAGTAGCCAATAGAGGATTCACCACTTCTGTGATAGCATAAGATGGTACCCATGGCCTCTTGTCAGGGTCATTACTTGGAAATCTCTGATCAGAGTACATATGTCATGAAGAGTGTCTTCATTGACATATTAATTAAGTAATGAGTCCCAGGACAAGAACTGAAATCACTTGGACTAGATTTGACATACTCAGTCTAGTAAGAGTTGACACATTGCCCATACTCATAACCAAGTGGGGTATAGCATGGTGAAAGGACGAATTGCATGGTAATTGTCCATGGAAAGATTCGTGATATGGTCCATGATGAATATATGTTTATTCGTCAAACCAATTACTTTTCGGTCAATTGGGGGTCATGATGTGTTGCTAGATACCGCTCATGACTTGCTTAGATTAAGTGTTGATCTAAGTGGCCACATAACCGAGAACCTAATGGGTCACACGCATAAGAGTGTCTCGGAGAACTCGTAAAATAGTTTTGGACAGAGATCCAATAAATGGAGAGCAATCGGATTAAATAGATCCCGATGAGATCGAGATATGTCCCGATGAGATCGCGACATCGATATTGTTGAAAAATGTTTCCGGGAGTTTTTCCGATACCGGAACCCGGTAGGCCGGTAGGACCGACCCCAGTGTGACTGGACCACTTCAGCATTAATATATATATATATATATTATTAATTAATTAATATATATATATATGTGTCACGTGGATGAAGGAGGAGGAAGCTTCATCTTTTAACTTTATATATATATATATATATATAAAGGCAAAAACGTGGAAAGGGAGAAGAAGCTTCTCCTTATGCTTAGTCATTAGTTATATTAAATGACTAAAGACAAAAATAGAAAAAGTGAAGAGCATGATCGTTGGTTTAGATAGAATAAGAGAGGTTTTTGTAAAAAACCTCAGAGATTTTGATCTCTCATCATCGATCATCAAGCTTTCCATCTCCTTCAAGCTTCCCATCCTCCTTCTTCATCGTTATTCTTCAAGCTCTCCAAGAACAAGGTAAGATCTAGCAGTCTTCAACTTGTTCTAGCTATTCCCGAGTCAAAGGGTTTGTTCCGGTTAGGTTCTCCGATCTTTGCGTGGATACCGTTAGAGACGGTCTCCTTTGGTCGTTTTGGTTTGACTTTGTTATATAGTCACATGGATCCTGGCTTTCGGGAAGGTCCTGGAATAAAATTTTTTGTTTTCTACACCGTGGGCATGTGATGCTCACACCGGGATTTTCCTACAGTGGTATCAGAGCCAGGTTGTGTCGTATATAACGAAGAAACCATGACTAGGTCGGAGTTCCCTATTGCTTGTGACAATGATGCATGTTAATTGAGTGAATTTCGAATTCAGTATAGAAATATAGTTTTCGAAATTTTCTTGCCCAGATATGTTCACAAGATGTTGTTGCATATTTCTGTGGAAGCTCGGGATTTATCAATGTGATTTGATATGGTTTTGCTAATTTATTCCCTAATGTTCTGGTTGCTGTCTTTGTGCACATTTCTTGAACAGGCATGCTTATAAATTCGAGAATAAATTATATAAATTTTTTTTCAGATTTTCTTTCACCGAAATGTCTCTAAGATGTTTATTAATATTTATGAGAAATTAAAAATGTTTTCGAGGTGATTTACTATTTATTTGAGAATTTATTGTGTGCTACTGGGAATAACTGTGTTGAGGAACACAGATTCTACATTGGCTTAGTTGCTGAGGTTGAATGAGTTTTGTATGGAAATAAATCCTGAAAAAATTCATGGAGCATTTTGTGAACGTGTTGTCACCTCTGTAATTTTCTCAGAATTTATTGAAATTTTTTCAATGAGTTTTTCAAGAAAAAGGCAAAGCTTGGCAGTTTTGAGAAAGTTGCTGGAGCTGTTTTGTTTGAAATAAGAAATTGTGTAGATTTCAGTTCCAATGCCTTGGATCATTTTTAATGTGATTAAAAATGTGTTACATTGATGTTGCATGCTTGCCAAACTGATTTTCTTGAAATTTGGTTTCCAAACAATTTTCGGATGCCAAATGTGTCTCATTAGCGTCTCGTTAGTATATTCCCTTATCTTGATTGTTTTGGCCGTAAAAAATTTTGTGACCAGTGCCGAAGTAGTCTTGATAAAGTGTAGACTACCTAGAGATACTTAGGGTGATAGTTTGATATTTGCAAAATTATTTGGAAATCTAAATGAATAAGAGTGTATTCATCGATTTCAAGTTTTTCATGTATAGTTTGACTATATATGGTAAGCAACAATGAAAGTGTTTCATTGGTACATCAAGGTAAAGTGTATTAGACTTGGTGTTGTGAATTTGAACTGCACGGATTGAGAAATTAGCCGATTAGATAGCAATTCTACACGGATAAGTCGACTTATACATGCACAAGTCGACTTGTCCGTGCACTGTAGACGCATAAGTCGACTTGCACAATGTTACAAGTCGACTTGTTCGTGCACAGTTGCATAAGTCGACTTACACTTACATAAGTCGACTTATACAGAGGCATAAGTTGACTTATACATACACAAGTCGACTTACAACATGCATAGGTGAGATGATGGATGATTTTAGGTATAGATTCAATGTGATTGATGAATTGCCCTAAATCATTCCATATAGTCATGGTGACTATAATTCTATAGCTTGGAGAAGAAGTAGATGAGACCTGAAACCCTCACACTTAATATGAAAACTCACGTCTTCCATTAATATGGGGAGAACCAGAGTTCTTATAGAGTTGGGTTGTTGGGTAAACCCAAGCTCACTCTATCTGAATATGTTCGAACTATGAAAATAAGATTTTGGATTAATGGGTCGGTTTTCACTAAGCGTTGATTTGTTGAGTAAACTCAAGGTCAACGTGATGAGGCGAAATTGGGTAGTGTACATCGGATATGCGCATCAAGAGTTGATAACCCAATGGGTGTGCATACATCACGAGTTGATAGCACTAGTCGATAGTTGCATTTATAAAGTAATTGTATGATCGATACGCCGATTGATCTAAGGTGGCTTGTTGGTAAACCCAAGGTCATTTTAGTAATGTCGGATATCTATGATGCAATTTGTATGGTGATACCTACCGATTGACCTAAGGTGGCTTGTTGGGTAAACCCAAGGTCATTGTTAGTAATATCGGATATCTACCCACTAGGACATTTTGTCATAATGTTTCTTGGATTAAATCTTGAGGGTTATGGATTCTTTCAAACTAGTGGGAGCTATATGCATGACACGCAAGTCCTTCCGATCATGCATTTAATTCTATTCTAACATTTTCTCTCTTTCTCTTTAGGTTGATTGAAGATGACTTCTAGTGTGAACTTGCGCCGCTTATGGACTCAAACAAATTAATTGGACCAAAATTTCTCGATTGGTCGAGAAACACGAGAATTGTTCTCGATCCGAGGCTGGGATATGTCCTCGATGTTCCACTTCTGATCCACTGCTTTGTTGATGCTTCGATGAGGATCAAAAGTTTATCGAAAGCATCTCAAACGGTGACATAGCAACCTGTATTATGCTTGCCTCGATGTCACCAGAGTGAAGCGGCGATGAGTCTATGGATGCTCATACCATAGTGTTTCATCTAGGGAGTCGTTTGATGAGCAAGCTCGGTCTGAAAGGTTCGAGACCTCGAGGTTACTCTTCACTACTAAGATGACTCTGTTAAGTCAAACGAGACTTCACGTATTAAATAATTTTGATGATAAACAAAGAGAAATATACAAATGAAAAGTAGATGGTTGAATAAAAAGAAAAAGCAGGGCGGAAGAAAAGGAAGGAAGAAAAGCGAAGGAAGAAAAAGAAGGAAGAAAAGGAAGGAAGAAAAAGCGGCGGAAGGAATAATGAAGGAAGAAAAGCGAAGGAAGAAAAGCGAAGGAAGAAATAACAAAGGAACAAAAATCAGGCGGAAGCTTTACGAAGAGAAAAGGCGATATAAAAATTAGCGGAAGCTTACGAAGAGAAAAGGGCGATACAAGAATCATTCGGAAGAAAGAAACATCGCTTTAAAAGCGATTCTGAGTTAAACTGAATAACCGTTTCTTTAAAGATTCAAGAAGCAGATATTCAAGAAAGTTGAAGAACTGATTATAAATAAGAGTCGAGATTGAAGGAAAAGCGACTTTTGAGAAAAGTGAATGAAACTCGAGTATTCAAACATCGACTATCTCGAGAAAAATTGTGAACTATTTTTCGAGTGTACATCAAGAGCAACTCTTTGTAAAAAGCTCTTTATTAGTTTTTCATTTTGAAAAGTGTTACAGTAGCCCAAGAGGCTAAGAGTAAAAGAATACTTGTTGTTAAGAGACCAAGAGGCTCAGTCAAAGAATACTTGTAAGCAGTTCGAAATAGTGAAATCTCGAAGGATATCGAGGATCGGACGTAGCCCACGGTTTGGGGTGAACCAGGATAAATTGTCTGTGTTTCTCTCTAACTCTTACTTTACTTAAATCGTAGTTCTCATTATTATCAAAGGTTTTCAAACTAGTCAAGAATTGATTTAAGATAAGTTTTACAAAGAACAAGAAATTGTTATTGAAGGGATTAACGAAAAGTTTATCACAATTCAACCCCCTTCTTGTGTATCTTGATCATATTATTACTCAATATATTAATGTGTGATTTACTTCAATTGGTATCGAGCAAGGTGTTCAAGAATCACTCTAATAAAGTGTGAACTAAAGAAAATGGTGGAATCACACACGATATTGTCAAGGAGCCTCGGTCACCGGACCTCCAAAGATTCAATGGTGAAGACTACCACTATTGGAAGGATCGGATGAGATTGTTTATCGAGTCTACTCACATTGACCTTTGGGACATCATCGAGAATGGACCATACACACTGAAGATGATGATAAAATCCAATTCCACGAGAAAGATGGACGGTGAAAGAAAGCAAGATTTCAACTAAACTCCAAAGCTTAAATTTTTCTTGAGTTGTGCATTGCGAAGCGAGTATGACAAAGTTCATGGATGTGATCTCGCCAAAGAAATGTGGGATACATTATCAATTGCACATGAAGGAACAAATCAAGTCAAGGAGTCCAAGATAAGTATTTTGGTGCATCAAGACGAAGTTATTCAAGAATAAGCTAGACGAATCGGGAAAAGTAAGTCGAATAAGG
Source organism: Erythroxylum novogranatense (assembly GCA_029891385.1). Lineage (NCBI taxonomy): Eukaryota > Viridiplantae > Streptophyta > Magnoliopsida > Malpighiales > Erythroxylaceae > Erythroxylum > Erythroxylum novogranatense. Next base: position 58,838,047 of record CM057225.1, on the reverse strand, counting down.
CAAGATTAGTAGCACAAGGCTATAATCAGCAGGAAGGAATAGACTACAATGAGACATATGCTCCAAAGAGCAAGACTTGAAGCAATAAGGATCTGCTTGCATATCTTTGTTTGCCATGACATAAAGCTTTTAGGATGGATGTAAAAGTGCATTTCTGAATGGTTTTATAGATGAAGAAGTCTATGTCAAGCAACCTCCTGGATTTGAGGATATAAAGTATCCAGATCATGTCTCTGAGACTTCATAAAGCCTTATATGGACTCAAACAGCCCCTAGAGCATGGTATGATCGTCTGAGCTCATTTCTTATAGGAAATGGATTTACTAGAGGTAAAATAGACAAAACTCTTTTAGGAAGAACTTGAATAATGATTTTATTATTGTGCAAATCTATGTTGATGATATTATTTTGGAGCAACCTCAAAAGGTTATGCATGAGCTTTGAAAATTTGATGAAAATGAATTTGAGATGAGCATGATGGGTGAGTTAAAATTCTTTCTTGGATTGCAAGTAAAGCAAACTAAGAATAAGATTTTTATCCATCAACAAAATATGTCAAAGAATTGTTGTCTAAGTTTGATATATGCGGTGTTAAAAGTATGTCTACACCGATGCATCCTTCAAACTTGTTGTCAAAAGACGAAAGTGGTAAGAAGGTGGATCAAACCCTATTTAGAGGATGATTGGTTCTTTGCTTTATCTTACAGAAGTAGACTGACATTCTATTCAGGTGTATGCTTGTGTGCAAGGTTTCAGCCGATCTAGAGAATCTCATTACATTCTTTGTAAAACGAATTTTGAGATATCTCGCAGTACTACCGATCTTTGCTTAATGTATGAGAAAGGTAAAGATTTCAGTTGAATGGATATTGCGATCACGGACTATGCCGGTGATAGGATCGAAAGGAAGAGCACGAGTGGTGGTTGTCACTTCCTTGGACCAAACTCGTGTCATGGTCAAGCAAGAGACAAAGCTCGATTGCATTATCAAGCGCCAAGTTGAATATATATACGCCGAAGTTGTTGTTCACAATTGTTATGGATCAAGTATCAATTGGAGGACTACTCAATACAAGAGGAAGAGATTCCAATATCTCGTGACAACACCAAATAGCCATCGACTTGTCAAAGAATCCAATTCAACATTCAAGGGTGAAGCACATGAAGTCGACATCATTTCTTGAGAGATTACGTCAAGAAAGTCGCTATCTACAATTCGTGGAAACGAAATATCGATGGCATGGATATCTTCACAAAACCACTAAATGAAGATCGCTTTAAAGAAATCGACGCAACCTCAATATGGTGATGTTAATGCACCATTCATCCGGTTTTCGTAAAGAAGAAAGCAGTATGACGGAGGAGTTAACGGACCATTCATCCGGTTTTTCGTAAAGAAGAAGATGATGACGGAGGAGTTAATCGACCATTCATCCGGTTTTTCGTAAAGAAGAAAGCAGATGAGACGGAGGAGTTAACGGACCATTCATCTGCTTTTTTTAAGACAAGCGAGATAGATGGCGAGTTAGCAGATTGATCATCGATTTTCAAAAGAAAAGACAATGAAACGGTGGAGTTAAGCGGCGTTGACGGTTTGAGACTTAAAACTTCTTTCACAAGGAAAAGTTTTAGAGGAAGCAGTGTCAGATCATCGAGAAGTACAATCGTTCTAGAATTTGCTATAAAATCCCTAAAAGCGACTTTTGGGATTTCTACCAGTCGAAATTGCTAGTTCTCTGAAATCTCTCTGAAAAATCTTCAAGCAAGTTCCTATTCAACAGAATCAGCAAGATGTATGTCAAGCCTATTTTGCGAGTTGATCCAGGATCAGGATGGGGAAGATTGGTAAACTTCGAAGAACTAAGAAAAAACAGATGGATATAGAGTAGGAGATAAAGGCGGCAGGATGGAGAAACTTCTTTCAAATACGAGATGAAGTCTATCTCCAAGAAGTTTATGAGTTCTGGAAGAATACTAAATCAGTAGATGATACAATCGTGTCATATGTAGACACACACTCTGTTATTGTAACAAAGGAGTTCTTTGGAGAAAGTTCTTGAATGTCCAATGGATGGAGTTCAACCCACTAATATGGTGAAATGGATGATAAAGCTCAAGATGAGCGAAGATGAAGTCATCGTCAACTCTATGGACACAATAACCCAATGAAAGGAGAGCCTCTTGGCTGGTACCAAAGGCAAGGGTATTGTTCACGATTCTACGTGTTGTATCTTACCGAGAATAGGTTCAAGACATCGGTCACTACTGGATGAACAATGCATCTTTCATCTTCTAAATCATCACCCAATAGATTTACCATATTTGATTTTTCAGTACATGGTAAAATCTATAAAGGATACAAACACACATCCTTATGGGATCTTTGTTGTGACAAGAGTGTTCAAAGAATCGGCATCGATTGGAAAGGGAATCGACAGAAGATAGCTATCAAAAGCTATATAGATTCAACAACTGTTGTTAAAATGGGTGCGAGATTTCGAGACGAGAAAGGAGCGAAGCACCAAGGAAAGCAACAACCGAGGGGAGCCTATATCAAGAAATCCTCTATGAAGGAGAGAAGATCACACTCTCGAGGAATCAAAGTCGAGAAGTGTTCGATTTTTGAATCGGGAGACTTGAGCGTAAAGGGAACCTCGGTGAGTGACATTCCTAAGCAAGCAAGAAGGTCACCCGAGCGAAGCTGTCATGCGACGAAAGAAGCCATCCATCTAGAGATTCAAGCCAATCAAAGCATTATGAAGCAGCGAGATCAAAAGCTACAAAATCACTATCATCAATCCTTGAGAAAGATTGTAAACTCAGTCTCAAGGAAATGGAGGAAAAAGGAAAGAAGAAGAACCTGAAAAGAAGAAAGCACAATCCAATAGGTCACCAAGGATAAAGAAAATAAGTGCGAGAAAAGAAGAAAGTCCAATAACAGAGACAAAGTCTAAGAAGGCAAGGCAAGAAGAGACTATTGTTGACACTTCAGAAAAAGTCATTGCAAGTCTTGTTAGTCTTTGTTGATCTTCTTGAAGTTAATATGGAAGCTGCTCATGAAGCGATCAGGAAGCTATTACGGGTAATATTAAGGATTCTCACAAAGTTCTTAATAATCCAATTTTTGAAGAAGTAGTTCCTACTACTTTTCAGTCCACACTTATCCACAAACAAGTTGCTACTCTTGTTATGGGTAAGAAGGCTACTCAAAAAGTTCATGAGTGTGATGACTAATGTTCCATCCAAGTATTTAAGCATTCAAAGAGAAAGTTGGGAACATGATTGGTTGTAATAGAGGAGAAGAAGACCAAGTCTGTCATCATCCGAGACAAACCAAAGAGATATGTGAAAGCCTTCTTCAAATCGGTTGAATATGATAATGGCATTTTACATACATTGGATAGGGTTACAAAAATTTCTATGATAAACGAAGAGAGTTGGAGAGAACCATATCCACAGAGCCATTTGGAGAGCGTCTCACTTCTTATCCTATATTGAATAAGACTGATAATCAAGGTGGTACCGATCTTCAACCACCAAATTTTGTTGAACTCAAGTATGAGAAAATTTGAAGCTAAAAGTTCAACGAGAGCGATTGTGGATGACATGACTTCGATCAAATTAAAGAGGTAAAATTGATTGATGAAGCATGTGAAGAGAAAAGGAGTGGAAATTCTATCTGCGTATATCAAGATCCAGGACCAAGCCTAACTAAGGCTACAGCAGAGGATCCACAGGAGGGACTATCGAAAGGGTGAGATTGTTACATTACGATTGGCAACTCAGAATGTTGTTATACTATTTTACAGAACATTCTGCGAAATCGACCTCTGTGGGAGATCACCTCAATTGCAGAAGCTATGCCATGGTTGGGAAGCACTTATCAACGAATACATGATTCCTATCTTGATATTCATGAACAAGCTGTATTTGTTCCTCCACCTCTCCTACAAATCATTGAAACAAATGTCTTTAACAAGGAAGCTTATACAACAACAGTGGCTATCGTTGAAAAGCAAGTTATTGAGATAGAATCCTCGACTGCAGATGAATCATCAACTTTAAAGAAGCAGGTTCAGAAACTTGATAAGGATATGAAGAAGATTAAGAAGATGCTGAAAAAGTTGGTGAAGCAGATTGGAAAATAATTTTTTTTGATCAATAACAAATAGGGGGAGAAGGGAGAAGGAAGAAATCAGCTGGAAGAAAAAAGCAGAAGTTATTTTTTATCTCAATACTTCTGTATAATTGATACTTATCATATTTCTCTAATTCACAAGTATTTGTTATCATCAAAAAGGGGGAGAATGTTAAGTCAAACGAGACTTCACGTATTAAATAATTTTGATGATAAACAAAGAGAAATATACAAATGAAAAGTAGATGGTTGAATAAAAAGAAAAAGCAGACGGAAGAAAAAGCAGAAGGAAGAAAAAGCGAAAGAAAAGCGAAGGAAGAAAAAGGAAGGAAGAAAAGGAAGGAAGGAATATAAGCGGAAGAAAAGGTAAGGAAGAAAAGCGAAGGAAGAAAAGCGAAGGAAGAAATAACAAAGGAACAAAAATCAGGCGGAAGCTTTACGAAGAGAAAAGCGATACAAAAATCAGACGGAAGCTTTACGAAGAGAAAAGCGGGCGATACAAGAATCGAGAAGAAGAAAGAAACATCATTTAAAGCGATTCTGGAGTTAAATTGAATAACCGTTTCTTTAAAGATTCAAGCGCAGATATTCAAGAAAGCAGTTGAAGAAGCGATTATAAATAAGAGTCGAGATTGAATGAAAAGCGACTTTTGAGAAAAGTGAATGAAACTCGAGTATTCAAACATCGACTATCTCGAGAAAAATGTGAACTATTTTTCGAGTGTACATCAAAAGCAACTCTTTTGTAAAAAGCTCTTTATTAGTTTTTCATTTTGAAAAGTGTTACAGGTAGCTGAAGAGGCTAAGAGTAAAGAATACTTGTTGTTAAGAGACACAAGAGGCTCGGTCAAAGAATACTTGTAAGCAGTTGAAATAGTGAAATCTCGAAGGATATCGAGGATCGGGCGTATTACGGTTTGGGGTGAACCAGGATAAATTGCTGTGTTTCTCTCTCTAACTCTTACTTTACTTAAATCGTAGTTCTCATTATTATCAAAGGTTTTCAAACTAGTCAAGAATTGATTTAAGATAAGTTTTATGAAAGAACAAGAAATTGTTATTGAAGGGATTAACGAAAAGTTTATCACAATTCAACCCCCCCTTCTTGTGTATCTTGATCATATTATTACTCAATATATTAACGTGTGATTTACTTCAGACTCCAGGTTCATCTGCAGTGCAGTATGCACTGAAGATGAATGGGTATATTGAGAGGTTGGCTGTCTTAGGTTTTGTCATGGATTATGAATTAAGTGTTGACTTAATTCTAGTTGGATTGTCTGATAGTTATTCACAGTTTGTGTTAAACTATCGGATGAATCAAATATCCACGACAATCCCTGAGTTGATCAATCTGCTCAAGACAACAGAGCAAGCTATCAAGAAGGATAGCAAGCAAGTGCTTATGGTGGACTCTTCTTCTGGTTCCAAGAAAAAGAAACTGAAGAAGAAGACTGCACCAAAAGGAACTTACTTCCATTGTGGCAAGATTGGCCACTGGAAGAGGAACTGTAAAGTCTATCTGGAGGAATTGAAGCAGAAGAAGGCATCAGATGCCTCGACTTCTTCAGGTATGTTTGTCATTGAGGTTAATACTATTTCTGATAATAACATATGGGTATTAGATACCGGTTGTGGCTCACACATATGTAATGATATGCAGGCCTCGGGGGACGATGAGCTCGTGAAGGAGAATTAGACTGCGTGGGAAATGGAGCAAGAGTTCTTGCATTAGCAGTAGAGGTACTTACTTTTGTCACTCCACCTTTGGGCTTGTAATTAAATTGGATGAATGTTATTTTGTACTGTATTAACAAAGAACATATTATGCATTTCTTGTTTAAATAGAGTTGGTTTCCATTTGACTTTTAGTAGCAATGGTTGTTCTATTAGTTTGAATGGAATGCTTTATGGTGCTTGGTACATTATGCAATGGAATTTACATATTAGATATGTCACATCCAATTATGAATGTCAATGACACGAAAAGACATAAACGAGATAATTTAAAATCAACTTACTTATGGCATTGTCGCCTTGGCCATATAAATGAGAGACGCATAGCTAAGCTCCATAAGAGTGGAAGTTTAGGGTCATTTGATTATGAATCATATGACACATACAAATCTTGTTTATTAGACAAGATGACTAACTTACCCTTTAAGGGAAAGGGTGAACGAGCGACTGGAGTATTAAACCTAATACATTCAGATGTATGTGGTCCGATGTCCATCCATGCTAGAAGTGGTTCTTTTTACTTCATTACCTTTATCGATGATTATTCTCGATATGGGTACACATGTCGATGAGATACAAATCAAGCATTTGAAAAGTTCAAACAATTCGAAATGAAGTAGAAAACCAACTTGGGAAAAGTATCAAGACATTGCGATCGATCGTGGTGGGAATACTTAGACCAACAGTTTTTGGATTATCTCAGAGATAATGGGATTTTATCTCAATGGACTCCTCCTTACACACCACAACATAATGGTGTGGCAGAAAGGAGAAATCGAACCTTGTTAGACATAGTACGATCAATGATGGGCTTTGCAAAGTTACCAAAATCCTTTTGGGGATATGCAATCGAGACAGCTGTTTACTTGTTAAACAGAGTTCCATCAAAGACAGTTGATGTTACTCCATATGAGATGTGGACTAACAAAAGACCCTATCTTACTCATTTGAAAGTTTGGCGTTGTCCTTATGTGAAGCGAACAGTCGAGATAAACTTGATGCAAAATCGACAAGTGTTTGTTAAGTAGGATATCCTAAAGAAACAATGGGATATCAATTCTACCATCTTTGAGGAACAAAAGTGTTTGTTTCAAAGCATGCTATCTTTTAGAGAAAGAGTTTCTTTTACAAGAAGGCGGTGGGAGCAAAATAGAACTTGAAGAAGTTCAAGATGCTCAACAGACGCAGAATCAATCGCTCGAACACAAAGCGTGACTCATACAGATGAAGTCACAGTTCAACCTTTTACAACACACGAAGTTTGTAGGTCACGTAGGATACGCTCTGTTCTCGAGAGATATGGATTTCTCGTGAATGAACAGAATGACGTATTGCTCATAGAAGATGATGAGCCTACCACCTATGAAGAGGTTCTGAAAAGTTCAGAGTCTGAGAAATAGCTTCAAGCCATGAAGTCTGAAATGAATTCCATGTATGAAAACCAAGTATGGACTTTGGTTGAGGCACCCGAAGGAATAAAACCCATAGGGTGTAAATGGGTTTTCAAAAAGAAAACCGACATGGATGGTAATGTAATTACCTATAAAGCAAGGCTTGTGGCTAAAGGTTTTAAATCAAAGACAAGGAGTTGACTACTGACGAGACCTTGACCCGAGAGCAATGCTTAAATCCATTAGGATACTCCTAGCCATTGCCACTCATTATGATTATGAGATATAGCAAATGGATGTGAAGACAACTTTCCTAAATGGGAATCTAGCTGAGGATGTGTATATGACACAACCTGAGGGCTTCATCTCCTATGATGGCGAAAAGGTATGCAAGCTTCAAAAATCCATCTATGGATTGAAGCAAGCATCCAGGAGTTGGAATATCTGTTTTGATGAGGTAATCAAAGAGTTTGGTTTCTCACAAAATTCGGATGAATACTATGTGTATAAGAAGGTTAATGGGACTGCAATCGTATTCCTTGTGCTATATGTAGATGACATATTATTACTAGGAAACGATGTCTCGATGCTACAATCAGTGAAGATTTGGTTATCCAAACAATTTTCCATGAAAGACCTTGGTGAAGCAACTTATATCCTGGGGTTAAGGATCTATAGAGATAGATCAAAAAGATTGCTTGGTCTTTCACAATCAACGTACATAGACAAGATGCTAAAGAGGTTTAGCATGGAATAATCCAAGAGAGGGTACCTTCCCATCACTCATGGGATAACGCTCTCGAAATCTATGTGTCCTAAGACACAAGATGCAAGGATGCGCATGGATATGATCCCATATGCATCTGCGGTAGGATCTATCTTGTACGCAATGCTATGTACGAGACCCGATGTATCATATGCTCTAAGTGTTACGAGCAGATACCAATCGAATCCTGGTGAGGATCACTGGGTGGCTGTCAAGAATATCCTGAAGTACTTGCGAAGGACTCAGGATGTTTTCTTGATATATGGAGATGGAGATCTCAAAGTGAGCAGGTATACAGATGACAGTTTTCAATCTGATAAGGATGATTCCAAATCCCAATCAGGTTACATATTCACACTAAACGGCGGGGCAGTCAGTTGGAAGAGTTCCAAACAAGAGACGATTGCTGATTCAACGATCAAGGCAGAGTACATTGTCATTTCAGACGCACCAAAGGAAGCAGTTTGGATCAAGAAGTTCATTTCTGAACTTGGTGTGGTTCCTAGCAGTGATGGGCCCATACAGTTGTATTGTGACAACAATGGGGCTATTGCGCAGGCGAAGGAACCAAGGTCTCATCAACGATCCAAACACGTACTCCGTAGATATCACCTGATCAGGGAGATCATTGGTCGAGGTGATGTGCAGATAGAGAGAATTCCCACAAAGCAGAATATTGCTGATCCGTTGATAAAGCCATTGTCACAGAAAATTTTTGATTCTCATGTACTCGCCTATGGTATTAGATATCAAGGCGATTGGCTTTAGGTCAAGTGGGAGATTGTTAGAGTAGTGCCGTTTTGTACAAAATTGTGTACATTCTTTATAAATAAATAAAGAAAGGCATATTTTATTAATTTGATGTTCATTATTTATGAATGGATATTGATCTATAAGCAAATTAATGAAGTCCTTGATATATGACATAGCATGAAGGAAATTATGATGTGATCATACTACTGAGATTCCTATCATGTGCAATTATGTCAGTATCTAAATTATCCCTAGTCATAGGATTACTAAGACTGGACATCGGTAATCCGGAAAGACTAGCACATCTCAAGCTCCTTGATTTGATCAAGCAGTGGATCTCAGAAACTGTACATATGAGATATTTAGGGTTGAGATGTGGATGCTTACTAGAGGTAGTAAGTACATTGGATGACCTATTATGAGATCATCACATGGATGTCTTATTCTAATGTCAGTGATAATCTCATCATAGCAATGGTGCAAGTATCCTTAGACTTAAGGTACTCGAGGATATCTTGGATGCTGATTCTGTGCTTTGACTCCATTCCTTGTTGCCTCACAGAGGTCGCTCATAGGGTGGTGATTGGAGTGCGATTTGAGGTATTGAAGGTAATTGAGTAGCCAATAGAGGATTCACCACTGTGATAGCGAAGATGATACCATGGCCTCTTGTCGTGGTCATTACTTGGAAATCTCTGATCAGAGTACATATGTCATGAAGAGTGTCTTCATTGACATATTAATTAAGTAATGAGTCCCAGGACAAGAACTGAAATCACTTGGACTAGATTTGACATACTCAGTCTAGTAAGAGTTGACACATTGCCCATACTCATAACCAAGTGGGGTATAGCATGGTGAAAGGACGAATTGCACGGTAATTATCTATGGAAAGGTTCGTGATATAGTCCATGATGAATATATGTTTATTCGTCAAACCAATTACTTTTCGGTCAATTGGGGGTCATGATGTGTTGCTAGATACCGCTCATGACTTGCTTAGATTAAGTGTTGATCTAAGTGGCCAACATAACCGGGAACCTAATGGGTCACACGCATAAGAGTTTCTCGGAGAACTCGTAAAATGGTTTTGGACAGAGATCTAATAAATGGAGAGAAATCGGATTAAATGGATCCCGATGAGATCGAGACATGTCTCGATGAGATCGCGACATCGATATTGCTGAAAAACGTTTCCAGGGGTTTTTCCCATACCGGGACCCGGTAGGTCGGTAGGACCGACCCCAGTGTGACTGGACCACTTCAGCATTAATATATATATATATATTACTAATTAAATAAAGAATTAATTAATATATATATATATGTGTGTCACGTGGATGAAGGAGGAGGAAGCTTCATCTTTTAACTTTTTATATATATATATATATATAAAGGCAAAAACGTGGAAAGGGAGAAGAAGCTTCTCCTTATGCTTAGTCATTAGTTATATTAAATGACTAAAGACAAAAATAGAAAAAGTGAAGAGCATGGTCGTTGGTTTAGATAGAATAAGAGAGGTTTTTGTAAAAAACCTAAGAGATTTTGATCTCTCATCATTGATCATCAAGCTTTCCATCTCCTTTAAGCTTCCCATCCTCCTTCTTCATCATTATTCTTCAAGCTCTCCAAGAACAAGGTAAGATCTAGCAGTCTTCAACTTGTTCTAGCTATTCCCGGGTCAAAGGGTTTGTCCCGGTTAGGTTCTCCAATCTCTGCGTGGATACCGTTAGAGACGGTCTCCTTTGGTCGTTTTGGTTTGACTTTGTTGTATAGTCACATGGATCCTGGCTTTCGGGAAGGTCCCGGAACAAAAATTTTTGTTTTCCGCACCGTGGGCATGTGATGCTCACACCGGGATTTTCCTACACAAATAACATACACATATATCACAATTTGAACAATCATAAGTATTTAATAATGCACATGAATGAAATGAAATATATACTATGCATATTCATGACTATCCCGGGTATCAATCCATCAATTTCATCACAAGACATTCAACTATCAAAACTCATTTAACTAGCATCAGTCTGTGGGATTTAAACCTCCATAAACCATTTGAATCCAATTTCATAGCCCAATGAACCATTTCAGATCTTTCTCCAAACTCTAACTTTCAGATCCACTGTTCACATTTAATTAGAAGGCAAAACTTACGTAACTTCAGCCCACTCTCTTCTAGAAAAGTGTTCCTCTATCTTTTGTCTTTCCATTGACACCAAAGTTACTCAATTTGGTTTAGTAATTTGGAAGATATGACTCAAACATTTTCGGATTGTTCCTGTCCAAAACAGTGCACTATGCCCAACTTTCATCTAGAAATTGAACATCTTAGAGATGGAATTAGATTCTAATTTCTTGATAACATTTGTAGCTCCATGCCTCTAATTTACCAAAATTAAAAAACTAAGATGCAAAATGTCAAACTGAGATGAAGCAAAATGAGACGGTCAAACTGAGATGCAAAAAGTCAAACTAAGACGATAGGATGAATAGTAACTGAGACGATAGGATGAACAGTAACTGAGACGGTCAAACTAAGACGCAAAAAGTCAAACTAAGACGATGCAACCTTATAACTTGTAATGCTCGTATCTTTCAACTCCGATATCCAAAATTTACAAACTTTATATTGTTGGAAAGCTAGGAAGATTATCTACAATTTCCAAGAAGACAATTTTAAAAAAAATCTATCTAGATCAAGTCCAAATTTTCTCCCAAAATCAGAACACGAATTTTACGATCAGCTTTCAACGCCCTGCACCCTATTCTCAACTTCATGACAACTTTTAAGACTCTTAGAGACAAAACTGAAATTCGATGTCTTCATACAAAATGTAGCCACATATCTTTATTTTAATCCAAATTAAGAATCATCTTGTTTGGATGACCAGAGAAAATGTTGTGGTTAAAAGATTGAAGCATATTCAATGAACTTTTTTCCAGATTTTCTAACTTTCAACACTTTACATCTAACTCATCTTCTACCTGAATTATCTCTTCCACCCAACTCCAAAAATCACTTTTACAACATTCAACGCTCATAATATTTCAAACACTAAATTAACACCATAACCATATTTTTCATCCTCCAACAACACAATATTTATGAACAAACACATAAATGTCATTTTTCATGCAAATGATAGTAACTTAACAATTTGTTGCATGAATCCCCAACTCTAAAAGAATTATTTACTACTTACCTGCTAAGACTTCAAAATCTTCAAGCCCTATTCTCCACAAAATTTTTGTACTTCACTGAATGCAATGATCAACTTCTGGTTTTTTTTAGGGTAGAGGACACAAATGGTAAAGTAAGTTTGGTGTAGGAAAGGGAAAACATAGAAATCTCTTTACGGATGTAAACTCTATACATGGAAAGAAGGAATTTAGATAAGACTTAACCTGTCAACTCTCAAAGAATAGTAACCTATTTGTAGCACAAAAGCCTAAGAGACACTTGTCACTTTCTTAATGACTAAACTCTAACTTAGTTTCTTTTGAACTAAACTCATTAACTCCCATCCTTACAAATCAATTATCTCCAAAGCTTCTTTTGATTTTTTTTCTTTTTTCTATATTCTAAAATTTTTAGAATTTAATTCCTAAATTCACCAAAATTCAAGTATCACAATTTCACTAACCCATAAAATTTCCAATGTAAAACATTCATAATTCTCAAAAATTCACAAATCAATCCAATTATACCCAGAATTATTCATGAATGCATGTACAATTATTTTCATGTGCAAATAAATTCACTATTTATGTACAAGTGTAAGGCATATCATGCATGAACATGGAAATGCATCTTTAACTCTCATTAGTCACTCACATTTATCATTCTACCCTTCCTACTAGTAATGGGATGTTACAACTCTCCCCTCCTTAAAGAAATTTTGTCCTCAAAATTCTTACTTGCTTGCTCAAATAGATGGGGATATTGTCTCCTTATATGCTCCTCTATATCCCATGTTGCTTCTTTAGTTGAGTGGTTTCTTCAAAGGACTTTTACCAATGAAATGACCTTGCTCCTCAACTGCTTGATCTGCGATCCCACAATCTTAATCGGCTCCTCAACATAGCTTAAGTTACTAGCAACCTCAATCTCTTGAGTCGGTATCATATGTGTCAGATCCGATCGGTATCTTCAAAGCATACTCACATGAAACACATTATGCAATTAAGACATCTCATTCGGTAAGGCCAACTTATAGGCCAAAGGTCATATCCTCTCAATGATCTCATAAGGACCAATGTACCTAGGGCTCAATTTGCCCTTTTTACCGAATCTTAAAACTCCCCTCTAGGGTGACACTCTCAAGAATACTCTGTCTCCCACATTATACTCCATATCATGTCGACGTTGATCCACATAACTCTTTTGTCTATCTTGAGCCGCTTTAATTCGACTTCGGATCAACTTTACTTTATCCATGGTATCTTGTATCAACTCTGCGCCTTCAACCATTCTCACGCCCTCTTCATTCCAATACAATGGCGACCGACATTTTCTACCATACAGTGCCTCATACGGTGCCATTTCGATACTACTGTGGTAATGGTTGTTGTAGGCAAACTCTATCAATGCCATGTATTGGTGCCAAGCTCCTCTAAACTCCAATACATAAGCTCTGAGCATATCCTCGATAGTTTTAATTGTCCTCTCACTCTGTCCATTTGTCTGAGGATGAAATTGTAGGTGTAAGTCGACTTGTATTTGTAAGTACAAGTCGACTTGTACTACTGATAAGTCGACTTGTTCTTGAAAAGTACCGATAAGTCGACTTGTACATTGGATAAGTCGACTTATTCAAGAACGGTACTGTTTATTTGTGCCCTAAAGGCAATCCCCTTTAGCGCGTTTTATTCACAGTCGTATGTAGACTGAATGAATAAATAAAGAAAAGGCATTCTTCATTAATTTGATATTCATAAACATTGTTTGTGAATTGATTGGATCTTTAATCAGATTAATGAAGTCCATGATATATGACATAGCATGAAGGAAATTATGATGTGATCATACTACTGAGATTCCTATCATGTGCAATTGTGTCAGTATCTAAATTCTCCCTAGTCAAAGGATTAATGAGACTGGACATCATTAATCCGGATAGACTAGCACATGTCATATTCCTTGATTGGATCAAGCAGTGGATCTCAGAAACTGTAAATATGAGATATTTAGAATTGACATGTGGATGCTTACTAGCGGTAGTAAGTTCATTGGATGACCTGCCATGAGATCATCACATGGATATCTTATCTAGTGTCAGTGATAATCTCATCATAGCAATGGTGCAAGTATCCTTAGACTTGAGGTACTCAAGGATATCTTGGATACTGATCCTGTGCTTTGACTCCATTCCTTGTTGCCTTCGTGAGGTAACTCATAGGGTGGTGCTTGGGTGCGACTTGAGGTATTCAAGATAATTGAGTATCCAATAAAGGATTCACCACTTACGGATTAGCGTAAGAGATACCCATGGCCTCTTGTCGGGATCATTACTGAAATCTCGGCGAGTGAATATGTCATGGAGAGTGTCTTCATGGACATATAGAGTAATGAGTCCTAGGACGAGATTTGTTATCACTTGGGCTAGACTCAGTCTAGTAAGAGTTGACACTTTAACCATACTCATAACCAAGTGGGGTATAGGCTGGTGAAAGGACGAATTGCACGGTAATTGTCTATGGAAGGGTTTGTGATCCGGTTCTTGATGAATACATCAAACCGATTACTTTCCGGTCAATTGGGGGTCATGATGTGTTGCTAGATACCGCTCATGACTTGCTCAGATTAATTGTTAATCTAAGTGGCCAACATAACCGGGAGCCTAAAGGGTCACACGCTTAAGAGTGATTCAGAGAATCTGTAAAATAGTAATTGGACAGAGTTCCAATTATGGAGAGCGTTAGGATTAAATGGATCCCGATGGGATTGGGATATGTCCCGATGAGATCGCGATATCAATATTGCTAAGAAAGGTTTTCGGAGCTGTTTCAGCACCGGGGCCTGGTAGGCCGGTAGGACCGACCCCAGTTGGACTGGACCTTGGGAATTATATTCTAATTAATTAATTAAGTAAATTAATTAATTAATTAAATATATAAAAGACCATGTGCACGTTGGAATTGGTGTGAGGAGGATTACCTTTTGACTTTTCAAAGTCATTAGTTTAATGTTTAATTAAATGAAAGGTAATAAAGCTTCCACTTGGCAACTTCTTATGGAATGATTTTTAAAGGTTAAAAATCAACTTAAGAAGGCTCTTTGGAGGTGTGGCCGTATGGTTGGTGTGGATGAGAAGATGAAAGCTTAAGAGTTAAGGAAAAGCTTTAAAAAGAGTTTCATTTCATCTTCTTCCTAAGGCAACCATCGTTCTTCTCTTCTCCAAGGCAAGTCTCCAACGTTTCCTTCAGCTCTCCAGGACAGAGGTAGGGTCTAGTAGCTCTTAATCTGTTCTAGCTATTCCCGGGTCAAAGGGGTTTGACTCGGTTAGGTTTTCTGATCTCTGCGTGGATCACCTTTAGAGATAGTCTCTTTTGGCTATTTAGGTTTATATCTTCATACGGATACCTGGATCCTGGGTTCGGGAAGGTCCCGGGAACAAAAATTTTGTTTTCCGCTGTCTGTACATGTGATGTACCTCCCGGGATTTTCCTACAGTGGTATCAGAGCGTCTGGTATCCCGTATGAAGCTAAAACCTAAGCTAGATCAGAAACCCTAAGTACTGTTGATGTTGATGCATGTGTACTGCCCAGATTTCGAATTGCTATAGAGATAGGGTTTTCGAAATTTTTCTACCCAGAAATGTTCATAACATGTTAGAGAATATGTCTATGAATTTTCAGAATTTATCGATTTGATTTGGTATAGTTTTGCTAATTAATTCCCTAATGTTACAGATGCTGTTTTGTGAAACGATTCTGGAACAGGCAGTAGTATAAAATCGAGAATAAATTCTAGAAAAATGGTTTTCTGGATTTTCCTTCACCTACATGTCTCTAAGATGTTGGTGAATATCTGTGATCATGGAAATTGGATTTCAAGGTGATTGGATATTTATTCACGAATTTATTCTATGCTGTTGGGAATTGATGTTCTGATGAACACAGATTTTGAATCGGTTTTCTTATTTAGGTTGACTAAGTTTTTGATGGCCTAAAATCCTGAAAAAATTCAGGTAGCATGTTCAGAACATTTAGTAACCTATATAATTTTCTCAGAATTTATTGAAATTATTCCATTGATCATTTAGAGCAATGTACAGAACTGGACAGTTTTTGTGAAAATTGTTGGGACTGTTTTGCTTGGCTTGATTGAGGTTGCTTTTTCAGTTCCAATGCCTTGCACCATTTTTAATGTGATTAAAAATGTGTTATCTTGATGTAGGATGATTTCCAAACTGAATTGCTTGAATTACCTTTTCCAAGAATTTTTGAATGCCTAATTGATCACAATAGCGTCTCGTTAGCATGTTGCATTATCTTGTTTGTTTTGACCGTCATATTTTTATGGCATGTGCTGAAATAAATTTGATAATGTATATGCTAGCTAGAGATGCTTAGGATGATAATTTGGGTGTTCCTAAATTGTTTGGAAATTAATGAGTTTTGACTCATTTCAAGTTTTTCATATAGTTTGACTATTTAAGGCTTTCATGAATCAATGAAGTGTTCATTGAGGCATCAATTATCAGATATTACCTTAGGTATGTAGGTGTTGTGAATTGGAATTGCATTAATTGAGGAATTAGCCGATTAGAGATTTTAGCAAATTTACCTGGATAAGTCGACTTGTATGTGAAATAAGTCGACTTGTTCAAGGTTTTTAGAATAAGTCGACTTGTTCAGGATCTCAGTATAAGTCGACTTGTAGTACCTTATAAGTCGACTTGTTCATGGGCAGGTGACATAAGTCGACTTGTGTTATACAAGTCGACTTGTGTGTGGGCAGAAGCATAAGTCGACTTGCATTTGATGAAAGTCGACTTGTGGCATGCTCAGGTTGGATGATGGATGATTATAAGGATTGATTCAATACGATTGATGAAACCTAAATCATTCCATATAGTCTTTGTGACTATAATCCTTAAGCTTGGAGTCTAGAGACCCGAAATCCCTCCTCGGTATATGAAAACTAACGCCTTCCATTAATATGGTAAGAACCAGAGTTCTTATAGGGTTGGGTTGTTGAGCAAACTCAAGCTCACTCTATACGGATATGTTCGAACCATGAAAATAAGATTTTCGGATTAATGGGTTGGTTTTCACTGGAAGCGTTGGTTTGTTGAGCAAACTCAAGGTCAACGTGGACAGAGGCAAAATTGGGTAGCATACATCGGATGTATGCGCATCAAAGAGTTGATCGTAATGAAGTGCACACATCAACAAGTTGATAAAGAGCGATTGATAGTTGTGTCTAAGATGTAATTGGTATATCCGATACCTCCGAGACATAAGGTGGCTTGTTGGACAAATCCAAGGTCATTCTCAATGTCGGTTATCGATGATACAATTGGTATGACCGATACCTACCGATTGACCTAAGTTGTGGCTTGTTGAGCAAACTCAAGGTCACTCTTAGCAATGTCGGATATCGACCCACTAGGACATTATGTCACATCGTTTCTCCGGATTCAGTAAAGAGGGTTATGGATTCTAGGAAACTAGTGGGAGCCATATGCATGTCATGCAAGTCCTTATGATCATGCAGGCATTTCTATTCTATCATTCCTTCTCTCTATCGCGTTTAGGTTGATTGAAGAAGTCTTTCAGTGTGAATATACGCTCTCTATTCTGGACCGATTTTCTTGATTGGCTAAGGAATCTGAGAATTGTTCTCCGATCTGAGGAACTGGGATACGCCCTAGATGTTCCACTTCCAGATGCACTGCCGCTAATGCTTCGATAAGGATCGAAGCATATCGTAAGCATCTAAAGGACGTTGATATGGATACTTGCATTATGCTTGTCTCGATGTCACCGAGCTGCGTATAAAGACGAGTCCATGGATGCTCACGTTATAGTATCTCATCTTAGGGAGCTGTTTGATGAGTAAGCTTCGATCCGAAAGGTTCAAGACCTTAAGGCTTCTCTTCATCACAAAGATGGCTCCAGGGACAAGCTCACAGCAAGATACCCAAGATGAATGGCTATATTGAGAGATTGGCCGTCTTAGGATTTGTAATGGATTATGAGTTAAGTAAGACTTAATTCTGGTTGGATTGTCTGATGGTTATTCACAGTTCGTGTTAAACTATCGAATAAACCAAATATCCACAACAATTCCTGAGCTGATCAATCTGCTCATGACAGCTGAGCAGGCTATCAAGAGAGATAGCAAGGGCTAATGGTGGATGCTTCTTCTTCTAGATCAAAGAAGAAAAGGCATAGAAACCAAAGGGAAGTGCCATCAAGGAAAAACCAAAGATTCTGCCCCAAAAGGATTTTGCTTTCATTGTGGCAAGTCTAGCCACTAGAGGCGAAACTGTAAAATCTATCTGGAGTCCTTGAAGTAGAAGAAGGCATCAGATGCCTCTATTTCTTCAAATATGTTTGTCATTGAGGTTAATACTATTCCTGATCCAAACATATCGATATTTGATACCGGATGTGGCTCATACATATGAAATGATATGTAGGGCCTCAGGGACAGTAGAAAGCTCATAAAAGGAGAACTGAACTTTCGTGCAGGTAATGGAGCAAGAGTTGCTACATTAGCCGTATGCACTTATGTCTTGTTACTCCCTACTGGGCTTGTATTCAAATTGGATGATTATCATTTTGTACCCGTT